>JAKWJD010001755.1:19338600-19762920 GCA_027705065.1 Solanum peruvianum
GTGATGGAGGAAAGCATTTCATTAACAATCTTTTTAAGAACCTCCTTGCTAAGTATGGTTTTCGAGATAAAGTTGCTACAAATTAGAAACCTCAAACGAGTGGACAAGTAGAGGTATCAAATAAAGAAGTCAAGAAGATTTTGTAGAAAATGGTGAATGCACAAAGGAAAGACTACTATGAGAAGTTAGATGATGAATTGTGGGCAAGTAGGACTGCATAAAAGACAGCAATAGGGACTTCTCCCTACCACATCATATACGGAAAGCATGTCACCTTCCGGCAGAATTGGAGCATCAAGCTTATTGGGCTATAAAGAAGTTAAACTTCAACCCAGAGATACCTGTAAAAAGAGAGTAAATCAGTTGCATGAACTTGAAAAATTCCAAGATTTATAGAGAAAAGACAAAGAGGTGGCATGACAATCACATAGTGGCTCGTACCTTCAATCTGGGATATAAGGTATTACACTTCAGTTAATGACTAAAGTTGTTCCCTGGAAAACTTAAGTAAAAAAGGTATGGTTTTTATGACGTTGTGAGAATGACACAACATGGTGTCGTTGAGTTGCAATGTGAAACTTGCCCCACATTCTTAGTTAATTGGCAAAGAGTAAAGCACTACTTTGGTTATGATTCAAATCTTGTTCAAAAGGATCTTGAGGTAAACGATGAATGATCCAAGTTGCATCGTGCAGCGACATTAAATCTGGCGATACATTAGAGGCAACTTATGATTACTATGTAATATATAAGTGTCTTGTTTTTAACATTGTTTTTATTTTGTTTTTTAGCTTAGGCTAGACTTTTAGGTTTTAGGTTAGCATTAGAACTTAGAAAATTTTCGTTACTCGCAACTTAGGTTGTAATAGTCAATAAAATAAAATAAAATTTTGCATGTGGGAACACTTGTAGGTGCGTTGCGCCAGGCCATAACAGACTGAGGCACTCTTCAGGCGCACTGGAAAGCGTGCCGCGCTAAGCCCAGGAGGATTGAGGAACTTCATTAAGGGAAGGAAGACTAAGGAACTTCCCAGGCGTCTTACACGTGTGCCGGACGCTCATCGCCCCGAGATTGGCACACTGGAAATCTCGTCGTGCCAGAGCAAAGAGGACATAGCTCTCTGCCAGGCGTGTCGCGCCAGTATCGCTCCAACGTCAAGTTTCTTTTAAATTCCAGGTTTAACTCAGAAATTGACCGACCTACCCTAACTAATAACCTCCCCAAATCCCCCATTCATCCCCTGTTCCCATGATTTAAATCCCTCCCTCTCCCCCCCCCCCCCAATCTTCTTCTTCCCCAACTATTCCCTTTTTCCCATTAACCACCCTTAGCTCCTCTTTTTACCATATCGATTAACCTCCAACCATATTTCTCTCATCCCCAACAACTATAAAATCTTCCCTTCTCCATTTTCTTTCATTCCCCAAATTTTGTTCTTTTTCACCTTCAAACCGATCCGCCCTCCCCTCCCCCCTAATCTTTTCTCTTCTTTTTTTTCTGTTCGTAACAAGTTGTGATGGCACCCAAAATGAAGAATGTGATTGGTTCAAAGCATAGTAGGAATGTAGAAAATTCTTGGTACTTTTGTGGTCAAGAACCGGTGCAAAAATTCGGTAAGAAGGCAGTCGAGAGACATGTATAGGACTGGTTAGAGTATCAACAGGAAGCAAAATACATAAAGGATGAGTATGTGCATGAGGTAAGGCTACAATCTCAATTTCCGTCTATCTATAGAATTGTGAATAAGTTAGGGTTATCTTTTATGATTTATAATCCCAATGAGTGTAATTTAATTTTGTTGCGTGAACTTTATGAGAATTGATTAACTGACACTAAGTATAAGTCTGTGCCTTTAAGGGAGAAGGATGTGAGATTTTTAGCCTGTGTTTTGAATGAGGTGTTGGGGACCCTATCGTGTGAAGTTGATATGTTTAACGATTTGAATGTTAAACCCTCGTATACAGATATCCGACACACTTTGTGTGGGGTTGAGTCTAATGCTAGGTAGGAAAGGAGTAAGGACACGGGGAGGCATAATACCCTCTATTTTTCTAATTTCAATCAGGTTTCTAGAGTGTGGTTCAAGAGAGTGTGTCATGTGTTCCTTCAAGACAAACACTTCATGGATGTGAGTCAGATAGGGTGGTGTTGGTGTACATGTTGATGAAAGGGATGCTCATTAATGTGGGGGAGATTCTGCGATAGAATATTATGCAGTTCTGGAATAACATGAGGTGGCAGTTTTGTAATAGAGGGTTCAATACCCGTTTTTGAGGAGTCGTGAGATTGAGTAAGAAGAGGTGTACTGACTGTTGCTAGGCACACAGATCTGATAGAAGTTGGTAGATGTTGTTGGGTATGTAGCAAGAATTGATGGGAAATTGAGGGAAAGGGAGGAATTTGAAAAGTTGAAAACTTAAAGAGTTAGGAACTTGAAAAGTCCTCTTTTGCTTTAATGAAAAAGCATTTGTCCCTCATCGGTGGTTGAAAAAAATAGGAGAGTTGAAATACAAAAACACTCCTATTAATTGTTTAAAGGGTTTGTAAAGAGGGAACCCCTCGCGTCATCGTCGCTCGCTCGCTCGGCCTCGGCTAAGAATACGGCTTCGACTTCGGCAAATGATCGATCAAGAGATTATGTTTTGGACAAAGTTTGTTTTAATTATATATTTAATTATTTATTTAATTAATTATTTAAATTAAATTTTTAATATATTTTTAATTATTTACTTGAAAACATTTTCAGTTATTTAGTTGAAATTAACCAAAATGTTTCAATTTCCCACCATGACTGTTGTGAAAGGCTGCAACGTTCAGGAACAGTCAGTACCATTTGAAAGGTTACAAACTTTCATTAATGGTCGTGTGGATTCTGAAAGGGTTGCAACCTTCTGAAACATGTTCCTCTTGCTTATACATACCTTTTAGTCTTAAAAATTTTTCCTTACGAATTTTCTTATCTCTTCTTCTTCTTCAGCACAACAAATTACTTCATGTATTTTACTGTTGTTGACTTATCCGTTGACACCAGAGTTTTTGGTATTTATGCTCTGGTTATTGATATCATTTTACCTTTAGAGGTCATATTCCAAATCAAACCTCGAATACTACAGGGAAATAATTTCCTTAAGGGGACATTATGAGTTTAGTGGACTTGATCTTTTATCCATTCAATTTTTTTCTAGATTCTGGTGCGTTACAGATTTTAAGTATTTTCTTAGTTAATATTTTTTCATCTCTTGTACTGATTCTTAAAACTTTGATTACTTCGTGTTTCTGTAAAGTTTTATCAGAATCAGTAATTCTTTTTTTCAAACATAGATTGGCAACAATCCTAAAAAAATTATTCATTATTATTAATTTGTGTTTCTGGTGGAGACAAATCATTGTGATTTTCTACTCCTTGAAGTCTGCAATTATAATTTATTGCTTACGAAGGCTGTTTCGACTCTTGTTTGTAGAAATGGCAAAACACGGTGTTACAGTGACTGTTGTTGTACCAACTCAAACTGTTGTACCACAAGCAGAGAAACCCGGTGAATTCACTGGTGTGAATTTCAAATAATGGCAGCAACGGGTAATTTCCTGGCTTACCACTCTTAATTTGTAGAAATTTACTAGTGAAGAAACTCCAGTGCTTGTTGTTGATATGCTAGACGGAGAAAAATTCATGATTATTGAAGCATGGAAACAGGCAGACTTATTATGTAAAGGCTACATTTTGAGTTCTTTAGAGGATGACTTAGATAATATCTACAATGCAATAACAACTTCGAAAGAGTTGTGGGGTGCACTTGAGAAGAAATATAAGACAGAAGATGCATGCTTTAAAAAGTTTGTGGTCGCAAACTTTTTAGAGTATAAAATGGTAGATAGTACAACTATTGGATCACAAGTGAGGGAATTTCAACATATTCTCCATGATATGATTGCTGAAGATACAGTAGTAAATAAGGTTTTTCAAGTGGCTGCAATGATCGAGAAGTTGCCTCCTTCGTAAAACAATTTCAAGAATTATCTAAAGCACAATTGTAAAGAAATGAAACTTGAAGATCTTGTGATTCACCTAAAGATTGAGGAAGATAGCAATGATGCTGAAAAAAAGTCTCGTAAGAGATCAACAATCATTAGAGTTAATATTAATGAAGAAGCTTCTACCATAGACAAAAAGAGAAAGAATCCAACTGGTAGAAGTTAAAATAGGCCGAGAAGAAATTCAAAGGCAACTGTTATAACTGTGGCAAGGCTGTTCATAGGTCTTCTGATTTTTGTGCTCCAGAAAAGTACAAAGACAAAGGAAAAGACAAAAGTCAAGCAAACATCGTGGAAAAGATTAAAGATGCAAATGACTTGTGTGCATTGATCTCAGAGTGTAACTTAGTTGGAGATCCCAAGAAGTGGTTTCTCGACTTAGGTGCCACTCGACATATTTGCTCTGCAAAAGAAGCCTTTGCAACGTACACTCCTTCTAAGTACAATGAAGATTTGTTCATAGAAAATACAACAACAACAAGGATTGCATGAAATGGGAAAGTAATGTATAAAATAACATCCGGAAGGTGTTGACTTTGATTAGTGTTCTTCAGTCTCTACTATTAGGAAGAACTTAGTTTATGTTGTAGTACTCGTTCAGAACGGGTTTAAGTGTGTCCTAGTTAGTGATAAAGTTGTTAAGTAAGAATGAAATGATCATAGGAAAGGGCTACCTCAATGAGGATCTTTTCAAACTAAATGTAACGGTTGTTGACAGTATTCATAAGAATTCTTCTCTAGTTTACTTACTGGAGTCAAATGATTTATGGCATGCCCATTTGGAACATGTAAATTACAAAGACTTGCAAAAAATGGTTACTCTAGAAGTATTGTCTGATTTTCAATGCAATAAATCGAAATGTGAAATTTGTGTGGAAAATAAGTTTGTTAAACATCCTTATAGGTCTGTTGAATGAAATTCCAAAACTTTAGACTTAATTCACACAAATATATGCGATATGAAGTCGACACCATCTCGTTGTGGAAAAATGTATTTTATAACTTTTAATGACGACTACACTCGATTTGTTATGTATATTTGTTTAATAGTAAGGATGAAGCAATTGATGAATTTAAGCAATACAAAAACAATGTGGAGAACCAATTGAATCTAAAGATAAAAATTATTCGGAGTGACAGGGGTGGAGAATATGAATCTCTTTTTGCATAGATATGTTTGGAATATGGTATGATTCATCAAACAACTTCTCCTTATACACCACAGTCAAGTGGTTTGGTGGAACAGAAGAATAGAACATTAATGGAAATTATAAATGCATTGATGATCAATTCTGGTTCACCACGAAACGTTTTGGGGGAAGTCATCCTTACAACTAATAAGATACTCAATAGGATACCCCATCAAGAAACACGATCAACTACATATGAATTGTTAAAAGGAAGGAACCCAACTTGAAATATTTCAAAGTGTAGGGGGTGTTTAGCCAAGGTAGATGTTCCTTTACCGAAGAGGGTTAAAATTGGACACAAAATAATAGATTGTGTATTTATTGGATATGTTGTGAACAGTAAGGCTTGCCGGTTTTCAGGTCACAAATCTAATAATTCTGATATTCATGTTAATACGATAATTGAGTCCGATAATGCAGAGTTTTTTGAAAACATTTATGCGTATAAAACGTAATGTGAGTCGATATGTGAATGAGTTAAAGGACCATGTGAAGAATCAAAAGAAAATACACTTACTAGTGAGGATCTTAGGCGTAGTACTCGCCAATGAAAACCTGCTTCTTTTGGACCAGATTTTTTGGCACTATTGCTTGAAAATGAGCCTCAAATATTTAAAGCAGTTATGTCTTCATCTGAGTTAACTTATTGGAAACAAGCAGCCAATAGTGAAATCGAATCAATTTTATGTAATCACAATTGGCTATTGGTTGATCTTCCATTATAAAATAAGCCTTTTGGATCAAAGTGGATCTTTAAAGGAAAATGAAACCTAATGGGACTATTGGCAAATATAAGACTAGAATGGTAGTCAAAGGGTACAGACAAAACGAAGTTCTGGACTATTTTGACACATACTCTCCAGTAACAAGGATAACATCAATTAGGATGTTAATAGAACTTGCACCAGTGCATAATCTTAAAATCCACCAAATGGATGTAAAGACAACCTTCTTAAATGGAGAGTTGGAGAAAGATATTTACATGGAACAGCCTGAAGGTTTTATCGTTACTGGTAAAGAAAAGAAAGTTTGAAGACTTTTAAAGTCACTTTATGGACTCAAGCAAGCAATCAAACAACGGCATGCTAAATTTGACAAAACTATGTTGGCAAATGAATTCAAGAATACCGAATGTGATATGTGTTTACATTAAAATGTTATCAATCATGAAGTCATTGTTTTTTGGTATGTTGATGACATGTTAATAATGATTAAAGACATTTATAATATAAATGCTACTAAGTGCATGTTAAACTCCTTAGGGACAAGCCTTATCTCAATCTCATTATATTGAAAAAGTATTGGATAAGTTCAAGTACTTGAATTTAAATATTGTCAAAACTATAATTGATTTAAGTTGTACATTTCAAAAGAATGAAGGTTAAAGGGACTATCATTTGGCTATGGTAGAGTATTGGGAAGTTTCATATACATTATGAATTGTACGCGACCAGATATAGCATGTAGCAAACTGATTCGGTTCACCTGTAATCCAAATCAAACTCATTGGATGGAAATGAAACGTGTGTTGGGATATCTGAAAGATACACAACACTATGCTTTGCATTATAATAAATATCATGTTGTGATTGAAGGATCTAGTCATGCTAATTGGATCACTAGGTCAAATAAAGTAAAATCCACAAGTGGTTATGTGTTAATACTTGGTGGAGGAGCAGTCTCTTAGGAATCGCCCGAACAAACATGTATAGCTACTCCACAATGGAATATGAATTCATCGCTTTGGATAAGGATGGTGAAGAAGATCAATGGCTCTAGAATTTCTTAGAGGATATTCCATTATGTTCCCGCCTTGTTAACCCTATTTGCTACATTGCTATAGTAAAGTAGCAATAGGTAGGGCAGGGAGCGTCATGTTCAACGGGAAGTCTTGTCATATATGATGGAGATATAACACCATAAGACAACTTCTCTCTAGTGGAATTATCACAATTAACTACGTAAAATCAAGCAATAATGTATCAGATCCACAAACAAAAGGCCTAGTGAGAGAGGCAGTTGAAATATCATTTAAGGGAATGGGTTTAAGTCTTAGGACAAGTCAGTACAACGGCAACTCTATCTAGAAGACTGGAGATCCCAAGTGCTAGATTCTAGGAGAAAAACAAAGTTGTAGTTGACGGTTCGACATTGTCAATAAACTCAATCCATTATCATAATGAAGACAATGTTCAGGAACAATGTTAAGACTTAAAGGATTGTTAATGAGGTAATAAAAACTTAAAGATTTTAATGAGTTGCTAAGTTTGGTAGATTTGACCATATAGTGTATCTATGAGATGACACCGTTAGAAATCACCTATGTGAGTGTGAAGTAGAAGCCGCTTCAAAGAGAATTTTATTTCAAAAGCCTACTCTCTATACACTTGTGAAACCAGGAGTTGTTCATTGCTGAAAGGAACACCACCGTAAGAACCATTAACATTAAAAGGTTAATTATGTGACATATGGTTGTCTAGGTATACATTAAAGCTCGATAGTTCAAAGATATGCATCAACCGATTGATCAAGTATATTTGACATATGTTCACTAAGGAAAATCTAAGGGGAAACCTAATTACGCAAACGCAATTAATCCTTTCCTATAAAGTACAGACTTGTTTGTGCATTCCTATGTTATAACCATTCCCCATCAATGCGGGGGATTATTGTGTATGTAGCATGAATTGATGGGAAATAGAGGAATTTGAAGAGTTGGGAACTTGAAAAGTCCTCTTATGCTTTAATGAAAAGGCATTTGTCCCTCATTGGTGGTGGAAAGAAAAATAGTAGAGTTTTAATATAGAAACACTCCTATTAATTATTAAAAGGGTTGAAAATAAGGACCCCTCTCGCACTATCGTCATCGTCGCTCGCTCGACTTGGCTTCGGCTTCGCTTACGGCTACGGCTACGGATACGACTTTTGCTTTGGTTTTGGCTTTGGTAAATGATCGATCAAGAGATTATTTTTTCGAAAAAGTTTGTTTTAAGAGATGTTTCAATATCCCTCATGACTGTTTTGAAAGGTTGCAACTTTCAGGAACAGTCAATACCATTTGAAAGGTTGCAAACTTTCTATATTACAAATTTTAAGTTTTTTCTTAATTAATTTATTTTCATCTCTTGCACTTATTCTGAAAACTTTGGTTACTTCGTGTTTTTGCAATGTTTATCAGAATCGGTAATTCTGTTTTTCAAACACAGATAGGCAACAGATGTCACGCGCACCGGTCACTAGACACATCCCACGGGCCTATCTTATTGGCCCTTGATAGGAAAGCCCCGGATGATAGTGTCATGACATGCATGTTTGGGATGGCTAAATCGCAGTTGTAGATTTGAGGTCATCAAGTCACTGATGAGGAGATGGAGGCTTTGGTTGAGTGCTATCTATTTGTCGAAAGTGCAGCCTATCTGTGTAAGACTAGTCCAGCATTTTATTAGCATGTGGATGAGGATGAGCCCACTGTTTATAAGTCCATGGATGATGAGGAGGACGAAAACGATGTGGATAAGGCGAATTTCTTAATGGTGTTCGATCGCGGCAGCGACGAGGCTTAAAGTCCCCTGGAAGTATTCCTACCTGTTTACTTTTCTTTGCTTGAGCACTAAGTACAATGCTTATCTGTATAAGAGTGGGTGGGGTAATTGAATGTGTATTAGTAGTTTATTACTTTATTTAGTCTAGTTTTAGTCTTTAGTTGTTATCATATGTTTTTGGGTTCCTCAGAGTTTGTTTTCGGTACTTTAACTTAGGATCGTCACTTAGAACCGTATAGGATTGCTTACTGCATTATTAAGTCCTAGAGTCATCGTAGGAGTGACACTTCCTAATGATAAATGGATGAAAACCATCTTAAGGGAAAATTTGTCAGATAGAGGAGTAGGATAGACAAAGCCAACCTTGGTCTTTTGAACCTTGTCCAAATAAGTTATCTAAATTTCAGGAGTAGTTATACTTGGAAAAATGTAACGATTTGTTGACCTTGTAATAAGTATGTGTTTGTTAGTTTGGATAATGTAAAAGTATAGGCATAATTGTGTAGTAATGTCACAATTCCAGTTGTATGATCATGTTAGTGATATATCTGAATAGGTGTTATAATGTAATATTTGGTGAAAATCGATTATTCTATCTTTACTTGGTGTCTACAACATGCCTTGTGTGTGTTGAATGAGTAACTAGTATGACTTAAGGAATGTGATAGAGGCATTGTTTTAAAATAGCCAATCTTTCACTCTACTTGTATGCCTACCATGAAATTTTGACCCTTTGTGAACCCCCATTGAGCCTTTAGCCTTATTTATTTGATAAGCCACATGATAATTCGAACCCATTGTTTGATACCAAGTGTTTTGATCCTTGTAAGTTCCTTAATGCACTACGTTAAGAAGAAGGGTTGAAAAATAAGGTTGAATGACCTAAGAGTGCATTGCTACATTGTGTGGGAATAAATAAAAATCCTAAGTTTGTCCTTGTCTTTAGTGACAACGTGCACCTCGACTAAAATCGAGGGTGGATAATTTCGGATTATGCTCAAAACATTGCCCTAATCCTACGAAGGATAATGTGTTCCTTACTTAGACGAAAAATCTGGAGTTTAAATGGCTAGTGCAAACTCATTTAAATAAAAAAGAAATAAAACGAAAAATATGGGGAAAGGGTACCGTGTCATGAAAGGCGTGTTAGAAGAAACGAATATTTGAAGGATGGTGTAAGTGGTAACATGTGAACTAGGGAGGAGTAGTCACTATAATGAATTCTACATGATCCCTCTATTCCCTAATGCCGACATTATAACCAAATGAAAGTCCTCTTGATTCCTTGATAAGTACAATGTGAAAGTTGACACACTAGGGGCACGCATATGGCATGTTGAGGAAAGTAAGAAGTTGACTTGTGAGTGAGAGTTGATTGTTGTGAAAAAATAGGCCTTGTGATTGTGATATTGCATACGTGAAACACTTTACTAAATGCATAAACAAGGGAGAGCATCTATGACATGTAGAGGAGTATCTAGTAATGTGTTGGTATGAGTTTGCATTAGCCCGAAAGGATTCATTCAATGAGCATGTGTTGTACTTTGTGTTTTGTAGAAAATTATTGCATCCAATGTGTATTGCACGATCATGATTTGAAATGTTTTGCTAATTTTAAGGTGAATTAATAAATCCAAGGGGTTGTGAAAAAGAGTTTATAGTATAAAGATTGTTTGAGGACAAACAACAGTCTAAGTGTGGGGTGGTGATCTTAGGCATACTTATATGCCTAAGTAGTGGATAATTGCGCATGTTTTAGTGTTGATAAAATAATATATTTAGTTATTATCTTGATTTGATCAAGCACTTACACACATGATTAGTAATTTAAGAAACTCTCAGAGAAATTGGAGTTGGAGCTCAAGTTGGACTTTTATTGGAGATGGAGTTAAGAATTGGAACTCAAGTTGAACTTCTATTTTGAAATTAAACTAGTAGGGGTGTTTTGGGTATCTTAAAGGGTTTAACATAGATTGTTTTTAGTCATTTTACAAACATAACCAAATCAAAAACACAAACACCCATTTTAAAATTAAAAAAATAGAAGCTCTCCCTTCTCTCTATTTTCTCTCTCCACCCAAAAACCTCCATTGTAGAACATTGATGCTTCTAAAAAAGGGTCAATTCTCAAAGGTATCAACTCAATTTTGTGGCTAAATCTGTACTAAGTTATGGTTGATTTCACTCTTGGAATTCTTATCCCCATAGGTCCCTTCAAAGATGTTTCCAAAATCACCCAAAATCTAGGGTTTTTCTCTACACATGGGTCTTCTTCTAAAACTAAAATTATGGATCAATTATGGTCAATTATGATTACTTATGGTTTTTTTAGGTGTCTAATAATGGGTAACTATTGTTGTTCACTTAAAATTCCCTAGTACCCATGATCTTCCCCAATTTCATAAATCTTAAATTTGATATGGTCAATTGGTTAAAGATGATGAATATGTAAATTATTTATATTAATGTTAGTTATGTTATTATTTCATGAATTTCCTTATATTCTATTTTTGTTATGCATTTTTGGATGATTGGAGTATGAAGTCTCATGAAGCGCAAGAAGGTAGGAATATTGGTTTTTCATTGTAATCAAGTATGAAAGATTAATTACTTAGACGGTGATGATGTTATATCTATTGTGTTATTCGGGTGTTAACGACATGGTTTCCCCATCCTTAACCCCATACACTTAAATTAGATATGAACTATGTATGTATATAATGTTATTTGTCATATGATTGGAACTTAGTTTTCATGATTATAATGAAATGTTAAAGTGAAAGGTTTACTCACTTGCTAGTATTTCTAAAGTGAAAGGTTTGTTCTCCCATATGATCACCTATGAGATATTATGATAGCATGTTTATAATTGAGTCTAGTTAAGGCTAATGTGAACTTATTTGATGACTAAATATTATTAATAAAGGGAATAGATGCTTACACCGAAAGTTCATGTAAATGAAATGGGGCTCTCATATATAGTAGTTTTGGCTCACCACATGTGTTTTCTCACGTAAGCAAGTTTGGATTCCCATGATATGTGTTGTCTCATGAGATGGAAACCTCCACAATTAGCAAGTTAGGGTTTCTGGTAACAATCTCCTTGTCCCTTAACTATGTGATCTTATAGGACTCTAGCTTAGTTGATCCACCTAGATATCTATGTAAGAAAGGTTACACCTTCCGTAAGTGTTAACCCTCTCTTTTTGGTGTGGAGAAGAACACCTGATTCCATGTAGCTCACATGGTGTATGTCGGTTATTGCAACCTTTTCTTCGTAATGTAAAAGTAAATGAATAATGAAATGTATGAACTCTCACTAGAGCATTCTGAAGGGGTTCTACATAGTGTAAGGGGGGGTATGAGACTTCTCTTACACATTGCACTTGTAGGATTCCAAGAGATGGTTGTAGTAGTGTTCTCTTATGACTACGTTGGTTATGACCTACATATACTAAATTATGTATGATCTTTGTTAATATGGCAAGTAATGATGAAATATGAAATTATGAATGTATGTATGAAGTAGGTTACTTATTGTGATACTTAGATTTTGATAGGGTTATAGGGTCTTATCCTTTGCATTGCACTAGTATTGATTGGGTGGCTTGCATGTTGGGAAGATATTATGTGTGGTTTGCTTGTGATGCCTAATTTATGTGCATAATGGTTTTATATGATAAAAAGCATGTTTTTAACTAAAATATCCTTTTATGCATGTTTAATGGTTTTTATGCATAGTGACATACATAGTACTTGTGCTGTACTAACCCATATATTCATTCTTTTTCCCAAACAATGTAGGTTCACGCCGTTAAGGATTTAAGGTCACTTCTCACGACAATTGTACTTGCTTCTCCAAGTTGGTGAGTCCTCAAGTACGAGGACAAGACCGTATGTTCTAGTTTTTAGTTCTTTGTTATGTTGGAAGAAGTTGTTGTACTTTCCTATTTCTATTTTTTTTATTGATGTAAAGGCTAAGTCTAGAATTTTTATACTTCTATGTCTACATTGTACGTTGTGGAAAAGTTAGATTCTATTTTTCTTATTTGAAGTGAAGTTGAACTTCCAAAGTTAAAGTTTTTAATTTTTCTATATTTTTTAAATTTTATGATACATGCAATCGACGATCCGTAAGTGGTGACCATTGATGGCAGTTCAGACTAATGAAGAATCTCGGGGAAATCTGACCAAGTGTGGAACTAAAGAGAGGATCGACGGTCCATAGATTGAACAACGGACCGTACATCTAGATCGTCCATGTGATCAGAGATAGTTCTAGTACTCAATGTTTGAGAAATTCTAAGGATGGAGCGACGGAGGGTGTCGATAGACCGTAGGTGAATCAACGGATCGTGTTGTTGTTCCATGTATTGATTTAGAGATGATTTCATCTGAATAAGAAAAAAATATTTTATGTCTACACTGACGGAGGCAATCGACCGGCCATCATTTCATCGACGATCTGTCCGTAGGGGTCGTTGATCACAACCGCGTTTTTTGACAAACTTTCTTTATTTCAATTCGTTTTAATTTAGGACAATGTTTTCTATAAATAAATATTAAAACCTTGTTTTGGGGTTTATAAATTGTTTTTATTGTTCTTGTTTTGTTTGGAGATTGGTTTTTGCAAACTTTGGGCAATAATTCAGTTACTAGATTTGGTTTCAAGTATTATCTTGCAACTGCAAGTTGATTTTCTGGGTTTTCTTGAAATTGTTATAGTAAGTTCATGATTTATTTATTAATAACTATGAATTGTGTTCTTGTTTTATGGTGAAAACATACACCCTAGTTTATTTCACAACTTGATAAAAACTCAATCTTTACTTTTGCTTACTTTCGTACATAGAAATATTAAAGAAATTTATTTCACAAAACACCCCCTTTAATTACTTGTTCTTGGAAAGATCTTGAATAAATCGATATAATCATACATTTAAGTTAAGTCTAAACATTTTTTCATCTGGGATCGACCCCAACCTACTAATTGGGTTCTTTACTTCATACGACTGGCATATACTTCTTTAGGAAAGTTTAATTGAAGTGTATAAAATTTTGGCACCGCTGCCAGGGAATCTGGCGTATGAATTTACTTTAACAATATTATTTAAGTACCATAAATAATTTCCACCTTTTCTTTTCTTTTATTTTTGTTTCTTCTGAGTCTAGCTCTAGTGTATGCCAAGTACACAAGGACGAGGTCAACAAATTATTCAATTCGATCCTGAACTTAACTATACACATCGAAGAATTGAAAATAAATGGAACCCAGCCAATTGAGGTGATGGGAAATTCGTCAAACTTCATTACCGGTTGAGGAACACAACTAAGTTCAAATTGAATTGTAGAATGCTTTAAGGATGTAACCGCCAACACAAAGACCTGAGAATTACGATAGGCAACATTAACATTGTTGAGTTTGATGGAACTCTTGTCCTACCCTTTATGCCACATGGGCACACATTAATGGTGAAGAGTAGCCTGATGTAGATGCTCACCATGAGAGGTTTATTCTCGGTACTACAATCAGAGGACCCTCATCCTCACATAGCAAAACTGGGGTCTATTTGTAAGAGTTGTGTAGGTAAGCCGAACATATATATGAATGTCATCGGTCTGTGAGTGTTTCCTCTATCACTGACAGGAGATGCCGCCATATGGTTTCCTGAGCTTCCCTACAATTCCATTTATTCTTGGGATCAGTCGAGAGATGCATTCTTAGAAAGATATTACCCAATGTCCAAGCAGCTCAACCCCAAAGATAAAGTAGAAAACTTTGTGGAACTACTTGGGGAGTCAGTGAGTAGCTCCTGGGACAGATTTACTGCATTTCAGAGAGGCGTTCCAAACCACCGCATTGATGATGAGTCATTGAAGTAGTATTTCTATCGGGGTCAAAATGATAACAATAAAACAGTACTCAACACTATTAAGGGTGGTTCCTATGGTGACTGCACATATGTAGAGATTGCAGATAAATAGGAGAAGATAACTCGCAACAACAGGAGCACTAGAAAGTCTGACACAGGAAGAAACCCCTTTGCAGTACAAGGTAGAAACAACCGAACAGCAGATGAGATACGTGAAAAGTTGGCAAAAATGTGAACTCAGCTAGGGTTGGTTTTGAAACATGTGAGTGGAAGTGAAAAAAAGCTAAATACGGTAAACTACATTAATAAACCACCACCGCCGGTAGATGAGTATTATTATGAAGAAAATTCCTATGTAGGGAATGAGCAAACGGGGGGTTTTCGACCAAAAGCCTAAGGCTCCAATATGGAGAAATGTCTCCAAGGTGAAGAAAATCAAGTTCAAAACTATGGTAACTACAATTGAGAGGGTCAATAGGTTCAATATTGGAATCATAACCGCGACAACAACTTCAACAGGGTTAATTATGGTAATAGGAATGATAGGAGTGGGCCCTATATTCCCCCACAAATTTCGGAAGTTGCTCCTAGGGACGGTGGAGGTAGTATGGCGCGAGTTGAAGATATTATAGAAAAGATAAGGAGGAGATTTTATACTAGTGATGAGCATGCCAAGGAAATGAGAGGTGATTTAGCTAATATTTCACAACAGGTGGATGCACATGAGATTTGATCAAGCATCTAGAGCTACAGATGGCTAAATTGTCTACTACTGTGGATCTACACCAACATGATAGACTTCCTAGCAACACCATTCAAAATCCTAAACATGATTGCATTGCATGGAGGTCACTACTCGAGGGGGTAAACAAACCCTTGATCCACCGATGTCGTCTATGATAGAACATGATATGAGAAAAGACAAAGAAGTTGGAGAGACTAGTAAAGAGTTGGTGGACAACACGGTGATAGAAGCAGAGGTGTCTCAAAAAGTAGTCCCCATTCCTAGACCTCCAACACCATTTCCTCTGAGATTGGGGAAAAAGACAGAGGATGGCAAATACCGACAATTTATCACTATGTTAAAACAGATTTGTATCAATGCCTCTTTGATAAAAGATCTTTAAAAAATGCCTGGTCATGCTAAGTTTATGAAGTATATGGTGACATAGAAGTGATCGGTGAGTTTTGATGATGATGATAGAATGCAAAATAGTACAAGGTATGTTGTGCAGAAAAAGGAAGATTCGGGCGCTTTCACCATTCCATGTACAATCGGGATGCTACATTTTGCTAAGGCACTATGTGATGTTGGTGCAAGCATAAACCTCATGCCTGTTTCAGTTTATAAGAAATTGGGCTTGGGTGACCCATAGTCTGGTTACTGATGTTCGATCAAACAGTGAAGAGGCCCATTGATATACTCCATGATGTGCCTCTAAAAGTGGAGTCATTTATACTTCTGGCTTATTTTGTGATTCTTGACTGTGAGGTTGATTTTGAGGTTTTCATTATTCTAGGCTGGTAATTTCTTGCCAACCAGTGTGCATTTGTTGATATGGAAAAGGGGAAGATGAAGTTTAGGTTGACCAATGAAGAAGCAACATTCAACATCTGTAGGTCCATAAAGTGGAGTGGTGAGCTCAAAATTGTATATGTTATATCCTACAAAGTTGAGAGTATATCCAAGGTACAAACTTAAGAGCGACTAGGCGTCAAAGCACTAGCGACAGTGATCATGAATATTGATATAGATGGTATTGAAGAGTATGGGCCTTTAATGGTTTCACTTGAACAAAATGAATATCGTCCAAAACCAAAGAAATTGGAGTTAAGATATGAAGCATCACGAGTCTCCACCCGCGAAACAATGTATTGATGAAGCTCCAAAATGAGAGCTTAAGGAACTATCACCTCATCTGAGGTATGTGTTCTTTTGTAGAGATGACATATAAACAGTGATAATTTCAGCAAATTTAAATGAGCAACAAGTAGAGTGTTTGGTTGAGGTTCTGAAGAGGTTCAAACAAGCCATGGTTGGACTATTGCGAACATCATTGGGATTTCCCACGGTATTTGTTAACAAGTCATGCTTGATCACAAACCGAGTATTAAGCATCAAAGAAGGTTAAATCCACCTATGCAAAAGATAGTGACAAAAGATATCATCAAGTGGTTGGATGCCAGTGTCATCTATCCCATAGCAAAAAGTAGTTAGGTGTGCCCCGTTCAGTGTGTGCCTAAAAAGGGTGGAATGACAGTGGTGCCTAATGAAAGGAAATATCTTGTTCCAATGTAGCCAGTGACCAGATGGAGAATTGTATGGACTAATGAAAATTGAATGTGTGGACTAAGAAGAACCATTTCCCCATGACCTTTATGGATCAGATATTAGATAGACTTGTAGAAAAAAGGGTGGTATTGTTTTCTTGATGGTTATTTGGGTTACAATCATATCTCCATTTCCCCTGACGATCAAGATAAGACCACTTTTACTTGTCCTTATGTGACATTCACATTCAAAAGGATGTAGTTTGGGTTATGTAATGCACCGGACACATTCCATAGTGTATGATGTCGATATTCTCTGATATATAGTGCAGGATACTATTAAGGTGTTCATGGATAATTTTTTTGGTGGTTGGAGACTCCTTTGATAGATGTTTGAGTCATTTTTTTGAGGTATCAGAAAGATGTGAAGATTGTAATTTGGTGCTAAATTGGGAAAAATATCACTTTATGGTAAAAGAAGGTATAGTATTGGGCCGTCGCATCTCGGAAAAGGGAATAGAGGTTGATTAAGCTAAAGTCAAAGTTATAAAGAAGCTTCCCCCAACCATATTTGTAAAAGGTGTGCAAAGTTTTCTTAGACATGCGGGTTTTCACCAAAGGTATATCAAGGATTTTCGAAAATTGCAAATCCTTTGTACAAACTACTCGAAAAGAAATGCAAGTTCTATTTTGATGACTCCTGTCTCAAAGCGTTTGGAGAATTAAAAGAGAAGTTGGTGTCTTCACCCATTATTATTTGCCCATATTGGAGTAAACCATTTGAGGTTGTGATGTGAGTGGGGTTGCTCTTTGTGTGGCATTAGGACAAAGAAGGGATAAAATCTTTCACCCCATTTACTTCGTCAGTAAGTCCTTGAATGAAGCTCAAAAGAACTACACAGTAACTGAACAATATCTCCTTGCAGTGGTATTTGCTTTTGAAAAAATTCTCTTTAATCTGCTTGATATGAGGGTCATAGTGCATACAGACTACTGCGCGTTGAGGTATTTTATGGCGAAGAATGATGTGAAGCCAAGGTTAATTAGATGGGTGCTATTACTGCAAGAGTTTTATTTGATGTAAAAGATATAAAGGGGACTTAGAATCAAGTTGTCGATCACTTGTTGAGGTTAGAGGATGAATATATGCATGAAGTGGGAGAAAAGGATGAAATTGATGATTCATTCCCTAGTGAACATGTATTGGCTGCTTCTTTAGATTTGATCCCACGGTTCACAGATTTTGCGAATTATTTGGATAGTGATATAGATCCTTCGGACTTGTCCTTCCATTAGAGAAAGAAGTTCATGTACGATGTGAAAAGTTTCTTTTGGGTTGAGCCTTATTTATACCTGAGTTGTGTTGATGGGATTCTTCGTCGTTGTATACCGGAACTTGAGATGTTGAGCATTTTAGAGGCATGTCACTCTTTGCTTTTGGGAAGGCACCATAGTGGTATCCGAACTTCGCATAAGATTTTGCAGTGTTGGTACTATTGTCCAACCATTCACCAAGATGCTCATCAGTTAGCCAAATCATGTGATCGGTGCCAGTTAGATGGAGGAATTTCGAAGAGGCAAGATCTCCCGTTAATCCGTATTCTGGTGATTGAGTTATTTGATGTATGGAGCACTGATTTTATGGGTCCGTTTGTTATTTATCATGGATTGAAGTATATACATGTGGCGGTTGACTACGTGTCTAAATGGGATGAAGCTATAGCGCTTCCTAGCAATGAAGGAAAGAGTGTCACCGCATTCTGAAAAAGAATATCTTCTCCAAATTTGGCACACCTAGGGACATTATTAGTGATGGTGTCTCTCACTTTTGTAAAAGTTGTTCAATGGTCTATTGGAGAAATTTGGGGTTCGATATAATGTGTCCACTCCTTACCATCCACAGACTAGCAAGCAAGTTGAGGTATCCAATCGAGAGATCAAGCAATATCTAGCAAAAATGGTGAATGTTAATAGAATGGATTGGTCAAGGAGGCTTGATTATGCTCTTTTGGCCTACTGAACTGCATACGAGACTCCCATTGTTATGTCTCTAGACCAACTAATATATGGGAAGGTGTGTCACTTGCCGGTCGAGTTAGAGCACAAAGCAATGCGGGCCTGATGAAACTGAAGATGGATTGGAATGAAACAAAAGAACAAAGACTAAATGGGTTGAATGAGCTCGATCAGTTTCTCCTTAAATCGTATGAAAGTTCAGTCATCCAATAAAATAAGATGAATAAGTACCACGACCAAAGGATTGAAAAGCGAGAATTTGTGGTAGGTGGTTATGTGCTTCTATTCAATTCTTGGATACGCTTGTTTTTGGGAAAATTCAAGTCTATGTGGACAGGGCCATTCCTCATCACTAAAGTGTTCTCACACGGAGCGATTGAGTTAGAAAATAAGGAGGATGCAAAGTTCACAGTCAACGGACAAAGGATTAAGATCTACCTGGGCATGAAGAGAGTGTCCATGAAGTATTAAGGCCTATCACCTTGATAAAGTCTGAGTAATCAAGGAGCATGCGTCGTGCCGCGGCATTAAATCAAGTGCTTCTTGGGATGCGACCCAAGGTGTACCCTTTAGCCAACGATACGTTTTATTTTCTTTGTAGGATTAGTCGTATTTTCATATATTGTTTTGTTCTTAATCTTATTTCATTATTGACTGAGTGATAGTGTTGGCTAGATATTACTATAGGGTCCGTGTCTCGAAAGTGTCTAGAAAAGCACAAAAATAATAGCCTAATGGGTGTTACATCTGCAATGACCAAAAAAAATTGTAGAAAATGGTATGGTGCATAGGTCTACGGACCCCATCGACGGCCCTTCATCAAATCGACGGACCATCGATGGTGTCCATAGATCCCAAGTATGTCTAGTAATTTTCTAAGTCTTAATGCAATCTACGTTCTAAATCTATGAACCGTAGACGGGGTGTCGTAAGTCTAAAACTGCCAGTGACCCAACCCAACCCGGCCGGTCATAATAAAGGACATAATGGTTGGAATTCATTCCCACCATCCAAATCTATTAAAATTCCTTCCAAAAACCATTTCTCTTCATTTATATGCTTCATTTCTTATCAAACACCATACCCTTATCTTCCATAATCCATCCCAAATCAAAACCCCATACTCCCTAAACTCTCTCTTCACTGTTCTCTTCTATCTCCTTTGTTCATTAGTCGGTAATCACGTCAGGCGCATACACTGCCGTAAGAATCTCACAACCACCCCACTACGAAAAAAAGGTATGTCAATTTCCTTTATAGTATGAATTCTCATTCATAAAATGGTTTTCGAATGTGGTTCTTGACTGAGGGACTAAACTAGCCAAAATTGCATGTTGATACTTGTGTAATATGTCCCTCGGAATGATAGAAAGTAGTTGTGTTGTGTTTAAATGTATTTAAAATGTAGTTATTGTTGTAGTGTCTATCAAATCCGACTTAGGGTTTTATACTATGGGATATTTAGTAGGACAAATACTTTAAATCAAAACTCTAGGAATGATGAAATGGTCTCTTGCTTGTTAAAATGCATAGTCTAAACTCAAATTAGTCTACAAGTGTCCTAAAGTGGAGATTGCGAATAGACCTGAAGTCTGTCTAAGGCCAACAACACAAGACCCCATCGACGGAACATCGGTGAATTGACGGGTTATCAATGGGGTCTGTCAGTTGCACAATCCCGAAAGTATTAAAGTTTGAAATAACGGATGTTGACTATGGTCCATCGCTTGATCGACGGACCATTTTGCACGTCTGTTCTTTCATTCAGAAAACTTGTTTTCATTGATTTTAAAAATAATTCTAAGTGTTAGAGAATGAAGTGGACTACGGTTCATCGATGGATCGATGGTCTATTTTGCACGTCCGTCGTTTCCAACTAAGAGGTCAATAATTTTAGACTAATTGAAATAATTCTAAGTGTCAGACAATAGAACCTATCGACGGACTGTCGATAGTGCCCATCAACTTGAAGATGAATAACTCAACTATATTGTGAAATCTTTCTCTTTTTTCGCTCAGATTGTTTCGAGTGTGTAGTATTATTAAAGTGAGATTAACAACTACACTACACATACAACTCTCTCCTAAACAAGACATCGTCTACTCAAGGGGCAAGTCCAATTCTGTGTCACCTTCTCGTCGGATGGTTTCTAACTCCAACAGTGAGCACGATCAAGAGTACGCTTCCCCAGGTTCTACCACACCCACACTAGCTATACGAATGACTTAGGGTACCCCCCAGAAGGTGGTTCTAGGCGTAGTCAGTCCTCACCGTCTGATGAGGAGCGTGCCTTGACTGGCACACTATCTCGGACTGCCTCGAGTTATGAAGGAGAATCTGGCTACGAATTTTCCTCAGCATCAGGGTCGGCTTAATCTGCAGGGTTGAATGAGGCCACTGCTCCAGTTCCATATTTCATGGAGCCACACAGTCGAAGGGACATGACTGCCAAACCTCGCCTGCTGAGGCTACTAGCTGAGAGTCCGCCCCTGCACCCCGAGCATATGTCCCTACACCGGTTGTTGGCGGTCCTAACCGATGTTGTATTGATGGACAGCATAAGGTGTACAGATATGCCCAAATGCTGAATGAGATGGGGATGATGACTTGGTTGGTGACTGTTAATCGTAGGGTTCTTACAGTGAGTCTGCTCATAGTCCTCGATGTGCACAGGTTGTTTACCCGACACAAGCTAACGTGGATGGCTCAGATCTTGGGTACCTATAGTGAAGAGATGGTCCAAGATTTCTACGAATCCTATGTGGAGAATCTTTATGGCTCTATTGATAGGCGGGCAAGACCTACCAAATAGGTACGCTTACCGAGGTACTAGTCCAGAGTTGTCGGGTCGATATTCCTGCAAGCACCATCAGATGATTATTGTAGGGCACCACAACTGCCACATCGGCACCCATTACCCTAGATTTTGATTATAGATAGGAGATGGTAAAGAGTGGCACATTTTAGAGTATCACGGAGCAGAAAGAGTTCGGTAAAAGGTGGCTGGCTCAACATTTGTCAATAGATGGTAAGGGGGCAAACTGGTGTTATACCCCAAACGGATTATTAAGAAATCCAACCTCACCTTCCCAGCCAAGTTCTTTGGGTTGTTAGTTAGACACAACCTGTAGCCCACAAATGCTAATAAAATTCTTAACTGGGATATGGCGGTGGTGGTTGCAACCTTGGTGGCAGGATAGGAGATTGACTTTGCAAAGATGTTGATCACTATGATACATGAGAGGGATTTCAAGACTTCCACGATTTACCCCTTCACTTGTCTCATTTTCTAGTTATGCAGGGATGTGGGAGTGCCGACTTGGTACTGTGATACACTCCACAATCCAGTGGGGATGCTTTATATAGGTATCATCAAGGATGAGGCCAATGTAGAGGCACCCCAGAGAAGGCCTAGAGTTTTGTTGCAGCTGTTGAGTAAGAACTTGGAAGACACTGTGGAGTTAGCCCAAGCGGCTGACCCAGCTACTTCAGAGCCTTCTGATACTACCCCGGCTAATTCCACCCATGCCTTCAGTTGAACAACCGGTTCCTCCCTGTCCACACCCCCATCTATAGCACTTGTCCCTTTGGCGCGGGTCAAAAAGTTAGAGGCCAAACATTCCACCTTGTTGTACTACATACAGCCTTGGATGAAGAAGTCCATTGTCGAGGCTAAGAACCGGACTGAGAAGAATGTGTCCTAGTACACTGAGAAGAAGATTCAGGCGATTCAACAGTGCCTTGATACCTTAGAGTTGCGGTTACTTGCACGCCCAGTCCCCACCATTGACTTGACGACTCTTCAGGAGGTTGTGGCTAGTTTGTAGGCGGATGTAGACACTATCCTGAAGATGCAGGGAACTGAGCCCGAGAGTGTACCCTTCGAGCTAGCATAGGACACGGTATACGTCTCCTTGTTCACAACCCCTCTTGAACCGCATCCTGACCCACGTGGTCATGCCAAGAGGCAACGTTCTAGGCACACTTATTAAGAGGAGGATTCCCGTGCAAGGAAGCAAGTGAGGACGGACCTCGAAGCTGTGAGTAGAGGTTCTTTAATTGAGGAGGAGACCACCAGAAGAGGGCACGAGAGGTAGCTGATAGGGTGTCTAGTTCCATACCGGAGACCGGTGATAAGAGCAACACTAATTGTGGTACAGGTACTGATGTTGCGAGTTCTGAGAAACCTCACCCACCAACTTGTTGATAGATTATTGGCAGTATGCGATTCAGATTTGTTTCACCTACCACCCATTACTTATATTTCTTATGCATTGGTGACAACAACATGTTCTTTTTGTTGGGGTGGGGTAAATGGGATGTGAGTTTCATAGTGAAGTCTGAGTAGACCAACTCACAATCCTCTCTTCAGGATTTTCTTGCCTGTGTTCTTTTTCCCCAAGAGACTGGTTAATTTCTGTTGAACTAGCATGTTGTTATTTGTCAAAAGTATAAAAGCATGAAATAAGAAACATGATGGCTAAAAATGAATGATATCCCATCCTAAGAAAGTGCTTGCATGAATAGGTAAAAATGAGTTAAATATGTTGGATATAATCATGACACAAGTAGTTACCCACTACATGACCGACAACTAACACCTAAACTGGGAAATCTGAAAATCTGATAGGGTGATGAGGTGTCAGGAGAGTGTGAGGAATTTGTATTGTTCAATAGTTGGTACCTAGCTAGAAATTGTCGAGTTCGTGCAGTAAGAAAGGAATCTGTATTAGACGCTAGGAAAGGATCATAGGCCCTTGTTCAAATTCGCAAACATCTAGACTAAAATGAAATTAACCAAATGAAAGTTTTATCCCTTTTTTAGCCGAATATATTGAGCCTATAATAGACCAATTTTTTTCATCATCAACTCACTTTCAATGGGTTTATGTGTTGGTTCTGATCCCTCCTTGGACATGTGCACCTCGACATAGGCCAAAATCCTATGTTGAGGGTGGCTAATGCACAAACCGACCTCGTCTTGGACCTGCCTCGATATCAGGTAATGTATACCTTAACTCATCGAAAAGCCATAAGTTAATGGTGGCTATTATTAGAGATGATCCAAAATTGGGTATGAAAAGAGTTGAATGTTGTAACGAGAAGAGAAAGTGAGCAAAAGATATGACTAAGTCAAATTATCAATTGAATGAAAGAGAAAAAAAACGGGGGGAAGTAAGAGAAAAGAAAGAAAAGAGTTTGACAAGGTTGAAAAATAATTATGAGTCATATCGAAAGAAGGAGAGCAAAGAAATATGAAAAGCAAAGAAAAGGAGGGCATGAAAAGGAAATAAAAAGAGGTAGGAAGATTGGTCGAGATGTCAAGGAGCACAAAAAGTCAATGAAAATATACCCAAGTTTACCACACCTTACCCTAAACCTACATTACAAGCCAAGAAAGTCCTACTGTGATCCTAGGAGTCTAATGTGGTGAACTTGCACAGTGAAAATAAGGGAAAGACTATGGAGACAAGTACTGGCTATGTATGAACTTGTATTTTAGCGTGAGTGTGTGAATAAAGATCCTTGTACACAAAACATGAAATTACTATGCGAAAAAGGAGGATTTCTTTGGAAGTGTGGACACTAGTTACCATGTTAGAAAGTTGGTACCTTGGTGAGAGGTAAAATAGTAGAAGTGTTTGTGCATGGTGAATTTGTATCAATGGTGTGATCCACATGAGTTAGCTTGTCCAAACCTGAGAGCGTAAGCATGCACAAAAGGAAAGAAAGAATCGAGATTGATAGCCATGTGATTGTGAAAGCTTAGAAGAGTTTACTTTTGTACAAAGTGTTGTTTTGAGTCATAGAGTGTCGCTTGAGGACAGACAACGTATTTAAGTTGAGGGTGTTGATGCACCATGGTTTCACAGTGTTTTCAATGCTTTTTCCTTAGGATTTGCGTGTGTCTAGAGCCTTTTTGTAGTAGCTTTAACATGTTTTATGTTTGTTTTGCAGGAATGTTGTCCAGAATAAACACACAGAAGGCAGCTGGAAATTAGTGCAGAGAAGCGACTTATGAAGGCCATCGATGGCCCTTTGTTCAATCGACGGTCTATAGGTGGTGAACGTCTATTGCAGTTTAGAATAATAACGAAACTTGGGGAAATCTGACCAAGTTTAGAACTAAGTAGAGGTTTGGTGGTCCTAATGGACCGTACTTCTAGATCGTCGATGTGATCAGAAATAGTTCCAGTACCCGAAGTTGGAGAAATTCTAAGGATGGAGCGACGGAGGACATCAACGAACCATAGGTGAATTAATGGACCGTGTTTTTGGTGATTCGATTGATTCATAGATAATGTCATCCGAAGGAGAAAAATAGTTTAAGTTTGGACTGACGGAGGCAGTCGATGAACTGTCATTTCATCAACGTTCCGTCAGTAGGGGTCGTCGATCACAACAACATTTTTGGACATACTTTTGTTATTTTAATTCTTTTTAATTTAGGACAATATTTCCTATAAATTGGGATTAAAACATCATTTTTAAGGTTAGACATTGTTATTATTCTTCTTGTTTTGTTTGGAGATTGGTTTTTGCAAACTTTGGGCAATAATACAATTTCCAAATTTGGTTTCAAGTATTATATTGCAATTTCAAGTTGATTTATTGGGTTTTCTTCAAATTTTAAACGTAAGTTAATGATTTATTTCTTAATAACTAAGAATTGTTTTCTTTCTTGTACGGGGAATAGTTACACCCTAGTTTATTTCACGACTTGATAAAAACTCAATACTTACTTTTTCTTCCTAACGTACTTAGAAATATTAAAGAAACTTGTTTCACTTAAACCCCTCCTATAGTTACTTATTCTGGGAAAGAGTTTGACTAAATAGATATAATCGTACATTGAAGTTAAGTCTAAACCATTTTCCTTATGGGATCGACCCAAACCTACTAGTTGGGTTCTTTAATTGATTTTATCGCTTATACTTCTTTAGGGAAGTGTAATTTGAGAGTATCACCATGAAGAATGCTAAGCGCTTGTATAAGACCTCTTCGAGGTCGAATACGCAGCTAACGATTAACGGGTGCTCTCTGGTGGTTAAAACTTTGTCTTCACTAGACATTCTTGTCAACATCTTATCATAATAGCTCAAAGTGTTCATAGTGAGAATGATCCTTTCACTTTATAAACTCTACCAAGTGAGTAAGTGTTTCACTTCATCATTACATTATAATCATGTGAACTACCTTTAAATCAAATAACAATCTTGACATAGCAAGCATACATACATACATACCTGATACTTAATTCAAGCGTATAGGGTTAAGATTGAGGAAACCTTGTCATCAATTCCATAACAACACAATAGATATAGAACAATCATCATCTAAACTATTCACACCTCATACATAAGTTCCATGGAGACCCAACCTTCATACTTTTTTGCCCTTCAAGGGACTTGATATTTAAATCAACTCAACAATGCATAATCAACCCATAAAATAAGTTAATTAGTAAATTAATAACATATCTAACATTAACATAGAAAATTGGCATATCCATCATCTTCAGCCAATCCATAATATCAAATCCTAGATTTAGGAAATTGGGGAATAAGATGGGTGTAAGGGAATTTAAAATGAACAACAACAATTACTATTATACAAAAAATAAATCTTAACTATCCATAATTAATTATAATAAATCCGTAAAATTTGTTTAAGAAGGAAACTCATGTGTAAGAGTAAAACCCTAGCTTTTGGGGGAACTTTTGAAAGCTTAATTTGAGAGGGCCTCATTGGAAAAGGTTTTCAAGAGTGAAAATCAACCAAACCTTGTAAATATTCAAAGAATAGTTGAAGAAAGATTAGTTCTTATAGGTCTACTGAAAGCTTGCTCTTCCTCTTCAATGGAGTCTTGAGTTGAGAGAGTTTTTTTGTGTTTTGATTTAATGTGTTGAGTTAGAATGATTTGGGTAATAGGGTTGATGTATTATATTTAGTTAACTAATTAACTCACTAACCAAACCTCCTAACCCCTAGTTAAATATTTTACTCAAACTTGGACCACTAACTTAAAAGCTAATTTCGTAAATTTCTCCCCCACCTACAGTCACGACCTACGGACCGTAGGTGTATATACGCCCCCGTGCTACTGCCTTGTGGAAGTGATCTGAGGGTGGGGAAAATAGGGGAATTTGTGGGGATACTAAGTTTCAACCCAACAAGTCCCTCCCACACCCCTTCACCCACTTGAAGGCCCGTCAAGGGTGGTTGTGGAGGTTGTTGCATTTCTTGCAGCTTTTTGCCAAAAACGTGGGTCCTCCTCAAGGACCCCTTGTGTGGTTCTTAGGGGATCGTACCCAGATGTTTTGACCCTAATAATATTGTTTTAACTTCTAAAGTAATTTTACAATATTTAACCATCATAGACACTCTCAAGCCTTCACAAGACCTAAGAACATCTACTAGTTCAATGTCACTAGATTTTGTACATCATAGTCATTTCTTGACGTTTAAACTTTAACACTTCAAAAACAAGTTAATTACATTTGTTTAGGTCTCGGAAAATATTTCCATCCATTTTCATGTAATTTATTCATTATGTGAGGATCTAGCTTAGGTCATTGAATTTTCAGAGTGTTTCAAGACTACCACTAATAACAATGAAAATTTTACTGAAATACATTCTCATGTGACACCACTCTCCAGCAGTTGTGCTATTTTGATGATTCATATATGATAGTGATCAATGACATTAGCCTACAGTCTGGTTGTATACGAATCGAAGCGACTATAGTAACCAAACCAAGGGTTAGGGTCGTGTCCCAACGGAGCTATAGTGAAAGTAGTATCTAAACTAGAATTTCTATCAAGTTAGTAATAGTTTGAGAAATTATCGAATAAAAGCAAAGTATATGCAGTTTGTGACACCAAAGTTTCAAATATCAAATTAAGTTTTGTCACAAGTTTGGTAAAAATATAGGGGAATCAAGTATGGGGAAACGTCCTTGGGGTGTGACCGCAATATATTCTGAAGTAAACTGTTAGGTACATGCTTTCGGTAGGTAATTTGAAAGATACTGATTACTAGGCTAAGCTTTAGGTGAAAATAAATTACCTCTCGGGAAACTTACCCATATCATATGGGTTCCTCTCGGACACCCACTCGTCCAATGAAGATCAACCTATGCCTTACCCACACATGCTCTTTGATGATGGTTCTAGGATATGGAACTAGGGTTCACCCTTTCGGGTTGATCCTCATGTCACCCTACTTATTAATCCATTAGTTTAACGCTCTCTGTTCCATGTATGTCTCAAGCAAGCTGAAAACATATGGGTGGTTTCATATTTGCCACAACAAACCAATTAAATTAAACCACAACAACTAGGTGAAATCACCATTAAAATGCATCTAATCTATCAAAAAGCAAGACCCAATAATAATGTTAACACATATTTTCTAAATCACACCCCAAGAATAGTGTTTTTAGCCAAACATCAAGCAATAACCAAATACACCTAAAATGATAAATAAATCAAATTGGTATAAGAAATTATGCCATAATATAATAAAATGAAGAATAAAGAAGAAGACTAACTTGCAATTTGAGAAAGAAGAAATCCTTTCTTTAAGTCTCCCTCAAAACCCTCTCCAAACATGAGACGAACTACCAAAAACTGAAGTACTAAAAGTGAAAAATAATAATAATGTTCGGACTCTCTAAGAATATCACCTACAGCTAGTATTTATAGATTTCAAATTAAGTGTTGCAAACACTTTCGGTGAAGTTAGTAGTGAATCACCCATAAGTTCGGCGATTCGCCTTTCTTCTACTAGATTGTCGTTTGTGCTTTTCCTTAAGCGTGTATGCGTTCTGGATCATTAGGCGGATTTATTATTCTTCGCGGAACTACTCGGCGAAGACCCGACTTCTCCTTTTCATCATCTTTTTTATTCACTTCCTTCAGGGCTTTGCTTGCTGGAAGAAAGGGTAAAATGCATCCTTTCGGCTGATTGTGAAGTATACTTGGCGATGCTCAGGCTTAAACTTCATATCTTTTCATCCTTTTTGTTCCTTTTTTTCGGATAAGTGTCCATGTTTACACTAAAACTTCAAATACCTGAAACTTAAGAATTTTCATCAGATATTAAGATAGAATGAGCATTTGAAGACACTATTTTCACTAAAATAAGGCCTGAAATGAATCCAAAATCTGGGGACTCTTCATCAACCAACAGAGCTACTAAGATTTTCAAACTAGTCATTCTTTCTATGCTACGATCTTTATCAAAGAGTTTGTTAGATTATTTGTCATCTCTCTTCAAATGTATATTTTAATCTTCACGACGATTTCTATCAATTGTTTATAATTTTCACTAATATTCATATGATGGTGAAATTATATATATATATATATATATATATATATATATATATATATATATATATATATATATATATATATATATATATATGTATGTATGTATGTATTTTTATTATAAGTTCGATAGCACAAAAGGTAATTTAATTACTGGTATCTTTATTTATTCTATGTTTATGTAGGGAAAAATCACCAAATAAATTAAACAGGAAGCTGAAGAACAAATAAAGTTAAATGAGAAAAAGGGATGACAAATCTAATGAAAAAATGGAGAATATTAATAAAGATTCATAAAAATCCTTAATCTGGTGAGATCTCAAAAGCATTGTTGTCTTTTTGATTCTCGACTTCCCAGGTAAATAAATTTCTAATCTTTATGTTGTGATTTATTAACTTCATCTTTGTACTTCAATTTCAAACTAAAACTTTGAGAATTAAAAAGAATACTTCATTTCTTCTACTTCTTGTGAGGTTCTTTCCTCTTTGTTCTATTATGGAAAAATAGTATTTTCTTAATTGAAACATGATTTACTTTAAACTTCACATTTTTTAAAAATCTTTCTGGAAAAGATAAATTTGACTAAGCACAAAATAAAGGATTTTGAAACTTGTGGTCTTAAAAACATTGTAATTCTATGTGACTACAAAACATCTCACTCATGGTAAAATGGAAATATAATTTCAAATATAGAACCATGTCATTTATATTTAACAAGATTGATAATAAAATGGAGTTACATACAAGCGGAAAGAAAGGAGTATTTGACATTTAATACCAAAAGTAATTTTTTTTTCTTTTCAACACATTGTGAGGTCAAATTATAATGCAAACATTTATATTTTTCCAAAAAGATCAATATTATTTTTAAAAAAATTAAGCAGCATATGAATTTACAGATTATTCAAAACAAGTTAGAACAAAAAGTTTATTCAGTCTTTGAAATCGCCAGCTTCTTTAGAGATCTCTTATTGGTTTTCAAAAACGTCATTGTTTATTACCTAACAGAAACTCTTCATTATTTTGTCACACTTGAACTCAGAACCTTTATTGTGAGAGATATGGGTAAGAAATCCTTATTTTCACGTGAAATTGTGTGTGGATTACCTGCTGCAAGTAACCAAATCTTGGCCGAACAAAAAATGGAGAAAAGAGCATATAATAAACATAACAAATCTCAAGAAGGTTAAATGTCGGTCATAAGGAGTACGAGTGTGAGAAATAAGTTGGCTTGTGAATTCAAGAATTATCTGCATTATTATTTCAAAGGGCAACTGTCACGACCCAAAACCGAGCCGCAACTGGCACCCACATTTACCCTCCTATGCGAGCGAACCAACCAATCTAACCCTTAACATTTCAATATAATATCTACAGAAAGTAATGCGGAAGACTTAAACTCATTAAATAAAACCAATTCATTAACTTCTATTATTCCCCAAAATCTGGAAGTCATCACCACAAGAACATCTATGATCAAATTACTAAACTAAAAATGTCTAAGAAGCTAAAACTAATAATAGCTAGTCCATGCCGGAAGTTCAAGGCATCAAGACTTGAAGAAGAGGATCCAGTCCAAGCTAGACGCATTAGCTCACCCTGAATTTCCGATGTAGTGAAGACTGGCTAGAGTTATTGTTGAGTTGAAGACGACGGCACGTTTGCTGCACTCCACAAATAACAAGAAGAAAACATAAAAGCAGGGGTCAGTACAAACCACGGGTACTAAGTAGAAATCATCGGCCAACTCAAAATAGAGAACAGTATATATCAGTTAATATCATAAATCAACTATAAACTCAACATGTAGCAACAACAAGTACTATAATCATCAATAAGTACCATCAAGTTCATCCATGAGGGCTCAAGCCTCAATACCATACTCATTTGGGAATTAAGTTCATTATGTTGAGTATATTATTATCTTTCAAGATTCATTATCTTTCATCCTCTTGTGTCGGTACGTGACACTCCGATCCCCTACTACTATGTGTCGGTACGTGACAATCCGATCCCCTAATTCTACATGTCGGTTCGTGACACCCGATCCCCTAATATGTGTCGGTACATGACACTCCGATCCCCTAATTTTACGTGTCGGTTCGTGACACCCGATCCCCTAATATGTGTCGGTACGTGACACTCCGATCCCCTAATTCTACATGTCGGTTCGTGACACCCCTCCCACTAATACTATGTGTCGGATCGTGACACTCCGATCCACTAATACTATGTGTCGGAACGTGACACTCCGATCCACTAATCTCATTCTGTCAATTCATCAAGCCTTCTCTATACCAAGGCATCATCAATCCCATTACTTTAATTCATCAAGCTTTCTTTTATACCAAGGCATCATCATTAATAATGTGTAATAAAGTTTCTTTCAAGATTTGGGATTCAATAGTTTTCATCATGCTTGTTTTATCAAAATCACATAATCATATTCGTGTAAGCATACAATTAAGCATATAGAAGACTTTATAATACTACCAATACATATCATTCGCTATTAAGAGTCTACTACGAATAACGTAAAAACCATAACCTACCTCCACCGAAGATTTGGAATCAACAAGCAATTTCCCAAGCTTTTTTTTCCCTCTTCCTCGTTCGATCGACCCTTTCTCTCTCTCTGCTCTTTCTCTTTTTCTTATTCAAACCCTCTTTCTTTTACCCTAATTAACATATAATTAAGTGTAAAAGATGACAATAATACCCCACTAATTAACTTAAGGTTACTTCTTTTAACCCCCAAGTAATTAGACTTATTAATATTGACCCTCTAACTTTATAAATAAAGAAGGAATAGTCCAAAACGTCCCTTAAAACGTGTAAAGAAATCCGAACCATTCTGGGATTTGCGCAACCTGTGACGGCCCGTCGTGCCTGCGACGGTCCGTCATGCAGGTCGTCGCAACATCGAGAATTCCATTTTTCACTAAGGAGTCTGTGACGGCCCGTTACACCTGTGACGGTCCGTCCTGCACTTCCGTCATGACGTTCAGAGACTCGTTCCCCGTACCAAATTCTCAAAAGTTGAAGTGTTTTGAAACGGGGCTCACGACAGTTCGTCGTGCCTGTGACAGTCCGTCCTGCAGGTCCGTCACAAAGTTCAGAGAGTCGATTTCTGTACTCAAATTTTAGAATTCCTAAGTGTTTTGGAACGAGACACCCTCGACGGTCCGTCGTGCCCATGACGGTCCGTCGTGGTGTCCGTCGTCTCAGCCAGTTTTTCCAGAATTAAAGTCTGCTGCTCAAAACGACTAAACAGGTCGTTACAATAGATACCAATTACCCATCGTTCGTCCTCGAACGATCAAGAAGAAGGAAAGCAAGGGCGAAAAGAAGTACCTGAATCTGTAAACAGATGTGGGTATTTTTCTTGCATATCTGCCTCCTTCTCCCAAGTAGCCTCTTCAACTGGTCGATTCTTCCATTGAACTTTGATGGATGCAATTTCTCTCGACCTCAATTTGCGAACCTCTCTATCTAAAATAGCAACCGGTTCCTCCTCATAAGTCAAATTCTCATCAAGCAAAACTGAATCCCAACGGATGATGTAGTTTCCATCCCCATGGTATCTTTTTAACATGGACACATGAAATACCGGATGCACTCCGGACAGCCCTGGAGGCAAGGCTAACTCATAAACCACCTCCCCCACTCTCTTAAGTACCTCAAATGGTCCAATATACCTTGGACTTAGCTTACCCCTTTTTCCAAACCGCATCACCCCTTTCATGGGTGAAACCTTCAGCACGACTTGTTCACCTTCCATGAACTCCAAGTCTCTAACCTTTCGATCCGCATATTCCTTTTGTCTACTTTGAGCCGCTAAAAGCTTTTCTTGAATAGCTTTCACCTTCTCCAAGGAATCCCTCAACAGATCAGTACCCCAAGGTCTGACCTCAAATGCATCAAACCAACCAATGGGAGATCTACACCTCCTCCCATACAATGCTTCAAATGGAGCCATGTCAATACTAGAGTGATAGCTATTATTGTATGAAAACTCTGCCAAGGGTAAGAAGTTATCCCAATGGCCGCCAAATTCTATCACACATGCACGAAGCATATCCTCCAACACTTGAATCGTTCGCTCAGACTGACCATCGGTCTGAGGATGAAATGCAGTACTAAGGTCCAATCTAGTACCTAATTCAGCATGCAATGTTCTCCAAAACTTAGAAGTAAACTGCGTACCTCTATCTGATATGATGGAGAGTGGAATCCCATGTAATCGAAAAATCTCTGAGATGTAGATCTTGGCTAACTTCTCTGCATTGTAGGTCACCTTGACCGGAATGAAGTGAGCAGATTTGGTTAATCTGTCCACAATTACCCAGATAGAATCAAACTTCCCCAATGTCTTTGGAAGACCAACCACGAAGTCCATTGCAATTCTCTCCCACTTCCATTCAGGAATGGGCATTCTCTGAAGTGTTCCTCCGGGCCTCTGGTGTTCATACTTTACTTGTTGACAATTTGGACATTTGGAAACAAAATCAACAATATCGCGCTTCATTCTACTCCACCAAAAGTGTTGTTTTAGGTCACGGTACATCTTGGTTGCACCAGGATGTATAGAATATCCGGAACTATGAGCCTCTGTCAGAATAGTGGTGATCAAATCATCGATGCGGGGTACACATACCCTTCCCTTAATCCTCAAAACACCTTCCTCATTGATTGTTGCTTCTTTAGCCTCTCCTTGCAACACTTTATCTCGAATTCGACCTAGTTTCTCATCATCAAACTGTCTTCCCTTGATCTTGTCAAGAAAAGAAGATCTTGCCTCTACACAAGCTAACAATCCTCCCTTCTCATTTATTTCAATCCTCATAAGGTCATTAGCCAGAATCTGCACCTCTCTAGCCAATGGGCGTCTAGAAACTTGCAAATGAGCTAGACTTCCCATGCTTCCGGCCTTTCTACTTAAAGCATCCGCCACAACATTCGCTTTTCCCGGATGATACAAGATAGTGATGTCGTAGTCCTTCAGTAGTTCCATCCATCTCCTCTGTCTCAAGTTCAAATCTTTTTGAGTAAAGACGTACTGTAGGCTACGATGGTCCGTATAGACTTCACACTTAACCCCATACAAATAGTGTCTCCATTTCTTTAGTGCAAATACTACCGCAGCCAACTCCAAATCATGGGTCGGATAGTTACATTCATGCACCTTTAATTGCCTCGAAGCATAAGCAATCACATTCTTCTCTTGCATTAGCACTGCACCCAACCCAGAATAGGATGCATCACAATAAACAATGAAGTTCTTACCCTCTACTGGCAAGGTAAAGAGAGGTGCGGTAGTCAACAAAGTCTTGAGTTTCTGAAAGCTTTCCTCACACTCATCCGACCATACAAATGGAACATTCTGCTTAGTCAAGTTCGTCAATTGGGAAGCAATAGAAGAGAATCCCTTGACAAATCGGCGGTAGTAGCTAGCTAACCCCACAAAGCTCCTTATCTCTGACACATTAGTAGGTCTTACCCAATTTTTCACCGTCTCAATCTTAGATGGATCCACCATCACTCCATCCTTAGAAACCACGTGCCCCAAGAAAGACACTGAATCTAGCCAAAACTCACACTTGGAGAATTTCGCATAAAGCTTTTTCTTCCTCAACAACTCTAACACCTCAAATGCTCCTCATGTTCCTTCTTACTCTTGGAGTATATCAGTATATCATCAATAAACACGGTCACAAAGAGGTCCAAATATGGCTTGAAAATCCCGTTCATCAAGCTCATGAAGGCAGCAGGGGCATTCGTAAGACCAAAAGACATTACCACAAATTCATAATGCCCATACCTAGTTCGAAAAGCAGTCTTTGGCACATCCGTTGCTCGTATTTTCAATTGGTGATAACCGGACCTCAAGTCAATTTTAGAGAAGACACAAGCACCTAGTAACTGATCGAACAAGTCATCAATGCGAGGAATGGGGTACTTGTTCTTAATAGTTACCTTGTTCAGTTGTCTGTAGTCTATGAACATCCGAAAGCTCCCATCCTTCTTCTTCACAAATAACACCGGAGCACCCCAAGGAGATGCACTTGGTCTAATGAAGCCTTTGCTCAACAACTCTTGAAGTTGGGCCTTTAACTCTCTTAACTCTGCGGGAGCCATTCTATAAGGGGGTATACAAATGGGGCGAGTACCCGGTTCTAAATCAATGCAGAAGTCAATATCCCTATCCGGTGGCATGCCAGTTGATCTGCAGGGAACACATCCAGAAACTCACGGACTACCGAAACTGACTCAATCGAAGGTACTTGAGTAGTGTCATCCTTGAGATGTGCCAAGAAAGCTAAACACCCTTTACTAACCATTCTCTTGGCATGAAGAAAGGACACGATACGAACCGGATTGGGAGTGTAGTCGCCCTCCCACACTAACGGGTCTGTCCCAGGCTTGGCTAACATCACAGTTTTAGCATTACAATCCAATATCGCAAAATTCGGAGAAAGCCAAGTCATACCCAGAATTACATCAAAGTCACCCATTTCTAAAATAACCAAATCTACATAAGTGTTGCTCCCCACAAAATTCACCAAACAAGACCTATATACCTTTTCCACTATCACAGACTCGCCCACCGGAGTAGAAACACGAATAGGCGTGTCAAGTAATTCACCATGTAAATTTAGACCATTAGCAAATGAGGAAGATACATAAGAAAATGTGGATCCAGGATCAAACAATACGGAAGCCATGCAATCACAAATCAAAAGGTTAACTGTGATGACAACATCTGATGTCTCTGCTTCAGATCTCCCAGGAAAAGCGTAATAATGGGCCCCATTACTTGTCTGTCTGTTGCCCCTACCATGTTGCGTAGTAGTGGCTTCAGTTTGCCCATCACCTCGGCCGTTTTGGTGACCACCATTACCTCGTCCACCACGTCCTCCAGAAAAACGACCTCTACCATGACCACCTCTACCTCTAGCTATTGGGGGTCTGTAACTCTGTTTTGGACAATTCCTCCTAATATGTCCCATCTCCCCACATCCATAACACTCTCTGGAGTCAGGCATAGGTCTCTCAGAGAAGTGTTGACCGTTCTAAAGTGGACCCCCAACTACAGTCTGTAGTGAAGACTGAATTGGTCGAACTGAGTAACCTTCGGAACCCTGTCCCCTAGTATAAGAACCATTGAACTCACCTCCCTTTCGAAACCTTTTTGATGTCAATGTCGTGGTGAAGTCGTCTGGCTTCACTCCTTCCACCTCTATCACAAAGTCTACCACCTCCTGGAAGGATTTTGCCGTAGCCGCTACCTGTAAGGCTGAAATCCGCAATTCTGACCTCAACCCCTTCACAAAACGGCGAATCCGTTCTTGTGGACTGAAACAGAGTTGGGTGGCATACCTGGATAATGCACGGAATTTAGCCTCGTATGCATTAATCGTCATCCTACCTTGCTCTAGACTCAAGAACTCATCCCTTTATCAATCTCTCAAAGTCCTTGGGATATACTTCTCCATAAACAAGCTAGAGAATGAGGCCCAAGTCATAGGTGTTGCCTCTGTCGGTTGACACTCAACATGTGACCGCCACCACATTTTGGCGTTCCCTTAAAGCTGATAACTCACGAACTCAACACCGAACCGCTCCACTATACCCATCTTGTGTAGTAGCTCATGACAATCAACCAGAAAATCGTAGGTATCCTCTGATTCTGCACCCTTAAAGACTAGAGGTTTCAATTTCAAGAACTTACTGAAAAGTTCATGCTGATCATTTGTCATTATAGGCCCAGTAGTCAGACGTGGAAATGTGCCTATTTCCAATGAGGCATCCATGCGGGGAGCCATAGTAGCCGCATGTCGTACCTCTGAAACCGGAGGTGTTGGTGCAGAAACCACTGGAGGTGCCTGACCCTGATCAGATAACCCGCTAAGATAAGTAAGAACCTGATTGATCATCTCTGGGGTAGGTTGGGGTGGCAATTCCTCGTTCTGTGCTTATTCATTCTCCCCTTCCTCACCCTCTCTTATCGCTTCCTCAGTCGGTGGAAGAGTCACCGCCCTAGTACAAGATGGGCTAGGTGCTCGTCCTCTTCCTCTAGAGTACGTCCTCCCACGGCCTCTACCACGACCTCTTGCCACTGATCCTCCTCGAGCTACAGCCCCAGTGGCTGGCTCTGACGCATCCTGTCTTGCCGGGGTCGCTGCTGGTGCGGTCGTTGCTCTAGTTCTAACCATCTGCGAAATAGAGTGAAGATGGTCAGATACCAATTTGTATCACCTAGATACCAATTGGACTCAAGTAGTAGCACGAAAGAAAGAATGAAAGAATGGGATTTTCCTAAAGTCTTATAGCCTCTCAAAGAAAAGTAAAGGCGTCCCCCTACCGTTCCTTAAGACTCTACTAGACTCGTTCTTGTGTGATGAGACCAATGAACCTAATGCTCTGATACCAAGTTTGTCACGACCCAAAACCAAGCCGCGACTGGCACCCACATTTTCCATCCTATGCGAGCGAACCAACCAATCTAACCCTTAACATTTCAATATAATATCGACAGAAAGTAATGCGGAAGACTTAAACTCATTAAATAAAACCAATTCATTAACTTCTATTATTCCCCAAAATCTGGAAGTCATCACCACAAGAACATCTATGATCAAATTACTAAACTAAAAATGTCTAAGAAGCTAAAACAAATAATAGCTAGTCCATGCCGGAAGTTCAAGGCATCAAGACTTGAAGAAGAGGATCCAGTCCAAGCTAGACGCATTAGCTCACCCTGAATTTCCGATGTAGTGAAGACTGGCTAGAGTTACAGTTGAGTTGAAGACGACGGCACGTTTGCTGCACTCCACAAATAACAAGAAGAAAACATAAAAGCAGGGGTCAGTACAAACCACGGGTACTGAGTAGATATCATCGGCCAACTCAAAATAGAGAACAGTATATATCAGTTAATATCATAAATCAACTATAAACTCAACATGTAGCAACAACAAGTACTATAATCATCAATAAGTACCATCAAGTTCATCCATGAGGGCTCAAGCCTCAATACCATACTCATTTGGGAATTAAGTTCATTATGTTGAGTATATTATCATCTTTCAAGATTCATTATCTTTCATCCTCTTGTGTCGGTACTTGACACTCCGATCCCCTACTACTATGTGTCGGTACGTGACACTACGATCCCCTAATTCTACGTGTTGGTTCATGACACCCGATCCTCTAATATGTGTCGGTACGTGACACTCCGATCCCCTAATTCTATGTGTCGGTTCGTGACACCCAATCCCCTAATATGTGTCGGTACGTGACACTCCGATCCCCTAATTCTACGTGTCGGTTCGTGACACCCGTCCCACTAATACTATGTGTCGGATCGTGACACTCCGATCCACTAATACTATGTGTCGGAACGTGACACTCCGATCCACTAATCTCATTCTGTCAATTCATCAAGCCTTCTCTATACCAAGGCATCATCAATACCATTACTTTAATTCATCAAGCCTTCTTTTATACCAAGGCATCATCATTAATAATGTGTAATAAAGTTTCTTTCAAGATTTGGGATTCAATAGTTTTCATCATGCTTGTTTTATCAAAATCACATAATCATATTCGTGTAAGCATACAATTAAGCATATAGAAGACTTTATAATACTACCAATACATATCATTCGCTATTAAGAGTCTACTACGAATAACGTAAAAACCATAACCTACCTCCACCGAAGATTTGGAATCAACAAGCAATTTCCCAAGCTTTGTTTTCTCTCTTCCTCGTTCGATCGACCCTTTCTCTCTCTCTACTCTTTCTCTTTTTCTTATTCAAACCCTCTTTCTTTTACCCTAATTAACATATAATTAAGTGTAAATGATGACAATAATACCCCACTAATTAACTTAAGGTTACTTCTTTTAACCCCCATGTAATTAGACTTATTAATATTGACCCTCTAACTTTATAATTAAAGAAGGAATAGTCCAAAACGTCCCTTAAAACGTGTAAAGAAATCCGACCCAGTCTGGGATTTGCGTAACCTGTGACGGCCCGTCGTGCCTGCGACGGTCCGTCATGCAGGTCGTCGCAACATCTAGAACTCCATTTTTCACTAAGAAGTCTGTGACGGCCCGTCACACCTGTGACGGTCCGTCCTGCACTTCCGTCATGATGTTCAGAGACTCGTTCCCCGTACCAAATTCTCAAAAGTTGAAGTGTTTTGAAACGGGGCTCACGACGGTTCGTCGTGCCTGTGCAGTCCGTCCTGCAGGTCCGTCACAAAGTTCAGAGAGTCGATTTCTGTATTCAGATTTCAGAATTCCTAAGTGTTTTGGAACGAGACACCCTCGACGGTCCGTCGTGCCCATGACGGTCCGTCGTGGTGTCCGTCGTCTCAGCCAGTTTTTCCAGAATTAAAGTCTGCTGCTCAAAACGACTAAACAGGTTGTTACAGCAACAAAGAAAAAATGAGAATATTTTGAGAATAATAAATAAAGCTTACTAGAAGGTGGTTGAGTTTATAGATGAGATTTAGGTGAATTGAATTTCTTTTGTTTCGTTATTCCGTTAATATATCACATTTTTGTGGTTTGAACAAAATATAAGTCACATGATTGAATTAACACAATTCAGTTGATTTTGTGAACAATTGTTTAATATGTGATTTGTATCGACCTTTTGTGTTTGAAGAACAGTTGGAGTAAATCTCTTTTGTTAAGTGACTGAATGTGGTCAGCCATGGCCATATTGAAACTCTATTTTTTCAATCATTATTCTACAATTTAATGTTTAATAACTCATGCAAGTTCATTCTAGGTCATTTATCTATTCAATTCACTACCCTATAATATTCATATTCATTGCAAGAAATAATTTTGTCCCTATAAATAGTGATGGTCGTACTTTGGGTTAATGTATAATAAAATATAGAGTTCATTAAAGTGAGTGAAAAAAAAAGTTTGTATTAGTAAAAAGGAGTTGTCTTTGTTATGGGGTTTTAGTAAAATTAAGTTTGTATTAGTAAAAATTAAGTTTGTATTGCTAAGTAGGAGTTTGTGGTTGGGATGTGTTGTATCCTAGAGGGGTCAAGTTAAGAGGATTACTTCTAGACTAGTGAAAAGATTTTTTTGTTGCAGGCTTGAATCTCCTTAAAGAGAGCAAGATATCCACACCTCATCCTGAAGATAATTTATTTTATTTTCAATTGTAATTTTGTAATTTAACTAACATAAATACTTAATTTTCGCATCATATCATATATCATATCATCGTATATTTATACTAGGTAAACTAACCGCGCTTCGCACGGTTGTAAACTAGCTCTACTAACTTACATCACTTTTGTGTTTCATTATATAACGTATGACCATTTGAATGCACATCTCAGCAAGTCCTTCAAAATAGTTTATGGTACTAATTTGCATTGTCAAAAGATATTTTGCTTGTTTTGATTTTGAGCATTACACTGAAAACATGTAAAGCTTTGCGATTTTTAATCTAATCTAAAAAAAATGTTTATTTATGTTGGGTCTGACTAATTTTGATCCATGAAACTAGAAATTTTTATAGCAATACAATCTTCATTATGTTTGTGACCTTTATTTGATAGAATATTAGAATATTATCACACTGCCATCATTATTTTTTGCGGGATATATATAGACATACACTTAAGTTGACTTCAAATGTTAAATTAATAAATACTCTGATTTCGAGTCTCTATATCTAAATGAATTAATTCATTTCCACCATGTTAATTAAACACTCCTACTTTTAAAATGGTACTCTTATAATGTCTATATTTTTTTATTAAGTAGCAAATGAATCTTTTAAAATGTGACAAAGCACTGGCTACCTTAATTTTTTTCAACTATAACCAAGAGTTCCATTTGCTAGAAATATTCAATTAATACTTTGACAATGGATATATTTTCTATTTTCAGTCACTAAAATACTTTATTTGTCTTAGAATATTTTGTTATCTTCCTCTATATTAGATATGAGTTAATTGGGAAATAATGTCCTTAATTTACTACACAACTTTATTTGAGCTTTCAACATAAAGAGAAAAAAAAACATGAAAACAAAACTAATCAATTAATATTAGTTTTATTAAAATAACCCACGAGATGTGAATTCACCTATTATCAGGACAGTCTGCCCTCACAAATTAATGAGATTCGAACATTGTAACTTCATTTATAACAAAGGCTATAAAAGACAAACAAATAGAGAAATTTGAACTACCCTTCATCGTTTCAACAATAAACAAAGAGGAATAAACAAATCATTTTGCATGTCTTACAATTGTAAAATATAATGCAAAGTAAATAGTCAATACCTCACTACAAGATAGTAAAATTGCAAGCTTCATGCAATGTTGCTATGCCTTCAAATTTTAAAGGTTCAAGTGCACTACTTCAAATTCCTTGCATATGTAAGATTAAATGTTAACCGCTACTTCCTTGACCTTCATTTTTTTTTTGTTTGTTATATTGATTGATTGTCTTAAATTACAGTTGACCACAACGATCACATGTTTTTCCATGTCCCAAACTATGGCCTGCAAAATCACTTTTAAACCAAACAATCTTCCTTCACAATTCAATGAGTCTTCAACGGTCAAAATTCAAACAGAGCAAAACTTTATAAAAGAGTAAGCAAATTGAGAAACTTCAAATATCTTTCTTTCACTACATATGCATGTTTAAAGACATTGTAATGATCCTTATTAAGCTTACCAATGATGCATAAAGAAATGAAAAATGTATATGATATACCTCGTCTCATATGAGAATATACATTCTTAAATACTTGTTCTAAAAGATGAGATCCTTCCCACTGAAGCTGATTATTATCAACATATTATATTAGACTCGCAAGCAAAATTACAAAAAACACATTGCCAAGGAAGAAAATAAAATAATTTTTCGTCTCCTACACTTACGCAACAATGAACATTACAAAAGCACCTAAAAGCAGGATATATAATTTGTAATAATGCGAAAAAAAGATGAAAATGAAAATTGCATAAATTTAACCAGACCCATAGCAAATTATGAATGAACTCTAGTTTGCTCTTCTATTTCAAAATACCATTGTAATGTTCTGAAATAGTTGTGACTTGATAGGGTACATTTTAAATTGAAATTAGAGGATAGGAAAGTATAAACTACTTTGTAGATGAGTCATTAATGTGAAAGCTAATAAAAACCTGCATACATTTTCATTCCAACAACAATTATCTAGAGACAGATTCACTACAACCCCAAATTCCACTCACCAAAAAGTGATTTTTACTTACCAGAAATAAAAACTCTCAAATGATGAAGGGTGAAGATCCCTGCTACCCCGAACAACAGTTGTATAGAAAATAGATTAGGTGGTAAGTTTTGTATTGAGTAAAAAATAAAACTTAGATTTTGATTGTACATTCATTTTTCATTTTTTGAAAACATATGAGACTTTGACCATTAAGTAAAGGAAAAAGTTTGTGTAAATTTATACAGAGAATGAACATGGTAGAAATTCACCTAAAGAATCAGCATAAAATTATCCACGTTTCGCACGGAAATTTAAAATACTTAAAATCTGTCGGTCACTAAAACTAAACTACTATATTATCTTGCATAAAAGATTAATAATGTAAAGAAAAATGAAATTTATTACATCTTATCATTTAACCTTAATAACATAAGCATAAATTGATGAACGGTAGAATGTGTACCAAGATTTCTAACATAAGCAATGGTGTCACTAAGCCACTCAACATGAGCAAAGTACACATATATATAATTGTAAAGAAGAAGAAAAAGAAAAAGAGGTTCAAAAATTTATATTTTTTAAAATTAGAGGAAACACCTCTATTTATTGAAAACAAATGGTAGTGTGAATAAATATTTATTCTACCTTATCGCAAAGGTTGCGACTATTTGCAAAGTCACAAGCTTTAATAAATATCACGACCTTTTATAGAAGTCACAATTTTTCATAAAAGACGCAACTCTTCATTAAAGTCGCAACTTTTCATACAAATCCCAAGTTTTCAAAAAAGTTACAACTCTTCATTAAAGTCGCAACAATTCATAAAATTCACAACTTTTCATAAAAGTCACATCATTTCATGAAAGAGGATGACTATTTTTTGGGCAAGTTTTCATAAAAGTCGTAACTCTTCATAAAAGTCACATCTTTTCAAGAAACGGGAAGCCTATTTTTGGAAATAAATAAATTTAAAATTAAATTCTAACTTGTGGTGACGCCAAATACGGGGCCCTAGTTCTTTTTTATATGAATATATGAAAATTTTCATAAAAGTCACATCTTTTCAAGAAAGGTGAAGACTAGTTGTGAAAATAAATAAATTTAAAAGAAAAATTAGTTTGTGGTGATGCAATATAGGCGGGCCTAGGGTTCTCTTTTATATGAATATATGATAAAAGAGAACCCTAGATCCACCTATGTGGTTCCATCACAAACTAGGATCCCCTTTTAATTTATTTATTTCCAAAACAAGTCTTCCTTTATCATGAAAAGTTGTGACTTGTAGTAAAGTTGTGAATTTTATGAAAAGTTGTGACTTTTATGAAAAGTTGTGACTTATACGAAAAGTTGTGACTTTTACGAAAAATTGTGACCATTATGAAAAGTTATGACTTTTACAAAAGGTTGTGACCTTTCCGAATATTTGTAACTTTCTCAAAGAGTTGTGAAATTTTGGATAAGGCACAATACGGATTATTTACACTACCCTTTGTAATCTATAAAGAGTGAAATTTTTTCTCATTATAAAACAACAAAAAATTTGAACTACTTCTTCTTCTAGACAGTTAAATTTTTGTGTAATTTTTGCTCCTGTTGAGTGGATCACTAACACCATGATGAATAAAATTATTTTATCCTGAGATTGTATATTCTCTTTAACCTCGGGTACTGCATTCAATAGGCTCAATTTTTTACATTATATTTCATTCTATTAATAAAGATCTTGGTATGCTTTTTACGGTAATTAATTTATGCTTATATTACTAACTTTTGTTTTTGAATACATGCTTTAAACTTTCTAGTTTATGTTTCTGCAAATTTACTTGCATAAATATTGTAGATTAAATAAAAAAGTTTAATTTAATATTTAGACAAGTTTTCTCTACTGGTATTGTTGAAGGTACGATAAAAAGAATCTCTTACAAATATCTAATTTATTCATAAACAATGTCATTCCTTCATATGCATGATGAGATTTTTTGTTTATTAAAAAATCATTTGAGTGTTAATAACATTGCATGCCCATATTTTTTGGCTTTTACTTTGTAAGTTATCTATTTTTTGCTAAATTGTATCGGTGGATATTATGCATACTTTAAGGATTGAAAGTTTATTTAAGTGTTGTATATGATCTCACTTTCTCAAAGTTCATCCTTTTAATTTTTTTCTTTTAATGTTTTTCTTTTTTTCCTTCTCAAATTGACTCTTTTAAATATTTTTGGTCTGAGTTATGACTATTTTCAGCAAGCTTAATTCGAAAAAATATGAAAGAAAACCTACTATAAATAAAAGTAATATCTGAAGCTACAAAATATATGTCTATTAAGATAGATTTGTTGGCCTTCATGTCCTAAGTCATTACTGAGCATTTGAGTTATCTAGGTTAGACCCATTAATAATTTTTTCATGTTCAAAATATTTATTTAGCATGAGCTTAGAATCCAACATTTTGATCTACTTGTACTTTCATAATGCAATAATTATACGTACATATTTCTGAAAAAGTTGTAAACTTGCACTGATGAAGCATTTGGGACACTCATTGTAACAATTTAATGAAAAATTAATTTCTAAAAGGGTCAACAATATTATTTTGATGTTGTTTCAAACTTATTTTTCTCCTTCTATAAATTTTGTTAGAGCAACAAAGTAACAATAACGAAAATTGTTGAACGTTTGACCTTAAACAAGCAGATTTTCTCTAAAAAAAATTACTTATGTTGTTGTGGTGTACTTAACGGTATTCTAACCATAAAATAGCAAATTATATATTTTTTATGTAAAAAATAGAAAAAGTGATGTTTCAGTAGCTACATAAAAATACGTTTAGTTTTAACAAGACAATTATATTAGCAAACAAATATTATATTAAATTATGTAAAAGATAAAAATAATTAGATATAAAGATACTTTTAATAATTCATCATATATTTACAATTTTTGAGATATGTGATGATGTAAAATCATTAAATTTATGTTGAAATTTTCTTAAAACCTACTAAAATTTACTTTTTTCTTTTTTTCTTGTAATAGTCGATTATTGGAAAGGTTGTTCAAAAGCTTAGAAATATTATTTATGAAGAGTTGCAAGTTTAATGAAAAATTGTGACTTTTATAAAAGATTGTGATTGTCAAAAGAGTTGTTACCTTTTCGATAAAGCACAACAAACGGTTATTCATGTTAACTTTTGTAGTCTATAAATAGAGGAATTTGCTCTCTTTATAAAACAAAAAATATTATGAATTTTTTCTTCTTCTGGACAATTAAATATTTGTATACTTTGCTCCTGTTGAGTGGCTAACTGACATCATTGGTTTGTATCAAAATATTGGTGAATATAATCGTTCTATCCTCAGAGGATCTATTCCTTTAAACTTTGGGTATTAGAATGGAATAATTTCCTTAAGGGGACAAGCTGCATTCAGTGGACTTTATTATTTTTTTATGTTTTATTTTATTAGTATAGATTCTGGTATGTTTTTTGTCGTCATTAATTTATGCTTAGGTTATTAGTTTTTATTTTTGAGTATATGTTTTAAACTTTGTAGTTTATATTTTATGTTTTGATCATTATGTTGAAGTAAAGATATGTTAATCAAGAGGATGATGTACTCATTAGACTGTTGGTGTCATGTAGATGTAACGACCCACTAGGTCGTTTTGAGAACTAGGACTATTTTTACTCCTTTTAAAAATTGAAAGGGGTATTTTTCAAACTATTCGATGATTAAAAGTATTTAGTTGATCAAATTTTTAGTGAAGATTTAATATAGTTAATAGTTAGTGGGTCATATCCATAATTCATTTAATACATTTGTACTTGACCCATTAATTAATTTAAATTAGTGATATTAGTTTATTTGTTATACTTAATTAACATTAGAAAAGCAGAAAATAAAAGGGTCACGAATCTACCTAGGCGGCCTGAATAAAAAACGTGAGGAACCAAACGATATCTTCAGGTAAGAAGCAATTTGAAAACTTTCTTGATTTTTATATGGATCATAAGGAAATGTAAGGTAGATGGAAATTTGATCCCTTGTTTGCCTATTTGTTATTATAATAAGGGAATTGATAGAAAAATTGACAGTAAACAATGTATATCTTTTTCTTCATCGTTGCCAGTTGGAGTATGTTGTTTCTGTTGTTATTATTAGAAGTGTAATTGTTATACTTAATGAAGTAGAGGGAAAATATTTGGGGTCATATGATGGTATTAATGGGAAGGGAAACATTGTACTTTTTTGTTTCTGAGGTCGCCACTAGTTTGTAACCAGTGGTTCCTCCTATCAATTTATATTAATTATTTAGTATAGTATATATTTAATTATTAACAAATTGGAATCGGTACTTAGATAAAGCGATATTGCATTATATTATATTGTATTGAATTATATTGAATGGAATATTATTAGTTTATAAATCTTGGGAAGGTTAGATTTAATCTAGACTTAAAATTTAGAAATATGAGACTTGACACGTATTGTTAATATTAAAATTCATGAACTTGATTATAATTTTTTGTGCAAAGAATTAAAACAATGTGCAGAAAGTGAATGTTTCGTCTGATCGAAATTAAAAACTAAGAAATTGTTGTTCGGTGGTATATATGTTGGCAACTGGCGTTAATTTATTCTTTCTCATTATTGAAGGCATAGATCATTATTAGTAGTTATTCAATTGTTGTTGGAGAGGATTTGGAAGCCCATTATGTGCACTTTCAGTTTATTTGATATAAAAAAAATGGTGGTGGGGAATCATGAGCAAATCATAATCCAATCATTGGCAATCAGAACCATGACTCAATCACATGGCAATCATGTCAATGATTGGCATTTGTTATGTAATTCTTTGGGAATTGACAATTTTTACAGATTTGTCACGTTGCAGTGTCTTCTACTTATTCGTAGTTTAGGTATCACATTGACTTGTTTTAGTTAATTATCGAATAAAGATTTCAGTTAAATATATTGAGATAGATAATTAAATATTTTATGAACACTACTAAAATTATGTTTTTGGGAGAGATTAAGGTTCAATTCTTGACTTGAAATTTAGAAAATGTGATAATTTTGACACATAAATTATATGAAGATTTAGGGCTTGATTATAGATATGAGTAAGTTTTAGGTTCTATGATATACCTATAATAATTTGAATGTCTACAAACTCGCTCACTTACAAATATTATATCATTGGTAGATCGTGAATGTTCTGAGACCTTGCAAAAAGGGATGGAACTATCTTTAACATTTGTGGCACGAGGTTCGACACTTAAGGTATGTTAAGACTTTTAGACTTGTTGAAGGACGTTTTCCTAATTAAGGATTATTTAAAAAAATGAAATAGACAATGGGGTAAGGACGAAAGATGGTGTCTCATATCAATGGTGTGACGGGCATTGGTACAAGTACCGATATTATAAAAGGGAAAGTTACTACTAAAGAATGTGCATTGTAATTTGAGAATGCCACAGTATATGGGCATTACCTGATATATTATTGACTTGAAATCTTTGTGTGATTGTGTTTTCTGTAATACATCCTTATAGTTGTGATAATGGAGGTGATTATGTATTATGTTGATATTTGACTGATTGAGGTGCATCATCATCCCTTTATTTGAAATAATATTGTGCACATGCATTGACATGAGATTGAGTATAAGTTGGGCACGTGGAGATCGTCCGTGCTGGGGATGGTGAGATGTAAAGATTATAATTTGGGCACGTGGAGATCGTCCGTGTGGAAATTGGTTGATTTTATTATAGTACATTGAGATCGTCTGCACAGACACGTGGAGATCGTCCGTGTCAGTATGCAACTTAAATGTTTCTTTTTATTACGAAATGTGTTTGTATATATATTCTTATTTTCTTCATCATTTTCCTTTTAATGTTGATTAAGGAACCAATGATTTATTATTTTGTGAATAATTCATTCATTTGAGGTTGTTGACATATGTGATAATGACAAATAATCAAATTCATGTTGAAATAGTGCTAATATTGTTTTAAGAACCAATTTTTCCATTATTTTTAATGTATGAATATTAGTAAAAAAATTGCAAGTTCAATGCAATTATTATTTATGATAGTGCGAAGCGAGAACAAACTACCTAGTATTTATATAAAAGAGAACCTTAGGCCCACCTATGCGGTGCCACCACAAACAAAGATTCTGTTTTAACTTAATTATTTCCAAAATTAGTCTCCTCTGTTATGAAAAGTTGTGACTATTATGAATAGTTCCAACTTTTACAAAATGGTATTTTATGAAATGTTGTGACTTTTACAAAGAGTTGAGACTTTTATGAAGAGTTGCAACTTTAATTAAGAGTGGCGACTTCTATGAAGAGTTGCAACTTTTATGAAATATTTTGACTTTTCCAAATAGTTATGACCTTTTCAATAAGACACTACTGTTATTTTAAAACAACGAAAATTCTGAACTTCTTCTTCTTGTACACAATAAAATATTCGTGTACTTTTATTGAGTGACTTATTGACATCATTGTTTATGTATCAACACACTGGTAAATAGAATCGTTCTTTATTGAGAGGATGTATTCCTTTAAACCTCGGGTACTAGAATTAAATACTTTCCTTAAGAGATAATGTCCATTCAGTGGGATCAAGTTCTTCCTTTATGTTTCATTTTATTATTGCACATCCTGGTATGTTTTTTGCAGTTATTAATTTATGCTTATTTTTAAATTTTTATTTTTGTGTACATGTTTTAAACTTTATTGTTTATGTTTATGCTTTTGATCATTAAGTTGAAAAAAATATATGTGAGTCAAGGGTTTGATGTAATCATTAGACTATTGGTGTCACGTGGATTCAAATTCTTAAATTGTAAGATAAATGAATTTCATCTTAAAAGAGTTTTCAATGGCTAAAACATCCATGGGATGTCGAAGAAGCGACTTTGAGTGTTTAAAAACTATGGTGATTCCACACTACCTTGGATTTTTATTTATTCAACTTTCTATCTGATCAAAACATTCAATCGATTGCAATTTATGGTAAGTGTTGTACTCAATCTTAATCAAATGTTTGGGCTTCAAATATTGAGTTGGAGTCAATGAATTACCCGTCAAAGTAGGATTAATCTCTATTAATCAAATATTAAAGAAATTATTATCTCCTTAAAGTAGGATGAATCTATATTAGTCAAATATTAAAGAAATTTATTATCTCCTTAAACATTAGATTAAGTCCCCAATAAATAAAGATTTAACCATATTGACCAAAACATAAATAACAAAAAGTATCTTTTGTAGTGTCATCGACTGCGTATGATTTTGAATAAGGAACTTGCAAAGATATCATTTATTCCAAATTCAAAAACTTTCCTGATTACTTATTTCAAAAATTTGCCAAGACATTGCCATAGGAACACTAGGTGTTAAATCTTTCTCACGTCACTTAATAATTTTAGGAACTTTACTAGCTCATACAAATTCAAAAACTTGCCTGATTAAGAGTAATTATTTTATTAAAAATTAGAGAACTTAGAGCATGAAATTTACTTAAATGGAATTATAATGTCAATGGGATTAGGCACAAGGCGAGCTTTCATAGTTACACTCCTCCATCATAATGCATAATGAATAATTAAACAGTATCTCCAAACGTTTAGTTGATCAACATAAAGAACCAGACATGACCAGTTGTATCTCATTACAATGATGTTGTAGACTCATACAAGAAGCAACTAGTTTTCTGATCTGAGTTTTGTGATTTTCCTCATTCATGATGTCCTCCAATTTTGGCGCTTGCCTAAAATATCATGATGTAAGCTAGGTAAAATTAATAAGAACTTAAGAAAGCAAACGATTAAGAGAAGATAAAACTTAAAAAGTACCAACAAGAACACTTGATAGATATCAACAACCCCACTTAGTGCACGATCAAACTTCACAAAATACATCAATCATCACAGCTAAGTTAACCCTAGTTATTCTAGGAAACCAACTATTTATACTAGGTCTAATTATTAAATAGTAATGATTTAGGTATTTGAATTTTCCATTAATTAGTATATTATATAACATTTTTTTTCAATGCTATTTAGAAATGTAGAATAAAATATTTTTTAAATGAAATTTCTAAAATAGTTAAATTTTATATCACATGAAAATTATGTAAAGTGATTATTTGGGAAAAACAAAGAAAAGATTTATATTATGAATAAGAAAATAAGATTAAAATAAAATATACGGAGGAGAGAGGAGAAGATTCTATTTTAGAGAGTAAAATAAAGAACTGCGTCAGAATTAAATATCTAAAAAAATAGATAACTCTATATTTGGAGAGTAAATCGAGTATAAGGTTGGAAATGCACTCAGAATTTTATTTCCAGATGTTCTCATACTATATAAACAAAAAGCTAAAATAAATGAATTTTGGAGTAACTGAGGCTGGATCTTAGTGTCAGAAGGCCCCTAAATGACTTAGGATATGGATAGATTCATAGAATTCCTTAACATCCTGAATTTCTTCAAAAGGAGTTTCACTAGAACAAGATAGGATGTGGTGGCTGAGAGATAGTATAGGGATCTTTTCAGTCAAGACAATAAAATGTATGAGGAATCCGAACAACCACCGTAATGTGCAGTAACCCTGGAAGCAATTATGGAAGCCAACATGCCATACAAAGTGACGCATTTTTCTTTATTCATAGTTAAGTTGGCCCACTTGACACAAGAGAAATAGCAGAAGAGGAATATACCTTTCCACTATCTTCCATCTATATGGAAGGAATGCAGAAGCAAATAGTCATCTTTTTTGCTATGCAAGGTGACTTCGCAAATGAGGGGCATATTTCTAGCTATAATTCGTTTGAGCTGGACAAGGCTATGTTGGGCTTTGTGGAGGCTTGTGAGCCGGCCCGACCCATTACTGAAACCCTAGGTTAACCATTTGGTTTTCCTATAAATATGATCCGTGTATTGTAATTCTGAATGAGCACAAGTGAAATAAAATCCTCCTGTTACAGTCGGGAGTAGGAAAACCGAACCACGTTAAATTCTTGTGTGTCCCGTTTGTGTTCCGTTTCTCTTTTCTCTAGATTATTTGTGTGGTGTATGTTTAATTCCCAACAATTGGTATCAGAGCGAGGTTTCAACAAATTGTAACAAAAACTGTGAGAAATTGTCACCTAGGGTTCTTGTGTGAAGAACTGTGTGCAGGGAGGAGTAGCCGCCGTTACCGTTGTGGGTAACCTCAAGCAGCAGCCGGCTAGGAGAACCGCGCAGGGTGCGAAACAGCCGTCGTCCGTGTGCTGTCCGTCGCGCCGTTCCGTTGGCCTCCGTGTCGGGAAGGAGTGTGCCGCCGCCGTTCGCAAGCTACAGCCGTGCAAGACGCCGAGGATCTGGAACCGCCATTCGCGAGCAGCTGCCGCCGCGAACCAGGCAGCCCAGATCGAAGGAGATCTGCCGCAGATCGTAGCCCGCGAGGGAGAAAGCCGCGAAGCAGTAGCGAGGCAGAGAACGCCGCTGCCGTCCAGTGGCCGCCGCGTCGAGGAGCCTCAGATCCAGCCGCGAGCGTCCAGATCGTGAGCATCGTCCAAATCGCCGCCCGCTGTCTGTAGACGCCGTTAAGGGAATTGCCGAAGTCCTTTGAGATGGCAGAAGATAGGAAGTTCCGAATTGAGAAGTTCGATGGTACAGATTCAGTTGGTGGAAGATGCAGATTGAAGATTTGCTGGTTCAGAAAGATTTGGACGTAGTGTGGGTGACAAGCAAGGAAAATTATCTGATGCAGAGTGGGCAGTTTTGGATCGGAAAGCTATGTCAGTTATCCGACTCTCGTTGACCAAGAATGGTTGCGTTCAACATTCTTAAGGAGAAGACAGCGAAAGGCATCTTGGAAGCCTTGTCTAACATGTACGAGAAGCCATCTGCAGCAAACAAAATTTTTCTTATTAGAGAGTGGTGAACACAAAGATGAAGGAAGGCAGTTCAGTTACCGAGCAAATCAACTCATTGAATTCGATCTTAGCCAGACTTTTGTCAGTTGGCATTAAGTTCGATGATGAAGTTCAAGCTTTACTACTGTTATCATCATTGCCTGACAGTTGGTCCGAAACGGTTACAGCAGTTGCCAGTTCAGTGGGACCTAATGGATTCACCTTTGAGAAGATTCGTGATCTCATTCTTGCGAGGATGTCAGAAGAAGGAGTTCTGGAGAATCATCAGGTGATATGCTAAACGTCGTCAGAGGTAGAGGAAATAACAGAGGTAGTGGGAGCAGGAACGAAGAAGGAGTCAGTCGAAGGCTCGGGATGGCTCAGGTGTAACATGTTGGAACTGCAAGGAGGTGGGGCATTTCAGGAATCAATGCCAGAAAGACAAACAAGTCAGCATTGCAGAAGACAGCGCCAACGAGGATTTGTTTATCTGTTGCGCAGGAGAGCAATGTGGATTATGGGTCATGGATTCTGGTGCTTCTTTTCACGCTACCCACAGCAGTGAAGCATTGCAGAATCTGGTTATTGGAGACTTGGAAAGGTAAGGCTTGCAGACGATAGAGCTCTTGATGTTACGGGCATGGGTGACATGGTGCTGAAGACGCCAGTCGGTTTCTGGACCTTGAAGGATGTCAGAGTTGTTCCAAGCTTGACGAAAAGTTTGATTTCTGTTAGGCAGTGGGATGAATAGGGACATCATGTGAAGTTCGGAAATGGGCAGTGGAAGGTCGTGAGGGGCAATCTTGTCATGGCTCGTGGAACAAAAAGAGGATCGTTGTATATTGTCGGATTACCGTCTGAGGGAGTGACCGTCCCAGTTCAAAAGAAAAACAAAGTCCGATTCACAGAATCTCGTGGGCAGAAGAAGGTTGTCTTTGCAAGAAAGAACCCAGAGCCACAGGTCAGATTCAGGATGAACGAGCAAGGAAAGGTTCAGGAAGACCAGTCAGAGGCGTTTGTGGCAGTGGCAGCACCGGCCGTGCTTCAGCAAGGCTCCTAGAAGACAGTGGGTCAAGAGAACCAGTATTCCAGCTGTTGATAGTCTCCAGAAAATTTCTTGCTGAGTATGGAGAGTGTTTGTTCTCAGGGAGTTCTAGGATCCGGCAGTTCGTGTCTCAAGTGGGAGCCGGTAGGGACCGAGGACGAGTCAAGGGCAGTTTCAGCCGTAACTGATGTGTTGAAGCTTCGGGGAGCTTCAACGGGCCTTTCAGTAGACTGAGGAGAAGGCCGCTTGTGTAGCAGGAGAGAGTTGAAAAAAGATTACTAGACATACAAGTGTTCTAAGTGGATGACAGTTTGAAATTCTTCAAGCCTCCAAGTGGGAGATTGTTGGGCTTTGTGGAGGCTTGTGGCGAGCCCGGCCCCCATTACTGAAACCCTAGGTTAACCATTTGGTTTTCTATAAATATGATCCTTGTATTTGTAATTCTGAATGAGCACAAGTGAAATAAAATCCTCCTGTTACAGTCGTGGAGTAGGGAAACCGAACCACGTTAAATTCTTGTGTGTCCCGTTTGTGTTCCGTTTCTCTTTTCTCTAGATTATTTGTGTGTGTTGTATGTTTAATTCCCAACAGGCTAAACACTAGATATGCTATATAGTTGGAGTAGAAAGGGAGGAACAACAACTCAAACATACTAATTGAGTTAACCCCAGGCTTTAAATTGTGGACTATCCAGAAGATAAATCTTAATTGTATTCTACTTTTGCATTTTTGGTTTAAACAAGAGTACATACCTTCTAAAGAGACTCTCAAACAATTCCTAGAGTCTACATTTTTTGTTTAGTTGGCCTTTACTTGTATCTTTTGCCTCCACAAGACCATTGATCTAAATACAAAAAAGTTAGGTATAAAAACTTTAAAAAATCATTTCCGGGAGTTGTTTTCCTTCATTAAATCTTCTTTTTTTTTCATGTGCACTAATAGAATTTTGTTTTTCTTTTTCTCAAGCCTCATTTGTCCCTAAAAGGGATAGACAATTCAAGAGATACCCAGTGCATTTGCACCCGTACCTCACAACCACCACAATAGATTTTTCATCACCACCACCAGTGTTATCAAAGGCGAAAAACATAAAACAGTTCTAAGGTCTGTTAAGGGCAAAGCGTAAATAAAGTGTGGACTATAACGAAAAAACACCCAAAGGAGAAAATAATAAATATATATGTTTAGTCCAAGGTTAATAAATATAAAGATGAATGACAAATATATGACCAGAGAAATTGAACAAAGTTATGATAAAGTGAAATATCACTTATTTAGCTTCACATTCTTCATAAGAGGCTCATTGACAAGGAAATGTTTGTCTTAGAACCTTGATGATGATACTAAAGTGTACATAAAATGAGGCAAAGCGTTCAAAATATTTTAAGCCTCGCTTTAGAGCTTAAGTATACCATTGATAACACTAATCCTCACTCATCATTCTTGATCCATCATACTCACAAAATAGAGTACTAGGAAAACCAATTTTCCTCACCCCCCCTTGAACACATTCACTGTTCACACAAAAAGGTCCCAATATGGTTGTCACAAACCAAAACATACTGAAGACTGGCTAGAGTAAAGGGCGATTCAAAGTCGATGGTACATCATATTTTAGGGTGATCTTTTCCTTCCAGCTCATGTTGTATTCACTCTATCATGGCATGATGTCCTTAGATTTCGGACATAGACTATTCTACTTATTTAATTTGATTATATTACTCTTAGACTTGGAGAATAGATTTCCTTGATATGATGACTTTAAAGTTTTGGGATACTATGTTGTTTTCCGTAAGTTGAACAATTGATATAAGTAGGGGTTGAAATCATTGGATCACCCATCTAGAAGGTTAAGTATTGGTGTCACTCATGACTCATTTTGGATCGTGAAAAACTTGGTATAGCTTTAGGTTCGGTGATCTCATCACACAAGAACAAGTCTAGTAGAGTCTTGTGAACGGTACGAGGACACATTTACCATTCTTCGAGAAGCTATAGGACTTTAGAAAAACACATTTATTTCTTCCTTTCCTACTATTACTTGAATTCAATCTGTATCTAGGTGATATAACGCATATGGTAAGAACTAGAGAATCAATTGCGACAACACCAACACCATCAAGGTGTGCTTAAGCCAACTATTTGGGTTGCATCCTTAGGGGGAGCAATGGGGAGAGGTAGTAGTAGAGGTTACGGGAGAAGCAATTGATCAAACTAGACATAGAGAAGTGACCCCTCCATAAACTGACAAGGTAGCGAGAGACGGTGATGGGAGGGAGGATGAGCAAATTTAAGAGAAGGAAGCACCAACCCAACCTACTCTAGAGATGATGAACCATGTTCTCACTTATCTCAACGTGTTATCTGATCAGGGCCACGCACCCCTGCGTTTTTTGCACTAGCAACTCAAGTTCAAGGAGTACATCATGCAGCTTTTATGGCTCCCCACATGGATGCATCCTTTCAAACATGCATGTTTTCTCTATTTACCACATCTCCTATAGTGACTAGTGATAAGCATGATCTCTTTATGAAGTTATCAAAGTTTAAACCTAAATCTTCAAGGGTGTTGAATATTAAGATACTTATGACTTCCTTGAGGATTATTACGAGCTATATCGTAAGTTTGACATAGTGGAGCGATGCGGTGTTGAGTTCGTGATCAACCCTTTTCGGGAGGATGAAAAAAATTTGTGGCAATCTCATATTGTGTGTCGACCAGCAAAGGGACCACATATGACTTAGGCAACATTTTATATCTTATTCATGGATAAGTATATCCTTGGACTTTGAGGGACATGAGGAGAGATAAGTTCATGAACATAGAGCAAGGAAAGATGTCGGTTGCAGCTTATGAGGACAACTTTCATCCGTTATCAAGATGTTCCACTCATCTTTACTTTAGTTTGCAAAAGCGGATTTGCCGCTTAGTGAAGGGACTGAGGTAAGATTTGCACATTCTAGCTTTATAGGTAGCTTCTTCTACAAAATCTTTTCAAGAAGGGGTTGATTTTGTGATGGAGGTAGAGGGGTGAGGCCAGATGACTTCACCATGGTATCAATATTAAAGAAGTTCCATAAAAGTTTTTAGTGGTTCTTACTTAAGTGGCAGAGTTTTGGGGGTTATCCACCCGTCCTCTTCAGTCTTCATTGCAGGTTCCAGAGGAGGGTCTATCAGTGACCAGTCAGTCTTTTTATGAGTTTGGGGGTTATATTGAGTCTTCACAAAGACCTACTCTTGACTCAAGGAATTGCTATAGATGTGGTGAGGCTGGCAATATTAGGAAATATTGTACGAGGCAGGTAAATATCGGTACGATCAGAGTTATAGATCTCCAACAGTTAGAGTTAGGGGTGGTCCTGATATAGGTCGTCATTTTGGAGGACGTGGTGGCCAACATAATAGTGGTCACCAGTTGAGCCGGGGTGGCGGGCAGGTTAGGAACTACTGGACGCAGCCCAATAAAGGCAATGGATAGACAAGCGATAAAGCCCATTTTTATGCTTTCCCCAGGAGGCCAGAGGTAAAGGCATTCGATGTTATCACGTGTACTCTTCTGGTCTATAATCGCATGGCTTTTGTATTGTTATATCCTGGATCCACATTTTCTTAAGTGTATTTCTCATTAGATAATGGACTTGATTTGCATTTTGACTTACTTGACATACCTATTCGTGTCTTTACTTCTGTCAGTGAGTCTATGTTAGTTGAGAAGGTGTATAGGTCTTGCCTTATGACTTTTATGGGGAGCAATTATATGTAGATTTCACTAATCTGTAGATGGTTGATTTTGATGTAATTCTTGGTATGACTTTGCTTTCTTTAAATTTTGCTATCATAAATTGAAATTCTAAAATTGTAACTTTGGCCAAGCCTGGGATAGATCCACTAGTATGGGCCAGTGACTATATTCCTGCTCCAGCTCGTATTATCTCTTTTCTTCATGACAAGAGGTTGGTGAGTAAGGGTTGTTCGAGTAACACTCTGAAAGTCCATGATTTGGTATAGAGCCTCACAAGATGAACAAAGGCTTGAAACACTATTCTAAGCCTAAACTTATGTATTGAAACTAAATAGGAAGTATTACAGTCAAAACGTCAAAAAACGATAATAATGTCCGGAAAATTGTGAATGTGTGTTAGTGTGCCTTAGTATGGTTCATGGGATTTTAAGAGTAAGAATTTAGTGAAATTTGGTTAAAAAAAAGGTGTTAAATATATAGAAATTTGTGTTTAGCACCGAAACATCTGGGTACGACTCCCCAAGGATCACCCTAAGGGTCCTTGGAGAGGACCCTTCCATTTGACCTAAATCTGTAAAAATTGACAGTGGCACTCTACGAACGAATTGACGATCCGTTGATGGGTCAACGACCTGTCGATGGTGGTCGTTGGTTGTTACTTAGCCATATTTTGAGAAGTGCTTAAAACACCCCTCTCTAACACAAATAACGATAGCCAGCACGGGCCGTCGTTGTGTCTACAGGGTGTCGACGTGGCTTCGTAGGTTGGCACTTAGTTTATTCTTGGAAGGGGTCCAAAAGACAAGTCTCTGTCCCAAACTACGCCTATGCAGCGTTGATGGGACTATGGTGTATAAGTCGAGGTCTCATTGGTGAAGGGAGAAAGTTGACTACCATGTTTTAAATAAGCGAGATAATTAGTTGATTAGTTTGGTGATTAATTAAGGGTTAAGGGGTGGTTAATTAAGTTAGTTGGGGAACTATATAAAGACTAAACCTCATTTAACTAACTAAACTCACTATATTTCCCAAACCCACTTACCTCCAACTTCTCTCTAGTTTTTCTCTCCCCAAACTCAAACCTCCATTAAACAAACACTAAAACTCCAAGATTAGGACGAATTCGCCAAGGATTTCATCTAAATTTCAAGGAAAGATCATACCTATGGTATGATTTCTTTCACTCTTGGGATAATTTGCCCAAGAGGCTCCTACAATATGGTTTCTTTTTTTCAAAACGAAATTTTTATTCAATTATGATAATTTATGGTCTTTTATCATTGTTTAATTAAGTATTGATGTTAAATTGTTGGTAATCACTAAATATTTCCCCTTGAACCCTTGTTCTTCCCTAAACCCATTATGTCTTGAAATTCTATGGTGATTGTGGACGATGATGAGTATATAATTATGTATAATGTAAATTTCTATGTATTACTTCTTGAATCTTCCTTGTTTATGACTGGTTATGTATTCTTTTGTAATTGAAGTATGAAGGCAATTAAAGGTCAAAAAAGTATGAAGATTGATTCTTCTTTAATTCATTTATGAAACATGATTTGCTTAGATAGTAATGCTCATATGTATAATGTGTGGTTGTGATGTTGATGACAAGTATGTCTTATCCTTAAACCCTAGAAAATTTAATTATCCATGAAGATGTATACATGTTATGATATGGTTATTATATGATTTAAAGAAGTTTCTCGTGATTTTAAGAAAGTGCTAGGTGAAAGGTTTACTCACTTAATTAGTGGTTTCTAAAGTGAAAGAATTGTTCTAATTGTGATGACCTATGAGCTATTATGGTAAGGTGTTTACTTAGTTATCTATAAGATACTAATGTACACTTGTATGATGAAATAAGATGATTATTAAAGGGAATAAAGTCTTAGCACCAAATGGGAATCTAAATGAGATGGAGGTCTCATGTCTTGTAAGTCCGGCCTCCTACATGGGTTTCTTCACGTCTAGAAAGTCCAATTTCCAAGATATGTGTTGTCTCATGATATGGAAACCTCCACATCTAGAAATTAAAGGTTTCTAGTAGCAATATTCTTGACCCTTAACTATGTGCCCACCTAGGACTATATCTTAGTGGATCCACCTAGATAGCTATGTATGATTGATTACACCTTAATTATGTGTTTACCCTTTCTTTTTGGTGTGGGAGGAGAATACCTCATTTCATTTAACTCACATAGTCTAATATCGGTTATAGTACTTATATCCCTAAAGAAAAAGTAAATGAACAAATTAAGTATGCGAACTATTATTAGGGTTGTCTTAAGGGCTACTACATAGTGTGAGGGAGGGTATGAGACTTCTCTTATACATTGCACATGTGAAATCCTAAGGGATTATCTTAGTAGTGTTGTTGTATGATTAAGTTTATTATATGCTATGTATGTCAAGACATATGTTATATTATGAATCAAGTATGTTATAATGAAATACAAAGCTATGTTGGTGGCTCATTATGAAACTTAGCTTTGGATAGGGTTATGGGTTTCTATTCTTTGCATTGCACAAGTATTGTTTAACTTGCTTATATGTTGGGATAACTTATGGTGTTTCATATATGTGTATGTGCAGTTATTTGATTCTAAGCTTGGTTTGACTAAATGGTGCCTTTCTCATGCTGGATGATTTTATGCATAGGAACCATACTTAGTACATGTGATTTGTACTAACCCATATTCTTCCCTTTTCCTAAAATGGTATGTTCCGGTCATTGAAAGGCTTGTAGACCACTTTGCAAGAAGACTTCTACTTTTCTCCCAAGTTATTGGTAGGTCCTCAAGCTCGAGAATGTTGTCATATTTCTACTGTAGCTATGTTGTTGCTTGTGCCTAAAGACAATCATCCTCTCCTATATCATTTGAGACTATGTTGTAAGCCTATATGTGGCTATTTGTAAGTATGGGCTATGACCAAATTTTGTAATACTTTTTGCATGGTTTAATGTGAAATAATATTATAAGATTATTTCCTATGTATTGGTTATGTTACCTAAATGAGAAGACTATGTAAGCTTCAATAAGCGAGAAGTCTATGTATACTCCATATATGATACGTGAGAGGTCTATGCATACCTCACAACATAAAAGTTTTAAATTTTCCGCATTTTGGACTTATGATATGTAATGACGAATGCTAACGGCTAGTCTAAATCCTCGTTGAGGACGAAGACGCCGGTTACGTCAAGGGGGTGCTCCCCGATTGTGACAAACTTTGTATTAGAGCATGAGGTTGGAGTAATCATAGGATTGATGTGTCACTAAATCACGTCTACGTAGAATCTTGTTCATGGGTGTGAAGTGCGTCACACTTTTGATAAGAGGCTCTGTGATATTAGGAAATTCTCATCTTTTTGGTTATCCTATGTCGTTCCACAAGACTCTTGACTCTATGTGTCGTTTCTACTAATATCTTTCTTGTGTTTATAGGCAATGAATACAAGAAGGAAGAATGCTCGAAGGGCCGAAAAGGAGAATGCAAATGAGGCGGTCTCCCTCAAGCTCCTCAAAACCATCAAGTTCCTATTGAAGAAAGTGTTATGTATAATGTTAAATAAGGGCGGCCATTCATATTTTGACTCAAGTGTTGGTACTCAAGTTGCTAGGGATAGAATCGTGCAAGTGAAACCTTATGCTAGCACCGCCGCATCAACGATAAGGGAATTCATAAGGATGAATCCTCCTACTTTCTTTTTCTCCAAGGTGGAAAAAGACCAACAAGGGTTCATAGATGAAGCATTCAAGGTGGTGGATGCCATGGTTGTGACTTTTCAAGAAAAGGCGGAACTAGCCACCTATCAACTTAAAGATGTGGTTCAAGATTGGTATAAAGAATGGAATGATGAGAGGTTGATAATAGAAGGCCAAATTCCTTGGGGGTCTTTCAGGATGACTTTCCTTGATAGGTTATTTCCCTTGAAATTAAGGGAGAGAAAAATGCAAGAATTCATGCCAAGGTAATATGAGTGTGAAGAAGTATAGCCTCAAGTTCACTCAAAACTCCAAGAATGTTTCTACTATAGTTACGGATTCTACGGGTAAGATGAACAAATTTATTATGGGGATATCCGACCTTGTGATCAATGAGTGTAGGTCAGATATGTTGATTACTACCATGGAAATCTCTCCTCTCATGGTTCATCCTGAAAAAATTGAGGAACAAAAGCATAAGCAAGTTGGTAGGGAGTTGAAGAAGACAAGAGCCGAAGATGGAAATTCTTCCAAGGCTAGACTTGAAGTGCAACATAATCCTAGGTTCAAGAGGAAGTTTTCCAAACAAGGTCCTTCTAACACTCCAAGGGGTCAACAAAGGTAAAGTTTCTATACCCAAGACTCAATAAAGGAGAGGTAGTGGTCCCTATGTGGAGAACTCTACTTGTTCTAAGTGTAATAGAAAACATGAAGGCAAATGTCAAATCGGCACCAGTAATTTCTATAATTGTGGAAAGACTGGTCACATGAAGAGGGATTGCTCTATGATGAAATCTCAAGGAGGGAAAAATACTCAAGCACAAACAAGTTCTCCCAATCTGGAAGCTCCAAAGAAGAATCGCTTCTATGCTCTTCGCTCTAAGGGTGATCAAGAGGATTCACCCGATGTTGTCACCAGTATATTAAAAGTGTATTCAATTAATGTTTATGATTCATTAGATCTCTGTGACACTTTTTCTTTTGTAACTCCCTTAGTAACCATGAAGTTTGATGTGTTACCCGATGTTCTAAGTGAACCGTGTTCGGTCATTTCCCAGGTGGGTGACTCGGTTATTTCTCTATAGGAATTTTCCTATAATGTTGCCCAATAGAATAACTTGGGTTGATTTGGTAGAACTTGTTATGATTGATTTCGATGTCATTTTGGGATGGATTGGTTGCATGCTTGTTTTGCTTCCATAGATTGTAGAACAAGGGTAGTTAAGATCAAATTCCCAAATTAACCAGTCTTAGAATGGAAGAAGGGAAGCTCAATCCCAAGAGGTCATGTCATTTAGTATCTAAAGGCCCATAAAATGATTTCTAAGGTATGTATTTATCATGTTGTGAGGGTCAAGCACCTTGAATCTGAGGCTTCTACTTTCGAGTCGATCCTCGTAGTGAAGGATTTTTCGGAAGTCTTTCCCTATGAATTACCTGGAATTCCTCCCTAATAGGAACTGTACTTTTGTATTGACTTATTTCCAGATACGAAAATCATCTCAATCCTTCCTTACTCGATGAATCCAGGAAAATTAAAGGAACTAAAGCTTCAACTTAGGGATTTACTACAAAATGGCTTCATACAACCTAGTATTTCTCTATAGGGCACTCTGGTGTTGTTTGTGAAAAAGAAAAATGGTTCCCTTAGAATGTGCATTGATTAACTCCAACTAAATAAGGTCACCATAAATAACAAGTATCCTCTCCCTATGATTGACGGCTTGTTTGATCAACTCCAAGAAGCAAGCTACTTTCCTAAGATTGATTTGAGGTCGGAATATCACCAACTTAGGGTGCGGGGTGAAGACATTCCCAAAATGGATAACTGACCTAAGTATGGGCATTATGAGTTCCTAGTCATATCATTTGGTTTAACAAATGCTCGGTGGATTTTATGGATCTAATGAATAGAGTGTTCCGAGAGTAACTTGATTCCTTTGTAATTGTCTTTATTGATGATATTTTGGTATATTCTAATAGTGAGGATGAACATATTGTCCACTCGAGGGTTATTTTGCAAGTCCTCAAGGAACATCAACTCTTTGTTAAGTATAGAAGTGTGATTTTTGATTGAGATTGGTTGCTTTGCTTGGCCACATTGTTTCATGTGAGGGTATAGAGGTCGATCAAATAAAGATGGAAGTGGTTAGCAATTGGCTTAGACCTCTAACTCCCACCGACATAAGAAGTTTCTTGGGTCTATATAGTACTATAGAAGGTTCAGTGGTTTTTCTTCTAATCCATCTCCTTTGATAACATTAACCCAAAAGAAAGTTAAGTATGAGTGGTCGGAGGCTTGTGAAAGAAGCTTTCAAGAGTTGAAAAAAAAGCTAACCTCCGCTCTGTTATTGACTTTATCGGAGGGTACCAAGGTTTTTGTAGTGTATTGTGATGCTTCTCGAGTAGTTTTGGGTTGTGTCCTCATGAAACATGGTAAAGTGATAGCTTATGCCTCTAGGAAACTCAAGGTGCACGAGAAGAACTATCCAACTCATGATCTTAAATTGGCGGCCGTGTTGTTTTCCTTAAAACTATGGAGGCATTATCTTTATGGGTTACATGTGGACATATTTACCGACCAAAAGAGTCTTCAATATGTGTTTACTAAAAAGGATTTAAATCTCTAACAAAGAAGATGGTTGGAATTATTGAAGGATTATGACATGAGTGTTCTCTACCACCCCGGCAAGGCCAACGTGGTTGTGGATTCTCTGAGTCATATGACCATGATTATTGTGTCTCATGTGGAAGAAGCTACAAAAAACCTAGTGAAAGATGTTCATAGGTTGTCTCGATTGGGTGTTCGACTAGAAGATTCTCCAAATAGTGGTTTTATGGTCCATCATAAGTCTAACTCATTTAGTGGTTGAGGTGAAGTCTAAGCAACATCTTTATCCATTATTGATGGAGTTGAAGGAATCTGTTCTTGGTAAGCTTCATGAGTCATTCTCCTGGGGGATGAGGGCTTAGGTACCAAGGTAGATTGTGCGTGTCGAAAGTTGATGATTGGAGGAAGAGAATTTTTGGAGGAAGCTCACGGTTCCTGATATTCTATTCATCCAGGTGCCTCTAAAATGTACCGTGATCTTCAAGAGATCTATTGGTGGGATTATTTGAAAAGGGACATAGCGGATTTTGTGGTTAAGTGCTCTAATTTTCAACAAGTAAAGGCCGAGCACCGAAAGTCGGGTGGTTTGGTTCAAGTAATAAATGCTCCTCCTTGGAAGTTGGAAGACATTAACTTGGACTTCGTAGTGGGTTTGCCTCGGACACGAAGGCAAAACAACTCAATATAGGTTATTGTGGATAGGTTGACGAAATCCGCTCACTTTATCCTAGTTAAGTCTATTTTTTGGTAGAAGTGAATGATAGAATATACATTAACAAGATCATGAGTCTACATGGAATCCTATTGTCCATCATAACGGATAGAGGTGCTAAATTCACTTCTCATTTTTGGAGGTCTTTTAAAAAAGAGTTGGGTACTCAAGTGAACTTAGCACCACTTTTCATCCTCAAATGGATGGTCAAAAGATCTTGTGTAATAGATTTCAAGGGATATTGGGACGATCACCTACCGTTGATTGAGTTCTCTTATAATAATAGCTACCATTTGAGTATCTCCATTGCTCCTTTTAAGGCACTCTATGGTAGGAGATGTAGGTCTCTGATTGGATGGTTTGAGTTAGGTGAGTATTCACTTCTTGGTCCCGAGATAGTCTATGAATCTTTGGAAAAAGTTTGGTTGATAAGAGATACATTAAAAACAACCTAGTGTCAGCAAAAGTCATATGCCAACAATATTTGAATTTAAAGTGGGTGATTGAGTGTACTTGAAGATTTCACCAATGAAAGGGATGATGAGATTCAGTAAAAATGGGAATCTAAGTCCTTGGTATGTGTGTCCTTACGAAATATTGCAATTGGTAGAAAAAGTTTCTTATGAGTTGAAATTACAAGGTGAGCAAGCTACGGTTCATCCGGTATTTCATGTTTTCATTCTCAAGAAATGTGAAGGAGAACTGGTCTCTATTCTCCCTACTGAAGGGTTGGGGGTGGATGAGAACCTTCCATATGAAGAGGTTCTGGTGGAAATCCTAGATTTTCAAGTCAAACAGTTGAGGAATAAAGAGGTTCTCTCTATAAAAGTTGTATGGAGAAACTATCTAGTTGAGGGTGCAACATAGGAGGCCAAGCCCAACATGAAGTCCAATTATCATCATATTTTTCCTCTTTAAGGTTATTAATTCCTCTTAAAATGATGAATGATGTGAAGTTGGCTTGCTTCGCTAAAATGTTCATAGTTATGGTAAATGTTCATGCTAAAATGAGTTTTCATAGAAAAATGTTTTTTGCTTCACTTGCACTTATTTGTGTTTTGTGTGTAGTTTCCTTTATGAAATCATGGAGAGCATGTCAATTTGTTTTTAAAGAAGGTAGACATAGGTGACTCTTGATGTTTATGTTGAGATCATTATGATATTGAGAAGGTAGTTATCATATTGTAATATTGAGATCTTACATATGGTAAGATGTGATTTGAAGTCGCTATGTGTAAATGTCATGTTTATATGTTTAACAGAGTTGTGGATTACTCATATGAATTGTGACTCATGATAATTATAAAGTGTTGGTTGGGCTGCTAATATTGAGCCGTATATTTCCACTACAAAAAGAGTTTAGTGTCATTCGGGGATGAATGTTCCTAAGGAGGGGGGGACGGTGTAATACTCCGAAAGTCCATGAATTGGTCTAGATGCTCACAAGATTAACTTAGACTTCAAACAATGTTTCTAAGCCTAAAATAATGTATTGAAACTAAATAGGAAGTGTTAGAGTCAAAACGTCAAGAAACGACCATGACGTCTGAAGAATTGTGAAATATGTGCTAGTGTACCTTGGCATATCTCACGATGTTTAAGAGTCATAATTTAGTGAAATTTAGTAAAAAGGTATAAATATATAGAAGAGTGTGTTTACTGTCAAAACGTCCGGGTACGATTCCCAGGGACCACTCTAAGGGTACTTAGAGAGGACGCTTCTATTTGATCCAAAAGTATCAAAATTGACAATGGTAGTCCATGAACCAATCGACGAGTCGTCGATGGGTCAATTCCCGTCGATGGTGGTCGTTGGATAGGACTTAGTCACATTATTAGAAGGGCTCAAAATCCCCTCTCTAACACAAACGACGGTTGCCAACACGGGCCGTCATTGTGTCTATGGGGCGTCGACATGGCTTCTTAGGTTGAAACTTAATTATTCTTAGAATGGGTACAAAAAAGACCAGTGTCTGTCCCAAACGACGCCCATGCAGGACGGGCCGTCGATGGGACTACAGGGCGTAGGTCGGAGTCTCGTTAGTTGAGGGTCAAAGCTGATTGCCAAGTTTTAAATTAGGGAGATAATTAGTTAATTAGTTAGATAATTAAGGGTTAAGGGTGGTTAACTAAGTTAGTTAGAGGACTATATAAAGACTAAACCTCATTTAAATGACTCAACTCACCATAATTCCCAAACCCACATAGCTCCAACTTCTCTCTAGCTTGTCTCTCCGCAAACTCAAATTTCCAATTAAAAAGCACTAAAGCTCAAAGAGTAGGACAAATTAACCAAGGATTTAATATAATATTCATGGAAATATCATCCCTAAGGTATGATTTCTTTCACTATTGGGATCATTTGCCCAAGAGGCTCCTTCAACTATGGTTTTCAAACTTTCCAAGACTAGGTTTTCAATCTAGACATAGGTTTTTTTAAAAAAAAGAAATTGTTATTCAATTATGAAAATTTATGGTCTTTTATCATTGTTTAACTAAGTATTGATGGCCAATTTTTGGTAATCACAACTGATTTCCCCTTGAACCCTTGGTTTTCCCTTAACCCATTGTTTCTTGATATTCTTTGGTGATTGTGGACAATGATGAGTATATGATTATGTAGAATGTAAATTGCTATGTATTACTTATTGAATCTTCCTTGTTTATGATTGGTTATGTATTCTTTGTTAATTGAAGTATGAAGGCAATGAAAGGTCAAGAAGGTAGGAATATTGATTCTTCTTGAATTAAATTATGGAATATGATTTGCTTACATATAATTATCTCATGTGTAATGTGTTGTTGTGGTGATGATGAAAAGTATGCCTCATCATTAACCCTAGACAATTGAATTATCCATGAAGTATGTATGCAAGTTATGATATGATTATTATATGATTGAAAGAAGTTTCTAATGATTATAATAAAGTTTTAGGTGAAAGGTTTACTCACTTGATTAGTGGTTTCTAAAGTGAAAGGATTGTTCTCACTTGTGATGACCTATGAGCTATTATGTTAAGGTGTTTAAATAGGGGTCTACAAGACACTAATGTGAACTTGTATCATGAAATAAGATGATTACTAAAGGGAATAAAGGCTTAGCACCGAAAGGGCATGTAAATAAGATGGAGGTCTCACGTCTAGTAAGTATAGCCTCCTACATGGGTTTCTTCACGTCTAGCAAGTCCCATTTACCACAATATGTGTTTTCTCATGATATGGAAACCTCCACGTCTAGAAAGTCAAGGTTTATAGTAGCAATCTCCTTAACCTTTAAGTATGTGCCCGCATAGGACTATAGCTTAGTGGATCCATTTAGATAGATATCTATTATTGATTACACCTAGGCAAGTTTTAACCCTCTCTTTCTATATGGATGGAGAACACCGGATTCCATGTATCTCACATGCTCTAATATCGGTTATGGTACTTATTTCCCTAAAGTAAAAGTAACTGAACAAGTTAAGTATGCTAACTATTATTAAGGGTTGTCTTAAGGGATACTTCATAGTCTTAGGGAGGGTATGGGACTTCTCTTATATATTGCATAGGTGGGACCCTAAGGGATAATCTTACTAGTGTTCTTCTATGATTAAGTTGATACATGATAAGTATGTCAAGACATATGTTATATTATGAATCAAGTATGTTATAATGAAATATGAATCTATGTTGTATGCGTGAAGTACGTGGCTCATTATGATACTTAGCTTGGTTAGGGTTATGGGGTACTATTCTTGGCATTGCACAAGTATTGCTTAAGTTGCTTATATGTTGGGTTATCTTATGATGTTCCATATATGTGTATGTGGAGTTATTCGATGTTAAGCATGATTTTGACTAAATGGGTACTTTCTCATGCATTGATAATTTTATGCATAGGAACCATACTTAGTACATGTAGTTTGTACTAACCCATATTTCCTTCCTTTTCCCAAACATTGTAGGTTCCGGTCATTGAAGAGCTTCTAGACCACTTTGTGAGAAGACTTGGAGTTTTCTCCCAAGTTATTAGTAGGTCCTCAAGTTCGGGGATGTTGCCATACTTTTACTCTAGCTATGATTTTGCTTGTGGTTCTTTCTATCATTTGAGACTATTGATGTAATCCTATATGTGGCTCTTTGTATTGAAGTATGGGCTATGCCCAAATGTTGTAATACTCTATAGATGGTTTAATGTGAGACAATTTTATTAGACTATTTCCTATGTATTGGTTATGTTGTGTAAATGAGAAGCTTATGTAAGCTTCAACAAGCAAGGAGTCTATGTAAACTCCACATATGATACATGAGAGGTCTATGCATACCTCACAATGAAATAGTTTTAAAGTTTCTGCATTTTTTAACTTATGATATGTAATGATTAATGCTAAGGTCTAGTCTAAGTCCTCTTCGAGGACGAAGACTCCGGACACGTCTAAGGGGTGTTTGTCAGTCGTGATTGTTCAGGTTTCTTGGAACATCGTAGGGAGGACACTTTCAAAGTTTCTTCGATCAAGTCTGTTTTGAGATTTCGTGAATTTATGGATGTTATTCATGAAGACCTACCTGGTATGCCAATTTATAGGAATATTGATTTTTTTATTGAACTAAAGCCATGGACTCGCCCCATTTCCATTCCACTTATTGAATGGCCTCAGCTGAGTTGAGAGAGTTCAACGCCCAACTTCAGGAGTTCTTAGGTAAAGATTTTATTAGACCGACTACCTCTCATTGGGGTTATCTATTTTTATTTGTGAAGAAAAAGGATGTTAGTTTTCAAATGTGCATAGACTACGGGAAGTTGAATAAGGCGACTATTAAGAACAAGTACCCAATTCATAATTACTTGATTGATCAGTTAGGAGGTTCTTGTGGGTTCTCAAACATTGATTTGAGGTACCGTTATCATCAATTAAAAGTACGAGCAACAAATGTGCCAAAGACTACTTTTCGTACAAGGTGAGGACATTATGAGTTCTTAGTGATGTCATTAGGACTAACAAATGCCCCTACTGCTTTCATGAGCCTGATGAATGGAACTTTTAATCCATACTTGGATCACTTTGTTATTGTATTTATTGATGATATATTGATCTACTCCAAGAGCATGAAAGAACATGATGAGCATTGGGAATCGTATTGAGGTTGTTAAGGGAGAAAAGACTTTATGTCAAATTCTCCAAGTGTGAGTTTTGGATCAATTCAGTGTCCTTCTCGGGGGCATGTGGTTTCTAAGGATGGAATGATGTTGGATCCCACTAAATTGAAGCAGTGATGAGTTGGGTAAGGCCTACTAATGTTTTAGAGGTAAGGATCTTTGTTGATTTATCTAGCTACTACAGTTGGTTCTTTAAGGTATTTTATTTCATTGCTTCCTAACTCACAAAATTTACCAAGTATAATGTTCCCTTTGTACGGTCGGATGAGTATGAAGAGAGATTCTTGAAACTCAAGACATTGTTGACTACTGCACCAATTCTTGTCTTGCCTGTGTAAGGTAAAAATTTCATTGTTTATTTTGATGCATCTTATTCTTGATTAGGTACAGTACTAATGTAAGAGAGAAATATAATTGATTATGCTTCAAGACAACTGAAAGTGCACGAACATAACTATCTGACCCATGATTTAGAGTTGGTTGCAGTTGTATATACATTAAAGCAATGGAGTCATTATCTACATGGATCAAGTGTGAATTATATATAGATCATCTAAGCTTACAATATGTGTTCACTCATAAGGACTTGAATTTCAGGCAAAGGAGGTGGATGGAATTATTAACAGAATATGACATTACTATTTTGTATCACCCAAGAAAAGATAATATTTTGGTTGATTCCCTAAGTAGAAAAGGTGGGAGCATGGGAGTTTATCCCACTTATAGGTTTATAGACACCCATAGGCTAGAGAGGTTTAAACGCTGGCTAATGACTTTATGAGACTGGAAGTAATTAAGAAAGGAGGATTCTTGGTTTGTGTGGAGGCAAGATACTTTCTTGACAAGCTTAAAGGAAACAATTTGATGATGAGAAGTTGAGCCGAATTCAAGACATAGTATTGCGAGAGGCTAAAGTTGGTGTGATGGATGAGGAAGGCATTTTGAGAATTAAGCGGGTGGGTCTTTTTGCCTCTTGTTGATGATTTGACTCATACTATCCTTGAAAATTCTCTTAGTTTGAGTTATTCTATACATCCTAGTGCAAGCAAGATGTATCGTGATCTGGAACAAAATTATTGGTGGAGTAGAAAGAAGTCTACATTGTTGATTTTGTTGCCCAATTCCCAAATTGTCACCCGGTAAGATACGAGCTTTAGAATCCTAGAGGTAAACTTCAGGGAATGTCCATTCCAAAATGGGAGTAGGAAAGAATTGCAATGGATTTTGTGGTTGGTCTTACCTTAGGGTCATTGTTGACAGATTAACTAAGTCTACTACTTCATTCTATTAAAGGTGACTTATAATGTAGAGAAGTTTGCCAAACTGTATATCAGCAAGATTGTTCAATTGCATGGAGTTCCGATCTCCATCATATCAGATAGTGGTACACAATTTACTTTTAACTTTAGGAGAACCTTGCAGGCTGAATTAGGTACGAGATTGGATATTAGCATTGCATTTCACCATCTTACCGATGGTTCTGAGCAAACAATTCAAGTGTTATAGGATATATTTCGCGCGTGGGTGATAGATTTTGTTGTTCATAATGACCAGATTTTACCCTTGGCAGAGTTTTTGTACAACATAAGTTATCACTCGAGTATTGCTATTGCCATATTTGACGCATTATATGGGTCGAGATCTAGGTCTCTCATTGGTTGGCTTGATGCATTTAGGGTGATACCTTGGGGTACTAATCTTTCGAGTGAATCATTAGAGAAAGTGAAATACATTCAAGTGAAGCTTCTAGCAGCTTAGAGCATGCAGAAGGAATATGCAGATCAAAAGGTAGGAATTTAGAGTTTATGGAGGGTGAGAAATTCATGTTGAATGTTTCACCTAGGGTTGTAAAAAACCAAACCAAAAGCTGAACCAAACCGCAAATCGAGTCAAACCGAAAAAAACCCGACTAGTGGTTTGGTTTGTTTTGGTTTGGTGTTAGAAAAAAAATCTGACTATATTTGGGTTGGTTTTGGTTTCAACTCAAAAAAAACCAACCCGACATTTTATATATAATTTTAAAATTTTATTTTATTCTTAAAAATACTTACTTTGATATAATATTCAAACATCTCTTATACTTTTTCATAGTTTTTATCTTTTAATATATTTATTTCATGTTTGGAAGTTAGAATTATTAATGATCTAATAAAAATTATAGTTCATACATGTTGGTAATTATAATAAAGTATAAATAAAAATCAAGAAAATTATAGGAATTCTTCCTTTTTGCTCCCATTTTTTGTCCTTAGTCAATTGAAGGTTTTTATTTCTCGAGCTACCCCTATATGTTGTCTGTATATTTATGAGGAAGCATCTGACCTATATTTTTATGCACCAATATTTATTTTTAAAACAATATTGTGAAATCACTTATACTATACAATGCCTATAGAAAGTAAGATACGTCAATATTCAAGATGGAAGTGTAGGTAAGGTAAAAATTCGCTATATTCCCTGTAGATAATAATGAAAGGGAATGTGGACCATTTTTCTCAAGATGATGATATTGTTTGATGCGCGTAATTTTTTTCATAGCTACAAAAAGGTTGAAGGTATAATCGATAAGTAGGAGACCTGACATCGATCTATCATCCTCATGTATTTTTTATATGTTCACGCATTCTTCATGCAAAGAGATTAAAACCAAAGGGAGGGATTTCTAACTTTAAGTCTATGACATAAATACTTGAACATTAGACGGGTTTCAATGTTTACCAGAATCCTCTACTATAGATGTTTAATGGTTAGAGGGCATCAATTCTTATAAGATTTTTATACCTATAAAGTAAATCATCCTTGGTCACTGTGAATGAAGTTCATTGAGAGAATCAAGAGATTCGATTCATATTGTTCTCAAATTTTTGGAGGAGCAAGAAAACTCTTCAAGATTGCTTCATCTTTGGTGATCAATACATCTCACATACTATCATATCTACAATAGATAAAAATTTGATTGATTATATTCCTACACAATCCGAATGTAAGTAGTTGTGAAAGGGGGATGAAAGTATTTACATATGAGGTGTTAGGACCGAAAATAAGCAGGTGTAAACGCGGAAAATATCAAAGCAAACCTCAAAAGACCACGAGTAAGAAGACAACGAGAAATATACCAAAAGACACAAAGATTTAACGTGGTTCGGTAATCGACCTACGTCCACGAAGGAGATGAGTAATCCACTATAAATATGAGAGTATAAAATACAGAGAGAAACAACCTCAACCAATTCACTCGGAATACATGGGAGGTTCACACAAGTGATAACGTATCCAACTTGTGACCCATAAATTCTCCCTCTAACCAAACTCTCAAAGCTCTTAAGACTACATTGTGAATGCTAATTAAGTTAGAAGGAACATGCCTTTATTTATAGAGTCCTAAACCTTTTCCTACAAGAAAATGATTAATCAATCCAAAACCTTTTCCTAAAAGGAAAACCTATTTATGGTAAGAAATCAGGGCAAATAAAACCCAACAAATCTCCCCATTGGCCTGAATTTCTGACAAAATAAATTTGTCCACCTTCTTTACTTAATCTTCAACAACTTGTTTCTCCTCTCCATAATCTCCTTTGCAAAATTTGTGTCTCAACACAGAGAACCTCTCTGAAACAATTTCTCTAACAAAATCTTCATTACTGTCAAAAAAAAGGTTGCGACTACAGCTACACCCGTCAAGATGAACACCTTTTTCTAACCTGGTTCAATTATCGATTATCGAACCACTGAACCTGACTCCATCATTGAATCTAGCTTTGATACCACTTGAGAGGACCGAAAATAAGCAGGTGTAAACGCGGAAACTATCAAAGCAAACCTCAAAAGACCACGAGTAAGAAGACAACGAGAAATATATCAAAAGACACAAAGATTTAACGTGGTTCGGTCAATCGACCTACGTCCACAAAGAAGATGAGCAATCCACTATAAATATGAGAGTACAAAATACAGAGAGAAACAACCTCAACCAATTCACTCGCAATACATGGGAGGTTCACACAAGTGATAACATATCAAGCTTGTGACCCACAAATTCTCCCTCTAACCAAAACCCTTAAGACTACATTGTGAATGCTGATTAAGTTAGAAGGAGCATGCCTCTATTTATAGAGTCCTAAACTTTTTCCTACCAAAAAAGGATTAGTCAATCCAAAACCTTTTCCTAAGAGGAAAACCTATTTATGGTAAGAAATCAGGGCAAATAAAACCCAACATGAGGAACTCCTGAAAATCTTGATAATTCCATATTTTAACTGTTTTGAAAATATTGTATGATTGACATTTCTTTACCATGTTCTGATACTTGCTACATTACCCCCATACACTTTTTTGAAAAATATACTTTTTGGTCGTATAGGCCATTTTATTAATTAACCAAAAATGAAAATAAACCTTTGGCCCAAGCCCAAAATAAAACAATCAAAACAATCTATTTCTAATATTATTAGGGTAAAGCCCACTTTCATTAACCTCACCTTCTTTTCTTCTCACTGTGTTGCCTCCTTGCTCACAGCTGAATGTTACTCTACTCCTCGTTCTCTTGTGGGTTGTACAAGATCTCTAATCCAATGTTATATATATATATATATATATATATATATATATATAGACAAAAGTTAACACAATATACCGCTAGGAGTGTAAATCACATCTAACTAACTGTTTGATGCAATGTTAATTAATTTGTTTAGCTTTGGTTGCATGTTATATTATTTTTGGTTTAACAATTTTCATTTTAAAGAAAATTATAGCTTGTAGATTGTATAATGTGTTTTAGTTTCTATTTGAGAAATCAATTATTAAATAGGCAATGAGAAATGGTATTTCATGATTTAAATAGTAAGCTCGTATTCATGATTAAGAAAGGATTTTTTCAAGTGCAATTTGAAATTTTCTATTATTCTTAAATCTCATTATAAAGAATTTTTTAATTATTTTATTTGATTAAATATAGTTCTTACAAAATCTAACACGATAATCATGTTTCAATTTTAACATCTATTAGTAGTTCAATACAAACTTTATAAAATAGAAATATAATTAAAATTAAATTAGTCTAACAATTTCTTAAAATTCATCCTTTAACTATAATTCTTCAAATTAACAAATCTGCAACCTGAGATGAGAGTTTTAAATAACTTTTACCGCTTTCAAGTATTGGATCATTATAAAATCATAAATATTGAATGGGTGTCACTCATTAACGATTTAATTTTGTGAAGTGAAGAAGGGGGTTACAATTTAAAATGAGGAATTATCTTATATTTCAGTATACGAGAAATCACATTTCAGATATCTAACCACTTATAAATTTACTATAGATAAGAAGAGTTTATTCTTATATGCACATGTATATATATCATTCTTTAATATCAAATTTCTAGCAATCCATCATCATATTGGGGGCCTTCAAAAGTAATAATCATTTTATTACATACTAATATTATAATTTTGTGAAAGACAAAGTAAATATAATCATAATCGTAATAAATATTATATTAAATATAAAATATATATTATAATATTTGTTGCATCTGTACCACATATTTATTCTTTAAAATACAAACAGTAGACTCTCTAAATATTGTGCAAGCCTAACTTAACTTGTTAAAAAAATTTTAGTTTATATATATATATATATATGTATATTCAAATGAGTCAACATGGACTAACATTAGACACACGTGCAACGAATGTGTACAGGACTAGTCTACTATTATAAATAGTATAAATCAGGTTTTATATTAGGGGTTGATTTTTGAATAAACATTTGTTGTTTAGGCTTCTTTGTGAGTTTGGGGAAAGCCTCATATCTGTTCAATTAAACCCTTTATATATGTCTTCACCTGTATGAGTTCAATTTATTTTCACCATTAGAGTTTATTGTAGTAATCAAATGTAATTTAGTTGCTAGATCGTCCTTTTTTCTTCTAAATCTTTGTCCTTTTTTCTATTTCTTGATAATATATTTTGTTTTTTTATTGTAGTTCACTTTATTCTTCTTGCAACCAGAATTACATCCATTGGTATCTTTCCCTCTTCCTTTCTATTTCTAAACCATATATCTTGCTTGCTTGATTGTGGTACTAGGTAAGTCTATCCTTCAAGGCATAAACAAAAGAAATCACCAAGATTTTTTTGCCACCGCTAGAAATTGTACTAACTTCCGACAAGGTAATGTTTTTATTGTATGCTAAAAAAATTATATTTTTGATGCAAAAGAAATTTTCCTCTAATAAACAATATATTGTATTGCCTTTTTATTATGTTCCATGAACCCTACTACTCTATATAAGTATTAAGTCAATTTTGGTGCACCTCTAATATCTGAAGTTCTTTATGTCTTCATAATCCAATTAGTAGGTCAATGTAGTATGGGATTTGAAGTATAACATATGCATGTCACCTATACTTCCATTACTCCGCGGACTCATCCAAAAAACCAAGAGAATCGATCCCAACTAGCTTAGAATTTACACGTAGTTCTTGTTTATATCAATATTATTTTGACAAATTCCTTTATCATAATTTTCACATAATTCCTAATAATGTAAACCTTTTATACTGGTATGATCAATATACTGATAATTTTTATCACTTAAATTTTTCTTACTTTGGTATTGAAGTACTTAGCATTGGGTGTTGCAATGCTGTGCAGGAGTTATTATTGTCCAGATATCTAATGCAAAATATCCCTTCTCTTGGACTATCGTGATGCATAGCTAATGTAAGAATATAGGATATAAGAGAAAACTTATCAGCACAATATGTTCAGGAGTTATTATTGTCCAAATAGCTAATACAAAATTCGCTTGGACAACAGTGACACATAGCCTATGTAAAATATAGGACATAAAAGAAAATTAATATATCATTTATCTATATTAAATTATTTGAACGACCTATTAAATGTTGAGACATTATTTAATACTAGAACTTTGGTAATAAGAATGAGTATGATTTGCATACATTGACAGCAATGATATTGAAATCCAATTTAAACATGTCCTAAGGTACAAAGTGTGTTGAGCTCGTTCGGGATAATGTTCCTAAATTTTGAATAATTAACTTGCTAGACTTTTCTTGATTTTAGCTCAAGTGTATTATTGTAACTAGCTTAGGTTTGTTTATCTACTATTATAAATAGTAGAAACTAGGGTTTATTTTAGGTGTTTGTTTTTGAATGAACATTTGATGTTTATGCTTCTTTGTGAATTTAAAGAAACCCTCATATCTTTCCAATTGAACCCTCTTGATTACTTATGTAAGTATTTGCTTCTATGAGTTTAATTTTTTTTCACCCTTAGATTTTATTCTAGTAATTAAATGTCTTTTAGTTGCCAGACCGTCCTTTTTTAATCCTAAATCTCTGTCTTTCTTTATGTTTCATAATAGTATATAACATTTTATTTTCTTGATTGTGGTTCACTTCTATGTCTTCCTTTCTATGTCTAAACCATATATGTCTCTTTCTTGATTGTTGTATTACGTAAGTCTATCCTTCAAGGCATATATAAAAGAGATCACTTAGATTTTGCAACCGCTAAAAATTGTACTTGATACCTCATATTCCTCAACTACTTCCTTGACGACCAGGTAATGTTTTGATTGAATTCTAAAAATTATATTTCTATTGCAAAAGGAATTTCCCACTAGAGAATAATTTATTCAATTGACTTTTTATTATGTTCCATTTACCCTAATGTTCTAGGTAGGTAATAATTGACTTTTGGTGCACCTCCCATCTGTAAAGTTATTATGTCTTTATAATTTTATAATTAGATTAAGGTAGTGTGGGTATTTAAATTATAACTTATGCATGTCATCTTATATCTATTCGCCCAAATAAAAAAAATATAGAAAATTGACCCCAAATAGCTTAGAATTTACACGATCAATATATTGCAAGCTTCGGTATTTACCTAAATTTTGCTTTATTTGGTATTTACTTACTTAGCATTGGGTAACGCATTGTGTATGAATGAGTTATTATTGTCAACATACCGAATGCAAAGTGTCACTTGGCTTGGATCACCTATAGCTTATGTAAAAATATAGGACATTAAAGAAAACTTGTTAGCATTGTGTGTCACAGTGGGTGTGCATGAGTTATTATTGTCTAGATACCTAATGTAAAGTGTCACTTGTCGTTGACCGCAGTGATCCATAGAATATATATATACATACATACATACACATATACATATATACATACATACATACATACATACATACATATATATATACATACATACATATATGTATATATATATATATGACATAAAATAAAACTAATAATCTTTTTTTGTATATTAAATTATTTGGGCGATCTATTAAATGTTGAGACATTTTATACTAGAATTTTGGTAATTTCAATGAGTATGATTTGCGTACATTGGCAGCAATGATATTGAAACCCGGTTTATATTTGTCTTAAGCTACAAACTTGTTGAGCTCGTTCAAGTGGATATTCCCACTAATGGTGACTTTCCAAATTGTCATACTTTTCTTGAGTAGGTGTCTCATCTCATAGAGCTCCACAAATTTTTGTGTCTATAAAGGCCCTCTACTTCAAAACTTGTCAGAGTGTAAACCTTATATACTCAATGATAGACTTGAAGTACCTATAAAAATGGAGTTTCAGTCATTGTCATTTGTGGCTTCATATTTGCAATTTATTTGTGAGAGAGGTGATGAAGCGTAAATTAGGTCACACTGGACGTGCCAATTTATTTGGAATATATTTTCTCAAATACAAAAAATATATTGCAATCAGATAGTAAATAAAAAGAATAATTTTATTCATTATGATTGTGAATACAAATATGTTTATCCCTTGATTCCTCTCTCTTAATATTTCTCCGTGTTTCAAGGGTTGTTAGTGTGATCAAACTACGTGGACCTTCTTCTGATTTATTTGATCTCTGTGAAAGGATTTTATGAATCTTGTTAAAATATTTGGTTGCCAAGAAGAGTTTACCCACATCTTCATGACTTTATGTATATTTTATGAATGTATGAAATTTTAGAGATGTCTATTCAAGGAAATATATTACAGTTTATATAAGTGTGAGTTTGAGTTTAGGGTAAGTAGTCTCCAAGAACCTTAAATGAAATTGGATACATCTTGTCGAGTGTCACATAAATTTGATATCTCAAATGTAAAATTATTGTCCCATGATATTTTTTTTGGGTCACATAGTTCACTTAATTGTCTTGTTGGATAGAGTTTTACTGTTTGATAGACTATTGCAGAAGAGGTCTTATGCTTATAATAATATCTTTATAGAAGCTAGTATCAAAAAAGATCACACTCTCGAAAGGGACTCAAGAACATCTCAAAGCACATTTGGGGAAGTAGTTTAACTCACGATTCCAAATGTGGACACGAGATCCAATTTCTCAAAATCCTCAGTACAACATATCTGCCTTTGCAGATCTGGAGAGGCATTAACAATGTGTTCATGCATGCTAGACTTAACTGCAGATTAAGCATAACATTTATTATTTATAAAAGTAGACCTCCAATAAGTACTTAGTCTTGGAATTAGTCTCGAATATTTGAAAAAATGTGTTGTACAAACATAATCTAGTACTACATCTCCAAGTATTTCCAGGTGCTAATATCATATTGCAATATCAGGTAGCATGTAAGATCAATGAGTTAGCGCTTTAACAAGAAGTGAAGGGTCGTAAAACTTGCATGTAGCAATGATTTCCAAGTATCGTACATTGACTAGCTTCTCAGCATTAACGATGAAGTGTCTTAACATAGGTTCATCAATAAAATCAATGTTCATCCTAATACATTTCTTTAATGATAAAGCTACTACTTTGCCCACCTGAGTTGTTGTAGGCACCTATTAGTGCCTCAACCACATCAACTACTCTTTTGCTTCTAATCTACTACTTTACCCCACTGCACATTTCTTCTTAAAGCATCAAGTACTCTTTGCCAAAGTTGTAAACTTGACACTTATCACTTGAAATGAGCCCCACTTTAAGATCAAATGGTTCATTACGGATAAATCTCAAAATTTTACGAGCACATCCAGGCTTGAACAATGCAGCACTGCAAATGATTTTATTTTTCTTAATGTTGAGAAGACCCTCATGATGATTTTCATAAGTCTTACACTGTTGTATACTAATAGAATATCTGAGAAAAGAGTCTCCAAGCTGCTCAAGTGATTCCACATGAAACTTCTGGAGGCATTCTTTGTTGTAATATCAGTTTCAAAATCCTAGCGGTTGGCATACAAGGATTTAGATTGTTGTGATTCAAAAGCATTCTTTTAAAGTTTATTCGGCATGAGTGCTTCCTCTATAAAGTCTAAAGCTCGGTATATAGTTATTGGCGAAAGATTGTTGACCTCAAGAATCTTATGAATTCTAAGGTATACACATATGGTAGTGAATCCCCATACTCTACCAGAACAGATTCACAGCTATACGTGTATACCTTAGAATTCATAAGATTCTCGAGGTCAACAATCTTTTTCCAATAACTATCTGTCGTTCTAGAACCCTTAGAATTTATAGGGAGGCATTCTGCTGAATAAACTTGAAAAGAATGCCTTATGAATAATTGCAAGCTAAAACTTTGTATTCTAACTGGTAAAATTTTGGAAGTAATGACAACAAAGAAATGCATTTAGAAGTTTTGTTTTGAATCACTTCAAAACTTAGAGACTGATTTCTCAAAAGTGATGGCACTATACAACTATTTAAGACTTATGAAAGTCAGAACGAGGGTTTTCTTAGATTTAAGAAAATAAAATCATTTCCAATGTTACACTATGCAAGTTTTGATGTGCTTAAGGCTGAGCAACGGAACATGATGTACCGGTATCGATCAGGTATCGTTTCGGTTCGTTCCAGTTCATCCCGATTCGGTTGCCTACAGGACGGAAAGGGACATCTTGAATCGGGATACGGAACGGAACGAGGTTTGGTATCGGTGTACCGGTACCGGTTTATTCCGGTTCCAGTTAATTATAAATATTAATTAATTTATATTATCTATATTCATAAATTATAACTTATATTTTATATTAAATAATAAATACTACCCAAGTAACCCAACTACCCCCTATTAGTATTACATTAGTATTAAATTGAAATTGTAATTTTTAATGCAAAATTAAATAGATTAAATTGATATTTTTTAAATTTGTGTAATTATTTTATATTATTTAATTTAATTTTTTAAACTAAAACTTTAATTTATTTTAATTAGAAGTGATAAATATAACTTATAAACAATAATATATTAATAAATAATTAGTAATAACTTATAAACATCAAAAGATTTAAATCTTGAATACTTAATTAGACCTAACTTGCAAACTTAATAAGTAAAAAATTTAAAAAAAAATATCTTTAAAATAAACATAAGTATAAAATTACATTATAAATTAAAAAACTATTTATTTAAACTTATAAAAATAAAAAAATATTCATATTCGTAATTGAAAAAATCATTTTTTTGAAATAACTACATGTGTCCTACGTTTTATCCCATTCGGGTTCGTTCTGGTTCCATTCTGGTATATACTGGGATGGGATAGAACTGAGTATCTATCCTGGTAATTCTGGTCTGGTTCATCCGATACCGATCAACGAACCGATCAACTCATTCCATTCTAGTTCGGTACGGTTCGCTTCCGTTTAGTGGTCCCGTTCTGGTTCATTGCCCTGTCTTAAATGTTCTCAAAAAATATTGAAAAATATCTTTTATGAACGATTCGATCTTAAAGCATGAATCATTTCTAATGACAATTCTTATGTTCTACACTTTGATGAAGTGTTCCTGATGCCTTCAATGAAAAAATGTATAGTAGGGAAGGCAAACAATTAAAAATTGTAAGAGAGAAGCTGATGTGGTTGAGTCACTAATAAGTGCCTACCTCAACTATGCGGGAAAGTAGGGACTTTATCATTTATGAAATGGCTTGGGGTTGCACATTGATTTTTTTGATGCACCTATGTCAAGGTACTTCCGTGTGAATGTTGAGAATCTAGTTATTCTCAGGTACTTTGAAATCCTACTACTTACAAGTTCTATCATCCTTCACTGCTTGTTGAAGTACAAACTCAAGGATTATACATGCTACCTGAGATTCCATGATGATATCAATGTTAGGGATTCTTTGAGATGCAGTTCTAGATAATGTATTCTGTTACAACACATATCTATTTCAAATATCTGAATTGACTCCATGACTAATTACTGATTTGAGTTCAGCTTCTTGAAACAATGAATTATATGCTCAATCTGCGATTAAGGCTGGCCTACAAAGCACCTTTTTCATGGCTCGCCAAAGAAAGATATGTTGCACTGTCGAGAATTTATGAGAAATAGGATCTTCTGTCTGTTCAATTTGGTCTTGCAAAAATAACTTAATAAATATATCACAATTTACTAGATACATGTACTACGAAATTCTAAAAAGACTTTTTAAAAAAATAAGAGACAATTTCATAAGGCTAAACATTGATTCGTTAATTCCAACAAAACCCTTAATGCATTTGCTTGATAACTCCAATACGTTTTCGAAGATAGCAAAAAAAATTTCTACGAAGTGCTTTGGTTAAGATGTCAATAATTTCTCCTCTCTAACAATAATGCAGCTTCGCCTTTCTCTTGTGTTTTTTGGATAAAATGATACTTGATAGAAATATGCTTTGATCTTTCATGGCTGGATTCTTGGCAATTGCAATTGTTGATTTGTTATGACAATACAGAACAATAACTCTATTTTGTTTTTCACCAATATCTTCAAATATTCTCCTAGGCCAAATAGCTTGAGAAGTAGCCCTAGTTAGCTGCCGAAAGATATTCTACTTCGATAGTGAATTGAGTAACAACAATTTGCTTTTTTGATAACTAAGAACAAATACTTCATCCAAATAAGAAAGCATAACAAGAAGTATTGTTCATGTCATCTATACTTCCATCCCATCACTATCAGAATCACCAATTAAGTTCAATTCTCCACCAAATTTTACATTATCCCATAATCCATTGTTCCTTGTGAAATTAGATCTTACGTCTAACTCACAACCCAAAGTTAGCTCAAAGGAAGGAGGATTGCCCAAACTTTATAAGGGAGTCCACCCATCTCATTAATCATTGATTTGGGACTTTTGTTATTTTTTAACAACCCACCTAATGCCCAGTGCTTAGCATATGGTGTGTGATCAATTTTTATTATGAGGGCCCCAACATCGGGTGAGAAGGGTCCTGCTCTGATATCATGTTAAATTAGGTCTTGCACAAATAACTTAATACATGTATCACAATTTACTATATACATGTATTACGAAATTCTAAAAATACTTCTTGAAAATTAAGAGACAATTTCATAAGAATAAACATCGATGCATTAACTCCAACATTGTCAACGTTCGTATAGAGGCTGAAACTACTTCCCGAATTTGCTTGGAGATGTTGTTGGATCCGTTGTTTGTGCGATATTTGTTGGTTCTAGCTTTAACAAAGATACCAATACATTTCTACACATAAGACCTCTTCTGGAATCGTTGATTACACTCAAACAATAAAACTCCAGCCAACAAGAGAGTTCAATGAACTATGTGACCATAAAGGTTTTTTTCAAAAAGAAATCATTTTCTTGGTTACACCTTAAATGATAAAACTCTAGCCAACAAGAGAGTTCAGTGAACTATGCGACCATAAAAATTTTTAAAAAGAAATCTGTTTCTTCATGAGACAACTACTAAACATTCGTAGACATTAAAATTGTGTGGGACTCTACTAGATGAGTCAAATTTCAGTTAGGATTCTTGAAAACTACTCCTAGCTTACACTATATAAAGGGTAATATATCCCTTAGAGAAGGATCCTGAGAATATCATAAATTCATGAAATATTTACAAAGATATCAAGATGTGGGTGGACTCTTCTTGATAACCAAATACTTCAAAAAAAATTTATCCCCAAAAGCCTCATTACATGGATATCAAATAAAATTCACTTTAAGGAGCAATTTATCCTACAAAAGATTTAAGAGAGGGATATAATTGTACTCAAACTGTTAATTAATCAAATATTCTTGTTTTGTCATATTTATTATGTGGTCAAAATTTATTTTCCATATATAAGATTCATTGCGAACAAATTTTACCCTAACTAAAATTTGTAAATTCCTTTGGGATTTGATAAGTTCGATCAGAGTTGATTAATTGGTGAGAATTCGTTCGACATTGAACAAAAAATGAAAATTCATTGATCAAATCGTTTACTCCATAGTGTGATAGATCTTTCGTTGAAATTAATTAACCAGATGAGAATTAAGATAGATCAAGTGCCTTTGGGGTCATCTCGTACCTTCTATGTAGTATTTGCCTTTAGGGTCATCTCGTACCTTCTATGTAGTATTTATCTCCCAAAATCTTGTAGATGCACACACAAGATTTGTTTAAGTTTGACTCAAAATAATGAGAATGACCTAAAATAGTATAATAGGCATTGTGATATAATATATATATATATATATATATAATATATATATAATATATATATATATATATATATATATATATATATCTATATATATATATATATATATCTATATATATATATATATACTATATACAAGAAACAACATTTATTGTGGTGACTTCAGTTTTTGTTACTTTAGCTTCATATTCGTTGGTGACATGTGTAGTCGCTCTAAAATGTATACCTATAGGGACGAGCAATATAGGGTCGCTACTCGCTATTAATAGGTGTCACTAATTCTAAAATTATCAATTCCCATTTTATCTTTTGTGTTGGGTCCAAAGGCCCATTTTTATCTTTTGCATATTTGTATTTTGTTATCTTTAGGCCTAAGCTCTTGTTGTCTTTATTTTCTGTATATATTATTTATTGTATGTTTAGTTTAGGACAAGTATAAAACAAATTGGTTAAAAACACAAAGCAACATAGGCCCAAATATTGGTCCAGGCGGACAGATAACCTAGATTTGGACCCAACTCTCTCTCTCTCTCTCTCTCTCTCTCTCTCTCACTCTCTCTCTCTCTCTCTTGCTTTTGTTTATTTATTTGTTTTTATAGGTAGGTAGTTTAAAGTTAGAAAGCTTAGAATCCCCGTAGAACGCCATAAATGTTTTAGCGACTTAAAATTGAAGCAAGTTTAAATAGTTTTAAAATAATAAATTTTTCAAGTTACACTTTTCACTTAGAAAAAGCTAAGTATTCATTTCCAAACAACTCTAAATAATTTTACCCAAAATAAATTAATTTAAACATTTTAGCCAAACCGAATTAGTTGTCGGATAACCGCAAGTTAGTGGATGTCTTATGTGCTTTCAAACCTTCCTAAGACGTTAATAGGAATACCCGAACCCCTTTAACATTTCAATCAATTTTTTGTTAAGTCTTTTGAAAGAAATAGTTTTTCTTGATTTTTTCTTAAAAAATTAAGTGGCGACTCCCAAAAAGTCAAAAACCCTTAAAAACTAAATAATACTTTTTTGAAAACCTTTTCGGTTTAAAATAGAAATGGTGACTCTGCTAGGGATATTGGAGGATTCTTACCTTAAAACTAACGTGTTTAGCTATCTGAAATTAATTTTATATCTGTTTATTTATCGCCTTATATCAACTATTGCATTCATGGCATAACATCTTCCATCAAACGATGATTATTTTCATTTCCACTTAAAGGACGATTATGCGGGTTCGCAATCATTCGTTAGCTAAAAATTTCTCAGGGCAGCGTGATGAGTGTAGTCGGCTACTTGATAGTCAACGATCGTTAACTGTCCCAGCCCAAGTAGTCCGCTTGGAATACCCTTTCAACTCTAAATACTGCCCTTTCCTAATTAAACTAAGATAGAGCGAAACCCTATTCCAAAAGTAGCGCATTGGCCTAAGACGACCCAACATCCAAGGAGTGTTTGGCCCATTAGAAAGACCACCTTGAGTCCAAAGAGCCCACGGCTCGATAGGACAATCATATTTGTGTGATTAAATCTAAAGGATGTATTGCGTGTTTAATTGTTTGTTATATCGTGGGGGGTGGCAAATAACAAGTTATATGTTTTTGTAAATTTCGAGTCAATTCCTCTGTTTCAACATGGTCACCAAAACATCAGACATTCTCCGCATATGGTAGAATAACCTTAATGCTTGTCAAAAGAGAGAAATCTCGATTCACTTGGGCCACTTACCTTCGATAATAGAGTTCAAGGTTTGGCCCATGTTTATCGAGGTAATAACACGATTTTGGGAAAACGAAAGGATGGTGTTTCAATTTGGAGATGTCGAAATAACACCGATATTAGAAGAAATTAAAGATGTTCTGGAATCTATCAGAACTTGTGGCAGGAGGAAAAGATGTCTCGATCATCAAATTCTTCTACCAGATAGGCCGACTACCGTAGAATTGAGAGACATGTTGTTGCTGGTAAGGTCCAACTGGTTGGATGCCCAGAGTATACCACTAATGATATTCTTCAAAAGATGGGGGCACAATAGCTATTTCGCGCAATTTCCAAACGAATTCCATGATCACAGTACTTGGAGACAAACTCAAGTCATTGCGTTCTCCGCATGCCTTTTAGGAACGATGTTCTTCCCTCAGGATGAAGGAAAGAGATTGACACATGGGTATTAATGGTAGTGGATGCTATCTTCAGAGGAGTCAGTAAAAAACAAGAAGAAAAGAAGTATTGCAGCTTGGCCCAAGTCATTTTGGACGACATTTAACAATCTTTGAGTTTGTGTAAAAACAGGTTCCCATTCTTCCAATGCTGCAACATTTTGCTTCAGTGGTGGATCACTGAGCATCTCATCAAAAGGGATGGAGCCCATCCACAAGAGTTGGCGAAACCGAGCCAGACGAGTTCCCTTGATAATTATGAATTCTATTTAAGCATCCGCAGATTCCCAATTCATACCACCAGGATACGTAGGCAAGGATATTTTATGATCTGAGAGATGGATATATACAGTGGATGTTACCGGACTTTAAGTACGGGAGGCTAGCAACACAGGGGGAAAAACTTCTATTTTTAATCCTTATCGACAACAAAGGATTGCGACCCTACAACCCAGCTAAGATGATGCAGCAATTTTGTAGAACACAAATCACAAATCATCGATTACAGTGGGAGAGGCAAAATTCCTTTCGCCAAGATCATCCTCCAAGAATGGGTTGGACGTGTCAACATGAAATGGGGTATGGCTGAAAACAGATATGAAGTTAGCTATGTCGACGAGTACAAGACATGGTTGCAGAATGATCTGTTCGGTGCAGTGAACCTAACACCACACGCAGGTTGAGAAATTGAAGATGTACAGACAAGGCTTCAGATCCATGCATACCATTTTTAGCAAGAATGGTACCGAAGGGAACAAGAATTTCAGCAAAGAGAGCAAGAATTTCAGCAAAGGGAGCAAGAATTTCAGAAAAAGGAGCAAGAATTTCAGCAAAGGGAGCAAGAGTACCAATTCTGAGAGTTAGAAAGTCAGAGGGTTTTAGTTGTGACATCACAAGAGCTAGCCGATATAGGGCTTGTCTGATGCGTTTGGACGCAACCCTGGATGAGCAGATAAACACTGTACAAGTTGTACCAACCTCTTCTAACATTGTGTTCGCTGAGTCGTACGTGTTCACAAGCAAGTGCATCATCCGCAAAAATGTAGAGAAGGACAAAAGAGGAGCCAAGCCATCAACCTTCTAACTCCCCTATGCGGGATTGTTTTCTATCTGTATTCACATTATATCCCCCTCCCTGAAATGTACCCTGTTTGATTGAAATTATATAACGAATGCTATAACTCTTAGTGAAGTTTATTTTGGGGGATACAACAATTTATTTAAATGACGCAATACATCCTTCAGATCGCTAGGCGTACCCTTGGCACAAAGGGTCACATGCATGATTAGGACGCGATATATGTGTGTTTAACTACTTATGTGCTATGTTGCTATGAATGAGGATATTGAAAACTCACTCTTTTCCAGAAATTTCCAAAATATACAGAAGTCAATATTACAAATGTCGACCAAAACTTTTTGAGTCTTAAGTTTCTCACTCAAAAGACAAATCTCATCTTCAAAATCCTAAACATTACTCTATTGTCTCAGGAAAGGCAAATCACCGCTATGGACAAAGGAAAGGGTATTCAAGCCAAACCAAGTGAAGAAGAGAGGATCAATAGGCAGAAGCAGCGCGGAAAGCGTTTATATGGATAATTATTTCCTCCTGAGAGCCCCGAAGAGGAAATCAATAAAGAAAGTTATGAGGAGTTACTTGCCCGCCCACCTTTTTTCGAGGGACGTCTGGCAAAAGGAGACAGCAAAATTTCTCTCGAGGCATATCCTCACAAAGGATGGAAAAAGATAGAGGTCATTTCGTGTGCTCTCATTTTTGAACACTACGGCCTAAGGGCCTGCTAAGACCCGTTAATAAGGCATTCCCCCAAGCGGGACTAAGAGATTTCCGCAAGACGTGTGAATGTCATCCCAGGGAGAAAGGACACACAACAGAGGAATTTGTTGGGTTTAAAAATATAGTCCTCCATTTATTCAGCATGGATAGTACTCCGAACACTTGGGGTGACAACGTCATCCTAGCATGTGATGAACCGCATCTTGACATAGCGGTCACAGAGACGACCGATTTCTATCATTGCTCGTTCACTCCTTTCAAGAAAACAATGAGGGAAATCTACTCGAATTTGGTTTAGAATGGCGTCTTTACCCATTACTACAAGAATGTGGACATGCAATATTCTCTTCAGCATGAAATCCGAAAGCATTTTCCCTATTATCATCATGCCACAGACCACAACATTAAAAAGTATCTTGACTTTCGTCATTACCTCGAATCCCTCATCGCCATGGGAAAGATTCAAGTTGAGACCGTTCCCCGTGGCTAAGATGAAGATGACGAAGAGAAGAAAATGACAGAGATGGAGTCGTTAGTTTATCTTTAAAGCTTTATTGTTTTTCCGTTTCCTTGTAATCCCAATGAATGAATGAATGAATGAAAATATTTCCTTTTTTACTCGAACTACATTGGGCCTGAATTCTCCTTGTGAGATACATAGACAGCCTTCCCAGGCTCGGCCCCTATCTTTAAAAGAATTTCATTTTTCCCTTTCATATTACAAGGAAATGAGAAGACCAGATCAATGGACATCGAAGAACATCTGCAGAAGACCATAGCTCAACATGATTTAGCCTTTCTGAAACAGTGTCAAATTTGAATCAAGCAAACTCTTGCTTGTTAAAAAATCAATTTCCGTCCTTACTCATGGGTCGAAGATATTTCTCAAACATAGCAACTTGTGTGTTTATCTGCTCTATCTGTGAATTATGTGTTTTGTATTCTGAATCAAAACTGACAAATCTGCCTTTCAGTTGTTTTCCTCGTCAGGTATTTTGAACTAATCTGTGTTGATTAAGTTGGCAGATCATCCTTACTTCACCAGATCGAAAGGGCCTACAGATTCCTTCCCTAGACAAAGCTCAGACAAAGGAAAGACAATTATAGGGAATAGTAATGAAGAAGTAAGTCTTACTGATATTGTGGTAGATCAACCCATCATAGAGGACCAAAATGAGTTGATTCTGCAGCTGATGCAACAGATTGCAGAGATGAGGGTAGAAATGCAAAAAAGAGATAGGATCTGCCTCCGCCAGGATTTCCTACTAACGCTACTGATGGGAGATCCCGAATTTACTTCCCTTCTTCAAATATGGATCCATCCCAGAATCATCCATCTACGCCTACTCAAAATCCGTCGGTTATAGATTTGACTACCCAAAATCCCCAATATGCTTTCGGATCTTTCCAAACTCCACCTCCTCCTCAAAACAACCGCCTGATATACCGTGGTTTCATGGTATTATTAATATTTTTTCCTTATGTTTAGTGTGTCCAAAAGCCTTTTTGTGCTAATTTTTATATAAGTTTCTCTTTGTTTTGCAGGAAATATGTCCAAAGATGAATGCGGAGATTTTGAGAAAAGAAATGCAGAAGAGACCACCTACAAAGCTTATGACGGTCCGTCGTGCTTGTGATGGTCCGTAGATGGCAGCGTAGTGCAGCTGCTGAAGGAAGATGGGGAAGTCTAACCAAGTGTGGGGTTACGAAGCTTGTGACGGTCCGTCGTGTCTATGACGGTGTAACGACCGTTTAGTCGTTTTAAGCAGCAGATTGTAATTCTGGGAAAACTGGTGGGACGACGGGTGTCACGACGGACCGTCGTGGTCACGACGGCCCGTCGAGGAGTTTTCGTTCCATGATACTTAGAATTCTTCAATTTGGATATTAAAATCGACTCTCTGTAAATTGTGACAAACCTGCAGGACGTGCCGTCACATCCACGACGAACCGTCGTGAGTTTCTGTTGCAAAACACTTCAACTTTTGAGAATTTGGTGCAAGAAACGAGTTTCTGACCGTCATGACGGAGGTGTAGGACGGACCGTCACAGGGGTGACGGGCCGTCACAGCCCACCTGGGATTTTGGGAGGCTGCGACGACCCTCATGACGGACCGTCGCAGGCACGACGGCCCGTCACAGGTTGTGCAAATCCCAGGCAGTTTAGGATTTCTCCACACGTTTTAAGGGTCGTTTTGGACTATTCTTTCCTTAATTATAAAGATTGAGGGTTAATATTAATAAGTCTAATTACTTTGGGGTTAAAGGAGGTAACCTTAAGTTAATTAGTGGGTTTTATTGTCCTCTTTTATTCTTAATTATATGATAATTAGGGTAAAGGAAAGAGGGTTTGAATAAAACAAAAGAGAAAGAACAAGAGAGAGAGAGAGAGATCGATCGAGAGGGAGGAATATCAAAGCTTGGGAATTTGCTTGTGGATTCCAATTCTTCGGTGGAGGTAGGTTATGGTTTATGTTACGATATTCGTAGTGAACTCTTAATAGTGAATATTATGTGTTGATAGTATTGTAAAACCTGCTATGTGCTTAAATTGTATGCTTGCATGATTATGATTATGAAATTGTGATGAATTAACAAAGCATGATGAAGCTATTGAATCCCAAATCTTGAAAGAACCCTAATTCGCTTGATATATTATATAATAAGATTGATGATGCCTAGTATGAAAGAAGGCTTGATAAATTATATAATGAGAATGATGATGCTTGATGAATTAGGGGATCGGGTGCCACGTTTCGGTACCAGGATAGAATATGAGGATCGGAGTGTCACGTTCCGACACCAGGATAGAATATGGATCGGGTGCCACGTTCCGGTACCAGGATAGAATGAATATGAGGATCGGAGTGTCACGTTCCGACACCAGGATAGAATATGGATCGGGTGCCACGTTCCGGTACCAGGATAGAATATGAGGATCGGAGTGTCACGTTCCGACACCAGGATAGTATATGGATCGGGTGCCACGTTCCGGTACCAGGATAGTATATGAGGATCGGAGTGCCACGTTCCGGCACCAGGATAGAATTAGAGGAGCGGAGTGTCACGTACCGACACAAGAGGAAGAAAGATAATGAATCTTGAAAGATAATGAATATACTCAATTTAATGAACTAAATTCCCAAATGAGTATGGTATTGAGGCTTGAGCCCTCATGTGTGAACTCGGATGTATTCATTGATGAATTAATATTGCTATTGCTACATGTTGAGTATTGTAGTTGATTTACATTATTATTGATATATACTGTTCCCTATTTTGAGTTAGCCGATGATATCTACTCAGTACGTGTGGTTGTACTGACCCCCTACTTTTATGTTTTCTTCTTGTTATTTGTGTAATGCAGCAAACGTTCCGTCAACTTCAACTCAACAGTAGATCTAGCCAGTCTTCACTACCTTCGGAAATTCAGGGTGAGCTAACGCGTCTAGCTTGGACTGGGTCTTCTTCTTCAAGTCTTGATGCCTTGAACTTCCGGCATGGACTAGCTTTTATTGTTTTAACTTCTTAGACAGTTTTAGTTTAGCAATTTGAGATAGATGTTCTTGTGATGATGACTTCCAGATTTGGGGGGTAATAATAATAGTTTTGAGTTGTTTTATTAATGAGTTAAGTCTTCCGCACTATTTTCTGTTGATATAAATTGAAATGTTAAGGTTTAGATTGGTTGGTTCGCTCACATAGAAGGGTAAATGTGGGTGCCAGTCGCGTCCCCGATTTGGGTCGTGACAAACTTGGTATCAGAGCATTAGGTTCATTGGTCTCATCACACAAGAACGAGTCTAGTAGAGTCTTAAGGAACGGTAGGGGGACGCCTTTACTTTTCCTTGAGAGGCTATAGGACTTTAGGAAAATTCCATTCTTTCATTCTTTCTTTCGTGCTACTACTTGAGTCCAATTGGTATCTAGGTGATACAAATTGGTATCTGACCATCTTCACTCTATTTCGCAGATGGTTAGAACTAGAGCAACGACCGCACCAGCAGCAACAACGGAAAGACAGGAAACTACTGAGCCAGCCACTGGGCTGTGGCTCGAGGAAGCAGCGGAAAGAGGCCGTGGAAGAGGTCGTGGAGGACGTCCTCTAGAGGGAGAGGACGAGCCCCTAGCCCATCTGATACTAGGGCAGTGACTCCTCCACCGACCGAGGATGTGGTAAGAGAGGGTGAGGAAGGGGAGAATGAACAAGTGCAACATGAGGAATTGACACCCCAACCTACCCCAGAGATGATCAACCAAGTACTTGCTTATCTTAGCGGGTTATCTGATCAGGGTCAGGCACCTCCAGTGGTTTCTGCACCAACACCTCCGGTTTCAGAGATACGACACGCGGCTACTATGGCTCCCCGCATGGATGCATCGTTGGGAATAGGCACATTTCCACGTCTGACTACTGGGCCTATTATGACAAACGATCAGCATGAACTTTTCAGTAAGTTCTTGAAATTGAAACCTCCAGTCTTTAAGGGTGCAGAATCAGAGGATGCCTACGATTTTCTGGTTGATTGTCATGAGCTACTACACAAGATGGGTATAGTAGAACGGTTTGGCGTCGAGTTCGTGAGCTATCAGTTTCAAGGGAACGCCAAAATGTGGTGGCGGTCACATATTGAGTGTCAACCAATAGAGGCACCACCTATGACTTGGGAATCATTCTCGAGCTTGTTTATGGAGAAGTATATCCCAAGGACTTTGAGAGATAGAAAAAGGGATGAGTTCTTGAGTCTAGAGCAAGGAAGGATGACAGTAAACGCATATGAGGCTAAATTTCGCGCACTATCCAGATATGCCACCCAACTTTGTTTCAGTCCACAAGAACGGATTCGCAGTTTCATGAAGGGGTTGAGGTCAGAGTTGCGGATTTCAGCCTTACAGGTAGCGGCTACGGCAACATCCTTCCAAGAGGTGGTAGACTTTGAGATAGATGTTCTTGTGATGATGACTTCCAGATTATGGGAATATTAATAATAGTTTTGAGTTGTTTTTATTAATGAGTTTAAGTCTTCCGCATTTCTTTTGTTGATATTGTATTAAAATGTTAAGGGTTAGATTGGTTGGTTCGCTCACATAGGAGGGTAAATGTGGGTGCCAATCGCAGCATCGAATTGGGTCGTGACAGACGGTCCGTCCTGCAGGTTCGTCATGAAGTTCAGAGAAGTAATCCCAATACCCATATTCCAAGAGTTGAAGTGTTTTGGAACGAAGACCCTCGACGGACCGTTGTGCCTATGACGGTCCGTCATACTTACCGTCGAGGGTAATGAAGAGAGCAGCAGAAGAACTTGCATAAGTATGGGACGACAGAGTCCATGACGGTCCGTCGTGACCACGATGATCCGTCGCGAGGTCCGTCCACCCAGCCGCGTTTTGGCAGATTTCCTGGAAATAGAGTCCTTGTTTAATTAGGTTTTTATTTTCTATAAATAGTTCGAAAAACCTTGTTTTTGGGGTTAGACTCGGGATCATTGTTAGACTTCGTATTGTTAGACATCATATTAGTAGATACTGTATTGTTAGATTCTTGATTATCATTAGACTTTTTGTGAGATTATTGATTACTTTGAGATTCTTGAAAGTGATTTTTGGTGATTAATCAAGCAAACTTTTGGATTTTGACTCTTTCTCATTGAAGTAAGTACATGAATTCTTATTTAATATCTTTGAATATTGTGATTATGACTATGACTAACTAAACTCCATAACTAGGGTTGTGGGAACCATAGGCAAATAATTAGATAAAACCTAACTAAAATAATAATTCTAGAATGGTGTCTTGCATGTATTAATAATTCTTTCGCTTAGAAGTCTTTTTAACGGATGGCCAACGTTAGAACTCACCTTAATGCTACCTGCAGGACCAAGGAGGTAGATAATAGGAAAAGAATTATAAACATAGATTTAATGTATACTATCTGATAGGCTAGTATTGATTGGTACGAGGTAATAACTTAGTCAAATATGGAATACGATGCTTAATATGAGGTGAAGATAAGGGTTAGGATAGCAACACGCGTAGCCGGACCAAGGTGCGGATTGAGATTTTCTAGATGCCGGACCAAGGATTTAGAAATACATAGCTTATCACTTTGCATGCAAGATACTAGGAAAGAATTGTTTTAGTTAGAATTATCAAGTTATGAACCTGTGGGGAACACGTAAACCCTAGTTACTTTGATTAATTGATTAAAATCCAACATTCAAAGTTGTTAAGTGTCTCTTTCAATTGCATTAGTTATTTTCATTCGTTAGAAATAGAAACCCCTTTTTTATTGTTTTTACTTTCCAAGGAAGTCATTGACCAAACAATAGTAATAACAGGTTGAAGTTAAGTCTAGACTATTTTCCTCGTGGGAACGATCCCAACCTCACTAGTTGGGTTATTTACTTGACACGGCCGCTTTACTTCTTATTTGAGAAGTAAGTTTGAGCGTATCAAATTTTGGCGCCGCTGCGGAGGAAAGTAGCTTTTAGATTAACTTGAACTTATTACTATAGTTTAGTTGATATTTTCTTGATTTTACTTTGTTTTATTGTTTTTGATTTTTTTTCAGAACTATCCTCCTTGTATGCCAAATACACGGAGAGGAAGAGAACCCTTGTTTCCCTACGATCACGAATTAGAGCGTACACTGTGCAATATGAATCAAAACTTAGGAATAAATGATGATAATCCGAACCAGAGCATCCCAGCTCCGGTTGATGTTCATGGTCAGTTGTCACCCGATTCTCCGGGTGAACACCAACAGAGGGGACAAAATACCGCTCCACGGCCCCAAGCATACTACAGAGGCTATGATAACATAGCAGACTCCGATGGGCCACTGGTTTTGCCTCCTCTACCCACAGGCCATACTTTTGTGGTAACTAGTAGCCTGATGCAAATGCTCACTTCCAGAAGTTTGTTTTCAGGGCTACCTTCTGAGGATCCACATGCCCATATAGCTAAGGTAAGTGCACTGTGTAAAAGCTGTGTAGGGAGGCCTGATTAGGATTTAGATGTAATAGGGCTCAGAGTGTTTCCTCTCTCACTGACGAGAGAGACTGCTATATGGTTCACTAAGCTCCCTTTCAACTCAATCTTCACTTGGAACCAACTAAGGGATGTTTTCTTAGCACGCTACTATCCGGTCTCGAAGAAACTAAACCACAAAGACAGAGTGAACAACTTTGTGTCACTACCAGAATAGTCAGTTAGTAGTTCTTGGGATAGATTCACCTCATTTCTTGAGAAGTGTTCCAAATCACCATATAGATGATGAGTCTTTGAAGGAATACTTCTATCGGGGACAAGATGATAATAATAAAGGGTGTTGGACACTACAGCAGGTGGATCTTATGGGGAATGCCCTTATGCTGAGATTGCTGAAAAATTAGAGAAAATCTCCCGGAATAATAAAGCTTGGAGTACTAGGAAGTCTGATACAGGGAGAAACACCTTCGCAGTGCAGTCCACTCACAACCCAGCCACAGATAAGATTCGTGAAGAAATGGCTCAGATGAGAACCGAGCTTGGGTTGGTACTAAAACATGTCACTGGGGTGCACCAAAGATAAATGCAGTCAACTACTTATCGAAACCACCACCACCTAATGATGAATGCTATTATGTGGAGGACACCTATGCGGTAAATGAGCAGACGGGGGGTTTTCGACCAAGCGCCCAAGGCTCAAATCAGGATAATTGGCGCCAAGGTAAAGGGAACCAAGGTCGGAACTATGGTAACTATAACCGTGAGGGTCATTATGTCTGAGATGGAAACTACAACCGCGACAACAACTTCAACAGGGGTAACAAGGGTAACAGAAATGATAGGAATGGGCCCTATGTCCCTCCTCAAAATCGTGAAGTTACTCCTAGGGATGGTGGAGATAGTATGGCGCGAGTTGAGGATATGTTGCACAAAATGATGAGGAGGTTCAATGCTAGTGATGAGCACATTAAAGAGTTAAGGTGTGATTTAGCTAGTATTGGGCAAAAAGTTGATACACATGCAATATCGATTAAAAAGATCGAGTTGCAAATGGCCCAATTATCTGCGACAGTGAACACATGGAAACCGGGCACTCTTCCTAGCAACACTGTCCAAAATCCAAAAAATGATGTGCACTGTATGGCGATCACTACTCGGGGTGGTAAGCAAACCATTGACCCAACTATGTCGTCTGATGAGGAAAATGTGAGAAAGGATAATGATAATGAGGCGTACCCGACCCGACCCGCTTGGAGTTTATTATAAAATTTCACCATTCAAACTCCCCAACCCCTCATTTTACCTCATTCCTTCATTATTCCTCCCATTACCCTCTCTTTTAAACTTCCACAATCTCTCCCTCTATCGACCAATCATTGCCCCCCCTCACAATTCTCCAAAGCCCTAAAAGTTATAATCTACTAGTCGGAGTCGCTGATGTGGGCGTCTTCCTGACCACCGAGTACTTGTCCATCTTGTTTTTCTCTAATTCTAAGGTATGTGTCTCTAATTTCTACTCATTTATATTGCATTTTTGTTTATTAATTAGTATTAGCTTAGTTCTTGGTCATATGTTCGTTTCTTTAATATAAGATTATGTCTAACCTAGGTTAAAAATGTTCGAAATTGTCGTGTTTACAACCCTAGACATAAGTGCTTTCGCATTGCTAGTTTCCTAGGTAGTGGGGTTAGACAAATATAGGTCCAAAACACTACAAATTTGATTTGGGTTCATCGGGAATGCATGGGGTACCCCCATTTCTGTCACTGATCTACAGAACGAGACCCCGATGACCGACTGTCGTACCCATGACGGACCGTCGTAGGGTCCATTCCAAAAGCCCTAACACCCCACTGTCTATTTTTTCTAAGTGTCCTTCAACGGACACATGTGACGGACCGTCATACCCACGACGGTCCGTCCTGCACAACCGTTCTGGTTGTCAGAGACCCTCTTCCTGAGGGTCTCTCACTTTTTCTAAGTGTCCTTCAATGGACACATGTGATGGACCGTCATACCCACGACGGTCCATCCTGCACAACCGTTCTGATTGTCAGAGACCCTCTTCCTGAGGGTCTCTCACTTTTTCTAAGTGTCTTTCAACGGACACATGTGACGGACCGTCGTCTTTACGACGGTCCGTCTTGCACAACCGTTCTGGTTGTCAGAGACCCTCTTTCTGAGGGTCTATCACTTTTTCTAAGTGTCCTTTAACGGACACATGTGACGGACCATCGTACCCATGACGGCCCGTCCTGCATGACCGTTATGACGGTCAGAGACCCCTCTCCTAAGGGTCTCTCACTTTTTCTAAGTGTACTTCAACGGACACATGTGACGGACCGTTGTACCCACGACGGTCCGTCCTGCATGACCATTATGACAGTCAGAGACCCCTCTCCTAAGGGTCTCTCATTTTTTTCTAAGTGTCCTCTAACGGACACCTACGACAGATCGTCATACCTGTGACGGTCCGTCCTGCACATACCATCATACTAGTCAAAGACTCTCTTTCAAGGTTCTCCATATATACATAGTCTAAGTAAGACACGACGGACCCCATGACGGTCCGTCATAGTCACGACGAGCCGTCACCAGGCCCGTCGTGTGTCACTGTTACCATAGAAATGACATGTTGTTTTAATTTATTTTTTGTGGTTTTGCTTGTCTTCTTTGCGACTTCTCGTACTAATATTGATCCTTTACATGTATTATCTATTATGGCACCCAAGCAAGATCGAATCTATGCACGCGGGCGATCGAAGTCTGTCGCCATGTCTGCCCGTATGGTCATTGGCTCTGATGATGAGCGTGACCGCGAGTACGTGCCCCCAGGCACTTCGACCCCTTCCAGTGCTGCACGTGCTCCCAGAGCCACACCCAAAAAGGTGGCGTCCGGCGTAGTCACTGCCTCCCAGTCTGATGAGGAGCGCACACTGACCAGCACACCCTCTAGGTCAGCCACAAATGAAGAAGGAGCGTCTAGCTCCTTAGGAGTATCCTGGTCAGAGGAAGCCTCCGGCTCTGCTGAGGTTCCCGCACCTGCCACCGCTGCAGCGTCGGCCTCGTCTGATGAGGCTGACAGTTCTGAATCCACATCAGGTTCACCAGCTCAGGCCCCCACCCCAGCTACTGACCATCCCAACCGGTGGTGTGTCGACGGGCAATTTCAAGTCTACTCCGATGCCAAGTTCCTCACTGACAAAGGAGTTATGACTCGAACACTCACTTTGGAGCGGCGGGTCCTTAAAGGGAGTCTCCCGATGATGCCTGAGATCCACAATCTCTTCACCAGTCATCGCCTGGAGAGGACAGCACGTCCGTTGGGACGTTACAGTGAAGAAATGGTCCGAGAGTTCTACGCATCCTACGTAGCGAATCTCCGATCAAAGATAGATAGGCGGGCTTCCCCTGCCAAACAGGCCCCACTGGAGAAGGTCCGAGTACAGGGCGTGCAGGTTGACATTTCCCTGTATGCCATCCGCCGGTTTATATACGGCGAGGGTGTTGATGCCACTCGGACCCCTCTAACTGTCGAGTTTGACTACCGATGGCAGATTGTTAAAGATGGCCAGTTCCTGCGGGAGCCATCACTGAGAGAGACCATCAAGAGGTGGATGGACCTTCACCTGTCAGTTGATGGAGAGGGTGCCGACTGGGTGATGGAGCCAAAGGGGGCCATCAAGAAGGCCAACCTAACTTTCACGGTGAATTTTTTGTGACTGATTGGCCGCCACTGCCTTTCCCCCACACCCGCTGATAATATCGTTACATGGGATCGAGAAGTGTTGATGGCGGAGATGTCATGCACGAGAGGGCTTTCAAGTTCACTATTACTTACCCTTTCCTGTGCATGATCTTTTCTCTCTGCAGGTCAGCAAGTGTGCCTATATGGCATGTAGATCAGCTCAAGACCCCGCAGGGCACTGTTGACGTCGGCCTCATCAGAGATGAGGCCAATGAGTTGGCTCCACGCAGAGGGACCCGTCCAGAGCTGCCCCCACTTGTTGATGATCTTGCTGATACGGTAGCCCAGGCCCGCACGGTCTTTACAGGCGGCGTCCACTGAAACTACCCCGGTCAAGTCTATCCCGGGTAGTAGCACTGCCCCGAGCTCCTCTCGCACAGACCCTCTACCGGCGCTGGTCCCGCTTGCTAGGGTCCAAAAATTAGAGGCCCAAATGGCTACACTTCTGCATCATATCCAGCCGTGGATGCAGAAGTCTATTACTGAGTCAGAAGAGCGCCTAGAGCGGAAAATGGTCCAGTATACAAAGCGGAAGATCGCTGAGGTTCACCAGCGGTTGGACGCCTTTGAGTTTAGGGTGCTAGCCCGGCCAGCCCCTCCAGTGGATGTATCGACTCTTCAGGCTGCGGTCGACAGCCTTCACACAGATATTGACACGATCTTAGAGGCTAGGGTTCCGGAGTCTGAGGCCCCTTCTGTCAAGCCTGCTGAAGATATAGTGTTGGCGGCCTTTTTCTCTACTTCACAGATTCCACCACCTCCCCCTCGAGAGCATGCCAAGAGGCGTAGGGATCAAGCAGAGGACGAGGCGCGAGCACGGAAAAAGGAGCGCCGAGAGATGGAGGCTGCGAGGAGAGCCTCACTTGCTGAGGAGGAGGCGCATCAGATGAGAGCATCACAGTTAGCGCCTGGGGCGTCTAGCTCCCAAACTGTGGAGATAGCAGGAGGCACTAGTGATAGTGCGGTTGTTGCTGAGGACACCACTGAGGGTGTCCAGATTGCAGAGGACGTGGGTTCCAGGGAACCGGACCCACCAGCTTGCTGATCGACGGCGTTTTGCGCCACATGTTTGCTTCACCGACCACTCTAATATTTAAATTTTTTTATGCATTGGGGACAATTGCATGTTTTTTTGTTGGGGGTGGGGTAAATGGAAAGTGAGTGTTAGGGTGAAGTCTGAGTAGCCCAATTCACTATCCTCTTTGGGGTTTTCTTGCCTGTGTTCTTTTTCCCCAAAAGACTGATTACTTTTTCTGTTAAACCGGCATTTCTATATCTTTTGTACATAGTTTAATTCTGGAGCATGATGGCTAAATGATATCCTGATAAATTAGAAAATGATGCATGACTAGGCATAGTAGCTGATAAATGTGTAACTCTAAGCATGACATAGAGGTACACCATTGCATTACCATAAGTCTAAAATTCGAACTAGGTGTCTGATAATCTGGTATAGTGATGAGATGTCAAGTGAGTGTGAGGAAGATTTGAATAGTCCACTATTGGTACTGAGCTAGAACTTGCCTGGTTAGTCCTGCTAAAAGTAAGTTGTAATAGACAATTAGGAAAGGATCATAGGCCCTTATTCAATATAGCGCATTTCTAGCCTAAATAAAAGAAACCAAATGAAATTTATCCTTCTTTGATCCAAATGATCTGGACTTAAATTAGACCTTTCTTTTTCACCCCAACTGATCTTTTCTGGGAACAATGTGTTGGCCCTGGTCCTTCCATGGACATGTGCACCTCAGCTTATGCCAAAAGCATAAGTTGAGGTGGCTAATGCAGTAAACAACCTTCGTTATGGCCCTGACCCAACTTTGGGTATTGTGTACCTTGACTCATGGCAAACCCATGAGTTGAGGGTGGCTATTAGGAGGAATGCTCTGGAAAGTGGGGTTGAAAGAACAAAGAGAGAGAAAGAACAAAAGTAAAGTGACTCAAGAATTAGTTGAAAGAAAAGTAAAGAAAAAGAAAAATATACAAGAAATACAAGCAAGAAAAGAAGAGAGTCACTTACACAAATGAAGAAAGAAGAGAAAATAGCAAGGTGAAAGAATATGAGAAACTGGGCGAGATAAAATGATAGAAAGTGGAAGGTTTAGCCGATATGTCAAGGAGGGCAATAAGTCACTAAAGTATACCTAAATATACCCTACCTGACCCTGAGCCTATGTTACTAGCTAAAAAAGTCCTATCGTGATCCTTAGGGTTGTATAGCGAACTTAATGTAGTGAAAATAAGGGCAAGCTTATGGCAATAGGTATGAATGAGTGTAACTTAGTAATCCTTATACTCAAACTGAAATCATTGTGTGAAAAATGAGGATTTTGTTTTAAAGTGAGGACACTAGTTGCAATACCGAAGTTGTTAGCACCTCGGTGAGAAATTGAAGAGGATAGGTGTTAGTGCATGGTGAGTCTGTGTCATGTTCTGATCCCACATAATTCAAGCCTAATAGTGATATCATGCATAGATTTGATGAGATTAATCGGGATTGATAGCCAAATGATTGCAAAGGATGAAACATGATTACTATAGTACAAAGATTTTGTATTGAGTCATAGTGCGTCGTTTGAGGACAAACAACGAATTTAAGTTGAAGGTGTTGATATACCGTGGTTTCACGGTATTATTAATACTTTTTCCTTAAGTTTAGTGTGTTCAAAAGCCTTTTTGTGCTAATTTTTATATAAGTTTCTCTTTGTTTTGCAGGAAATCTGTCCAAAGATGAATGCGGAGATTTTGAGCGAAGAAATGCAGAAGAGACCACCTACGGAGCTTATGACAGTCCGTCATGCTTGTGACGGTCCGTAGGTGGCAGCATAGTGCAGCTGCTGAAAGAAGATGGGGAAGTCTAACCAAGTGTGGGGTTACGAAGCTTGTGACGGTCCGTCGTGTCTATGACGGTCCGTCCTGCAGGTTCGTCATGAAGTTCAGAGAAGTAATCCCAATACCCATATTCCAAGAGTTGAAGTGTTTTGGAGCGAAGACCCTCGACGGACCGTTGTGCCTATGACGGTCCGTCATACTTGCCGTCGAGGGTAATGAAAAGAGCAGCAGAAGAAATTGCATAAGTATGGGACGACGGAGTCCATGACGGTCCATCGTGACCACGACGATCCGTCGCGAGGTCCGTCAACCCAGTCGCGTTTGGCAAATTTCCAGCAAATAGAGTCCTTGTTTAATTAGGTTTTTATTTTCTATAAATAGTTCGAAAAACCTCATTTTTGGGGTTAGACTTGGGATCATTTTTAGACTCCATATTGTTAGACATCATATTAGTAGATTACGTATTGTTAGATTCTTGATTATCATTAGACTTTTTGTGAGATTATTGATTACTTTGAGATTCTTGCAAGTGATTTTTGGTGATTAATCAAGCAAACTTTCGGATTTTACTCTTTCTCATTGAAGTAAGTACATGAATTCTTATTTAATATCTTTGAATATTGTGATTATGACTATGAGTAACTAAACTCCATAACTAGGGTTGTGGGAACCATAGGCAAATAATGAGATAAAACCTAACTAAAATAACAATTCTACAATGGTGTCTTGCATGTATTAATAATTCTTTCTCTTAGAAGTCTTTTTAACGGATGGCCAACGTTAGAAATCGCCTTAATACTACTTGCCGGACCAAGGAGGAATATAATAGGAAAAGAATTATCAACATAGATTTAGTGTATACTATCTAATAGGGTATTATTGATTGGTACGAGGTAATAACTTAGTCAAATATCGAATACGATGCTTAATATGAGGTGAAGATAAGGGTTAGGATAGCAACACAGGTAGCCGGACCAAGGTGCAGAGTGAGATTTTCTAGATGCCAGACCAAGGATTTAGAAATACATAACTTATCGCTTTGCATGCAGGATACTAGGAAAGAATTGTTATAGTTAGAATTATCAAGTTATGAACCTGTGGGGAAGACGTAAAACCTAGTTACTTTGATTAATTGATTAAAATACAACATTCAAAGCTGTTAAGTGTCTCTTTCAATTGCATTAGTTATTTTCATTCATTTAGAAATAGAAACCCCCCTTTTTATTGTTTTTACTTTCCAAGGAAGTCATTGACCAAACAATAGTAATAACAGGTTGAAGTTAAGTCTAGATTATTTTCCTCGTGGGAACGATCACAACCTCACTGGTTGGGTTATTTACTTGACACGACCGCTTTACTTCTTATTTGAGAAGTAAGTTTGAGCGTATCACCGCCCCCAAATGACACCTCATCCTCAAAATACCCACCATTAAACCGCTCCACCACCGCAAAATCAAAACCAAAATACTTTCAGTCCCCAAACACCCCACCACCACTCAAATCAGAATACCGATCCTCCGACTTAACCACAGAATTATCAAACCGCTCAAAATTCTAGAGTCCCTCTGTAGCTTCACCCTTACCTAAAATAACCACTTTCCAAATTCTCATACCTGCCTAGCACGATCTGCACGGTTCTGATCTAGACCATTATGAGGAACTGGAAAGGGAGTGGAGGGCAAATGAAGAGCCAAAGGAGGACATAAAATAAAAAATCAAGAAAGCCATGAAAGAGCTCCAATGCATCCCTGACATCACATGGCTTAGTCATGCAGATTTATGTATTCATCCAAAATGGTGAGACTATCGAAGATGGGTTGAAACTGGGAAAAGTATCCCGTGTAGCTGCATCACCCACATCATCAGGAACGTTGAAGAAGAAAAGAGAAGAAATTGTTGTTGTTTCATATGGGGGGAAGTAAAACCCCCAGAAGCTCCTCATATTCCCAAGGTCATTCTCGACCTTCCCAAAATCCAACCAAGTTTGCTACACGCAAGTTAGTCATCCCAATAATCCTCCAATTTATCAGAATGCTACCTCCACTTATCCAAACGTCCAAGATCCACTATACCAAAGTCCACCTACGAATTGCCAAAATTCATCTCCCATTTACACAAATCATCCTCCACCTACCAAATTCCATCTCCCTACCAGGGTGTTGCTCCCAATTGTGCTAACCTACAGTCGATCTACCGAGCACCCCCTCCTGCATATCAAGTCCAAGCTCCACTATATCAAAATCCTCACCCGAACTACCAAACTCAAATACCAACTACCAGACAAACTCATATCCCAGAAATCAAGCTCCCCATTCGAACAATCGAGGTTATCAACAGATACTTCCCCCACAAGAAAGTTATGATCCCCCTCGACCTCGGTTCGAGAAGAAACCTTTGAGAAATTTCACCGCGCTTGCAGAAAGTCGAGCAAAGTTATACGAGCAACTGGCTGCGGTCGGATATATCCACCCAGTGGGGCCTAAACCTATGGATATCAATTAGAAATTCTATAGGCCAGATCAGAGATATGCTTATCATTCCAGGATATCAATTAGAAATTCTATAGGCCAGATCAGAGATATGCTTATCATTCCAACAGTGTTGGGAATGATACTAAGGACTGTATCAGCCTCAAGCACAAGATTTAGGATTTAATTGACCAAGAAGTGGTTTCTATCCAACCAGCTACACCTACTGTCAATACCAATCCTTTGCTGAATCATGGAGGCGGCAATATCAGTATGATAGAAACAGACGATGATTGGTGTGGGATGAAAGTGATAACTCCAATCGTTTATGACGAGTTGGAAAAGGATGTAGCTTCTTTGAGCATCAAAGAGAAGAAAGAGTTTGTTATCTTGACACACGCAAAGGTTGTTGTCTTTGTTCCATCAAAAACTCCTATCAAGCCAAAATTTGTGATTGAGACTGCTGTTGCACAAGGTATGACCCGATCTGAAAGATGTTATACTTCTGAGGAGCTTGATCTCAGAGGTCAAAAAAAGTATTAAGCTAAAAGGCCAATAAGCGAGGTTGAGGCAGAGGAATTCTAGAGAAGGATGCAGCAGAAAGATTATTCTATTATCAAGCATTCAAGGAATACTCCAGCCCACACTTCTGTATGGGCCCTGCTGATGAGTTCTCAATCGCACAGGCAGGCTTTGATGAAGGCTCTCGATGATATGTATGTACCCATAGGCACAAACAGCGATAACGTGGACACTATGATCCACCAGGTTATTCGAGGCCATCGAATCAGGTTTTGTGACGTTGAGCTGCCTTTTGAAGGCAAGGCCCACAACAAGAAACTGCATATCATTGTCTTCTGTCGCGAAAAGGTTATAAATAGGGTCTTAGTAGATGATGGATCTTGTCTGAACATCTGCCTATTTTCGACACTAAGGCAATTGAAGTTTCACTTGGGAAAACTTGAGCAAAATCAAATCAATGTAAGAGCCTTCGATAAGGTTCAAAGAGATACCTTGGGAGCCGTGAATCTGATTATCCAATTGGGCCCTGCCGAGTTTAGCGCACAGTTTCAAGTCATAGATATTGAAACCAGCTACAAACTTCTTCTAGGAGGGACTTTTATTCACATGGTTGGAACTTTTCCTTCTACCCTGAGATACCTTGGGAGCCGTGAATCTGATTATCCAATTGGGCCCTGCCGAGTTTAGCGCACAGTTTCAAGTCATAGATATTGAAACCAGCTACAAACTTCTTCTAGGAGGGACTTTTATTCACATGGCTGGAACTTTTCCTTCTACCCTGCATCAGATGATGAAACTCGTTTAAAAGAACGAAGATCTAGTAATTCATAGTGAAGGTAGTCATTATGGAAAACATGCGCCGATTATCGATGAAGTGTCTCGAGGCACTAATTTTACACGGTGGAGCTAGTAAAGGCCACTGGTGAAGACTTGGCCCCATAGCCTCTCATGCTTTCTGTGTATAAGATGATTGCTACTGTGATGTTGCAAAGTGGATTTGAACCAGTTTTCGGATTGGGAAGGAATGCCCAAGGAATTGTTGAGCCCATTCAAGTTCCTGTCGAGGGGGTATGGTATGGATTAGGGTACGTCCCCACATATGATGATGAGAAGACAAAGAAGAATAATATAAATCAATGGCCAAGCCAATCCCTCATTTATATCAATCCTTTCCAGTCTGTGAATATGCCGAGCAGGAGGACCCTAGAGATGGAATCTGTGGCCTTTTTGAAGAGATTGATGCTATCATTGAAGAAGAGGTCGAGCTGAACAGGATTCCGTGATGTTGAGCCAAGAGAGATGTTGTAGAACTGGACCTCCAAGTCCATCCTTATCCCCCGAAATCCTTGGTAGAAGGGCATCATTTTATGCATATTTAAATAGGTGGTAGTTCAGAAAAGGACCAAGACCCACCATTTTGCATTTTTCTTAACTGTTTGAATTTTTAATTTTCCATCGTGATGTTTAAAAATCAACATGGGCCTATGCCATGGCCAAAGTTTGCACCCTTTTCTCCAATTTGAGTGAAAGCCTCTTTTATTTTAAAATTTGTTTATTTACTCATATGTTATACTTTTCTTTTTAAACTTTGTTTTTTTATGGTTTCAGTAATATAAGTTTTAAACCTGTCAATGTCATGTCATGTCACGAGCTGAACAAACAAAATGAGACAGATGATGACGAGGTTGATGAATACGAAGAGGAAATCGAAGCACAAAAATATGTTGCTGAAGAATTTCTATAGTTTGAAAACCAACATAACCCGAATCAAGAGGAAACTGAAACTGTAAGTCTAGGAACCAAGAGCGTGTTAAAGAGGCCAAAATCATCTTTCACTTGAATGAAATCCAGAGGAAGGATCTAATTCATCTGCTTACTGAATATATTGATGTGTTTGTCTGGGAAGTCGGTGACATGCAAGGGCTGAGTTCCGATGTTATATCTCATAAACTGCCAATTAATCGGAGGTTCGATTCGGTGAAGCAAAATTTTTGGAAGTTCAAGCCCGAGTTGAGTCTGAAAATTAAAAAGAAGATTACCAAATATATTGAGTCTCAGCTGGTAGAAGTGACTCAATACCCGACCTGGTTGGCTAACGATGTTTCAGTCGCCAAAAGGATAGAAAAATCAGAATTTACGTCGACTACATGGATCTCAACCAAGCTAGCCCAAAGGATAATTTTCCAATGCCGAACATTCATATTCTAATTGATAATTGTGCTAAGCACGAGATGCAATCCTTTCTAGATTGTTAAGCAGGTTATCATCAGATTCTGATGGACGACGAAGATGCAGAAAAGACAACTTTTCATCACGCCATGGGGTGTGTATCATTACAGGGTGATGCCGTTTGGTCTAAAAAATGCTCCACATAAATGAGGGCTATGACGACCATATTTCATGATATGATTCATAGGAGATCGAGGTGTATGTAGATGATGTCATAATCAAGTCCCGCTAGAGTTCGGACCACTTGACACTTCTAAGGAAGTTCTTTGATCGTTTGTGTCGTTACAACTTGAAGTTAAATATCACCAAATGCACTTTTGGAGTTCTAGCCAGCAAGTTGTTGGGATTTATACTCAGCAGAAGAGGTATTGAGCTTGATCCTTCCAAGATTAAACCAATTCAAGAGTTACCTCCGCCGAAGATGAGAAAAGAAGTGATGAGTTTCTTAGGGAGGTTAAACTACATCAGTCAATTCATAGATCAATCAACCTTGGTGTGTGAACCTATCTTCAATCTATTGAAGAAAGACGCTCCGATAAAATGGACTGAAGAGTGTCAGATTGCTTTCAACGCTATAAAGAACTATTTGTCAAATCCACCGGTATTGATTCCTCCGCGAGAAAGGAGTCCTTTGTTTTTGTATTTGTCTGTCTCAGATAGTGCATTCGGATGCGTACTCGGTCAACTTGACGAGACAGGAAATAAGGAAAAAGCTATCTTTTACATAAGCAAGAAGTTTACTCCATACGAGTCTCGATACACTCTGTTGGACAGAGCGTGTTGTGCTTTGACTTGTCTTGCCCAGAAGTTGAGACATTATTTGTCTTCATATACTACATATCTTATTTCCAGATGGATCCATTGAAATATATTTTCTAGAAAGCGATGTCGACCAAAAAGTTAGCTAAATGGTAAATGTAGTTGAGTGAGTTTGGTATCGTGTATGTCACTCAGAAGGAAATAAAGGCACATGCTTTGGCTGATCATCTTACAGAAAATACCGTTGATGAAGAGTATGAACCACTTAAGACTTATTTTCACGATGAAGAAGTGTCATTTGTGGATGAAGAAATATCTTAAGCATATCAAGGTTGGAGACTATTCTTTGATGGAGCGAAAAATCACCAGAAAAAAAGGTATCGGAGCAGTCTTAGTGACAGAATCTGGTCCGCATTATCCTACGGAAGCTAAACTCCGATTTAATTGCACAAACAACATGGCTGAATACGAAGCTTGTATTCTTAGGTTGAAAATTGTCATCGACATGAATGTTTACGAGTTGTTGGTTATTGGAGACTCAAATCTTTTGATTCATCAGGTTCAAGGAGAATGGGATGTGAAAAACCCAACTATAATACCTTACGTACAGTAAGTACAGAAGTTGTGCAAAGGTTCAGACATAGTCCTAGAATACAGAATGAATTGGCTGATGCTCTTGCCACCATCACTTCGATGATTAAGCACTCGGATACAAATTATATTGATCCTCTGGACATAGAGTTGAAGGAACATCCAATCCATTGTTCCCATGTTGAAGTAGAACCAGACGGTTTGCCTTGGTATCTCGATATAAAGAAGTATTTAGAGTCCGAAAATTATTTGGAAGATGCAACATCCAACCAAAAGAAGTCGATACGTCGTACGTCTCTCAATTTCTTTCTAAGTGGAGAAGTCCTTTATAGGAGGACTCGAGATTTGGGTCTTCTAAGGTGTGTTGATGTTGTTGAATATGCGAAGCTTATTGAACAAATACATGCTAGAATTTGTGGAACGCATATGAATGGACTCTCTTTGGCAAGAAAAAATCCTTTGAGCCGGTTATTTCTGGATGACAAAGGAAAATGATTGCTGCAAGTTTGTGCAGAAATGTCAAGTGCATGGTGATTTGATCCGAGTGTAACCTCATGAACTTAATGTTATGAGTTCACCTTGGCCATTTGTAGCTTGGGGCATGGATGTCATCGGTCTGATAGAGCCATCCACTTCAAATGGACACAGATTCATTTTGGTTGCCAGTGATTACTTCACCAAGTGGGTGGAAGTAGCTTCTTACAAGTCGGTAACCAAGAAAGTTGTAGCTGATTTTGTTCGCAACAATTTGATATGTAGGTTTGGAGTACCAAAATCCATCATTACTGATAATGGTGCAAATGTCAATAGTCACTTGATGAGAGACATATGTGAGCAGCTTAAGATTACTCACCGAAACTAGACCGCTTATCGTCCTCAAATGAATGGAGTTGTAGAGGCCGCCAATAAGAATATCAAGTAGATTCTGAGAAAAATGATTGACAATCACCGAGGTTTGCATGAGATGTTGTCATATGCTTTGTTGGGTTATCGTACGACTGTCAGAACATCGACTGGAGCTACCCTATACTTGCTAGTATATGGAACAGAAGCAGTCATACCGGCTGAAGTGGAGATATCATCTTTGATAATTATCCAAGAAGCTGAGTTGAGTAATGTTGAATGGGTTAGCAAGAGAATTGATCAGTTAACTTTGATTGACGAGAAGAGAATGGTTGTCATTTGTCATGGCCAACTATATCGACAGAGAATGATTCGTGCTTTCCACAAGAGAGTCAGAGCTAGAACTTTTGAAATTGGACAGCTGGTCCTTAAGCGCATTTTTCCTCATCAAACTAGCAAGGTCCTTACATGGTTCGCAAAGTATTATCTCAAGGTGCTTTGGTCATGTCGGAGATGGATGGCACCGCATGACCAAAACAGATCAACTCAGGTGTTGTCAAGAGATATTATGTGTAAAGTTTCAGTTTGTATTTCTGTAATTTACTTGTAATTGTTCTATTTCGCTTGTATTTGCTTGGTTTAAATTTTATCTCTCTTGTAATGAACTACGTCTGACCTGAATTCTCGGGAGGGAGATACGTAGGGGGCCTTTGTCAGCCTCGGTCGATTTTCCTTATAAATTTCTTATTATTGTTAGCCTTTGATGGGGAACTACGTTTGACCTGATTCCTGCCTCAACGGGATACGTAGGTGCTACAAGGGTTTGGTCATATTTCTAGTAAGATTTCTATTTCTCTTTATAATAGAAACTGGGAAAGAATTTTTGAGAGGGACTGCAAAATTCTTAATGAGAATATACTTCCTCAACAAATCAAGACTGAAGATATTTCAAGCTTTCAACTGGGACAAAATTTTTGAGAGGATCTCAAAAATTCCGCGATTTACTCAGCGACAGTGAAAGATAAAGTCGATACAGTTAACAACGGAACAAGAAATATTAATTGGAGGTATACCAATGATAATAAAATTTAAAATATATCAATGAAATTAAAATATAACATTAGGAATAAAATGGCTAGAACAAGTAAAATCATATAATATAGAGGATAAACAACTAATGATAAATTATCAAAATAAAAAAGTCATGATAAAAAGGACTTTAATATAAAAAAAATATATGAAAATATATATACTCGCGAAGATAATAATAGAAGGATATTATAACAGATATTATACACCAATGATAGATACAGGAGCAGAGGCTAATATATTTAAATACAATTGTTTACCAGAAGAAAAATGGATAAAATTAAAAACACCAATAGTAGTAACAAGATTTAATAATGAAGGAAGTATGATCACATACAAGGCAAAAAATATAAAAATACAAATATGGGATAAAATATTAATTGTAGACGAAATATAAAATTTTGAATTAACAACAAAGGATATGTTATTAGGAATGCCATTTTTAGAAAAATTATATCCACATATAATAACAAAAATACACTGGTGGTTCACAACACCATGTAAACAAAAGATAGGAGCAAAAAGTGTAGGTAACAAAAGAAGAAAAACAACAGAATGGATTAAAGGCAGTGAAAAAACTACACAAAAATTAGAAAATATAAAAGGAAGACCCTAGAATAGATTAATTATATTTTCCATAGATAAAGTAAAATAATCCAAGAAAAATTAGAATTATTATATAACGAAGATCCTTTACAAGGATGGGAAAAATATAAAACAGAAGTTAAAATTGAACTGATTGATGAAAATAGTATAATAACACAAAAACCATTAAAATATAATTTTAAGTATTTAAATGAATTTAAAATACATATAAGTGAATTACTAAAAAATGGATATATACAAGAAAGTAATAGTAAACATACAAGCCCGGCAGTTATTGTTAATAACTATAGTGAACAAAAAAGAGGAAAAAGTAGAATGGTAATTGATTATAGAAATTTAAATGCAAAAACTAAAACATATAACTATCCAATACCAAATAAAATATAAAAAATAAGACAAAGGCAAGGATATAATTACTTTAGTAAATTTGATTGTAAATCAGGATTTTATCATTTAAAGTTAGAAGAAGAATCTAAAAAACTTACAGCATTCATAGTACCACAAGGATTTTATGAATTGAATGTATTACCATTTGGATATAAAAATGCACCAGGTAGATTCCAACATTTTATGGATAACTATTTTAAACAACTAGAAAATTGTGTAGTATATATTGATGATATATTATTATATTCTAAAACACAAGATGAGCACATAATATTATTAGAAAAATTTATATATATAATTCAACACTCAGGTATAAGTTTAAGTAAAAACAAAGCAGAAATAATGAAAAAACAAATAGAATTCCTAGGAATACAAATAAATAAAAATGGAATAAAAATGCAAACACATATAATACAAAAAAAAAATAACCTCGGATGAACAATTATATACAAAAAAGAAATTACAATCCTTTTTAGGATTAGTTAACTAAGTAAGAGAATATATACAAAAATTAGCAGAAATTTTAAAACCATTACAACAAAAACTAAAGAAAGATGTACAATATCATTTTGATAATAGAGATCAAACACAAATACAAACGATAAAATTATTATGTAAAACATTACAAAAATTATATTTTTCGGATGAAGATAAAAAATTTATTTATATAGTAGAAACTGATGCAAGTGAAAAAAGTTATGGAGGAGTATTAAAATATAAATATAATGATAATAATATAGAATATCACTGTAGATATTATTCAGGCACATATACAAATACGGAAATAAAATGGGAAATAAATAGGAAAGAATTATTTTCAGTATATAAATATTTATTAGCATTTCAGTCATATCTTGTATATAACAAATTTATTGTAAGAACAGATAATACACAAGTAAAATGGTGGTTAAACAGAAAAATACAAGATTCAGTAACAACGAAAGAAATTAGAAGATTGGTATTAAATATATTAAACTTTACATTTACAATTGAAGTGATAAAGACTAATAAGAATGGTGTTGCAGACTACTTATCAAGACAAAGCTAATCAAACTGAGAACAAAGACGAAGATACAATTAAAAATCTACTCAAAGTCATTACTACACTTTGTACTAAAGTGGATAGTATGGACAATGAGATACAAAAGCTAAAGACTAATGAAGATAACCTGAAGTCTAAAGCTAATATTAGTCAGCATCATGACTATAAAAATGCGGAGCTACGTCGATCGAAAGACGGTAAAAATCCAGAGATAAAAGAAGACGATGGGAAACTCCTTAAAACCCATAATGTTTGTTTAAATACAGCTGCATGTACAAGCAGAAAAGTTAGTGAAAAACCACGAAATACAAATTTAAACCAGTTATTTGCAAAAATATTTATTCAAAATACACCAAAACAAATACCCATAGAATCACAAACTTCTACCTATGCAGTGAGTATACAAAATCACAGTGAAAAGAAAAGATACAATTATAGTACACAAACCTACATTGAAAATATATATAGAATCCAAAATTATTTAAATCTCAACTCCAGATCTAACCAAACCAAAGATCCAAGTCAAGACTATATAACTCAAAAACTACAAGGATACAATAGACTTATAGCACAACCAAAAACTAGTGCTAATCTAGTTAAGACATGTTACATTTATGGATTACTAAGTACAGTATATACATATGACGGAGAACAAATCAATGAATACCAGAGTTATACAAAGCATTTAGTACATATAAATGAGTTACAAAAGAAAACTTATTTTATATTAAGTTTCATACAGCACTAGCGGAAATATTATATGAGGAGGTAAAATCTCCAATTCAAGTTATTAAGATAGGATTGACAAAAGATATGATCATACCAGAAGATATTGGACATCAGAATGAAATACCAAAGATAGAAATACCAAGTTTTTATGTTAATAAAAGAATAATTGGTATATCAACTATCATACAAGAATTAGCGAACAATTATTTAAATGGAAATGTCATATGGAGTTATTACGCTAGAGATTAAGTTATGATATATTCAAACTCAAGGGAATTAAGAAGAGCAGATATGGATGAAGTACAGCGATGGATTTTATCATTATTAAAGCCAGAGGAACAACCTACAACCACGAGCATTAAAGAAAGAATTTATCTCAGAAGACTTATTAATTAGATATTGTAAACTTATTGGACACAAATACCCAGATCACAGATGTTCCAAATGCAATGGAGAAGATAACGTTATACCAGATGTTGATTTGGAATAAAGAAAAGAAGATAATGATGAAAGATGGAGGAGAAAAAGAGATAAAGATAAAAAAGACAAAAGCAGATACAAGCAAAGGAAATAAGGTGGAAGACAAGATAAAAAGAAAGTTTGAAATTATGTAAAGATAAGTGATAGACAAAGATAAAAGAAAAAAGATAAGATTCCTTTATAGATAGCTTTTACTTTTTAAGAGACCAATGTATAGCGGTCATTTGTAAAGTTTTGTAAAATAGTCGTAAAGTATACGGTAGGCGCACTTATGTGCAGGTTTAGAATTTAGTATATATATAGATTTCCAAATTGTAAATGAAAGGCAAGGCAAGGCCAAACAAAAGCTTAAGTTAATAAAAACCCTTTCAAAAAAAAATCTCTCTCAACAAAAGATATAAACTAAGTTAAAAATAGAGAAATCCGAAATCAAGTCAAATATTTTAGATAGCATGGAAAATCAAGAGACAAAGGTATATTGTTTAACAATTATGCAGAACTAATTTCATATATTCGTGAATATCATATATATGATTGATTAAATTTATGTTAGTTATTATATTCTAGAAATATTTGAATCATGAATTCTAGTTTGCTAGTAAATGGGAAACAGGGAGAAAACTGCTAGACTATGTCATCCCGCAGTGGAAATCGGTAGGCGAGGGATGCCGTTAGGGGAGTACACAAAGTTGACGCGCTGATAAGCAGTAGTTATCTGCTAAAGTACTATTCTAGTAGTGACCGGAAAACTTGATAACGATACTCTAGTTTATAATAAACTAATACAAATTTAATTGAATCATGATATGATAGGAAGGAATAATTGAAAACAAACCTGCATAAATAAATAAACATGATTACAATGTATGATGAAATAAAAACCAATAAAACTTTGATCTTATATATACTTAAATATATAGAAATTGTTAACATAAAAAGAATTATATGGGAAAAAATATTTGATCATGATATAGAAGATATATTAAATCAAGAATGGTATGAAATAGATTTACAAGAATTAGATATAGAAAGAATAGATATATACGATTTAGAAATAGATTCAGATTAAAATGAACTATGACTATTTAGAATTTGGATAGAAACTATGGAAAATATAAGATTATTAAAACAATTAATGCAAGAAGATTTATGCATGTACCAAAGAACCCAAGATATGTTATACATAAAATATATAATAAATAATATTAAAGAAATATTTAGATTAGAATAATTATCAAAAGAACTTTATCATAAAATATATTTTACTCTATAAAATAAAGATACATATTTTATAGAGTAAAAAAAGTTTTGTCTTTTTAGAAAGAAAATGATTTTGTTTGATCAGAATACAATCTTTTCCATATGAGAAATGGAAAGGAAGGAAATCCAACTTGAAATATTTCAAAGTGTGGGGGTATCTAGTCAAAGTACAAGTTCCTATTCCTAAAAGAATTAAAATAGGACCTATGACTGTGGACGGTAAAATTAGACTTGAGTAGTCTAGAGAAGGGTCGAAAAGGCCTAGGAAATGAAAAGGATAATGTACTTAATAATGAGATTCAGAGGCTTCGTATATGTTAAAGAACATTTACTTCCTTCGAATATGATTTTGTAACATTTCCTGTGTCTTCTGTAGACTCATTCTTTGGAAAGATCGTGTCAATAAACAATATTGGAAGTTAATTGATCTTCTTCAAGAAAATAAACCTTTGGGTTCAAAGTGAATCTTTAGAAGGAAAATGCAGTTGATGGAACTGTTGAAAAATATAAAGCAAGACTTTGTGTCAAAGGCTTTAGACAAAAACAAAATCAAGGTTTTGATCTTGTCATTATATATATACTCGTTAGTAATTAGAATTACAAACATTCGGATGCAAACTATTGGTCTGGTATATGACCTCCAAATTCATCAAATGAATGTGAAAAGAACTTTCTTAAATATAGAATTGGAGGAAGAAATTTACATGGAACAACCCGAGGGTTTTGTGGTTCCTGGTAAATAAAGAAAGAGTGTGAACTTGTTAAGTCACATTATGGAAGCACCCAAACAATGACATAATTTGATCAAATCATGCCGGCAAATGGATTGAAGAATGATTGAAGTGATAAATGTGTTCACATTAAAATCATAAGGTCATTGTTTGTTTGTATATTGGTGATATGTTGATCATCAATAGAGACACTAATGACATAAATGCTACTAAACGTATGTTATAAAGCAAGTGGAATGAAAATTATTGGAGTTGCTAATGCGATCTTAGATATAAGAATTCGTAGAACTCCATAATGTTTAGCATTTTCACGGTCTCATTGCATTAAAAAGGTACTTAACTAGTTCAAATATTTGAATGTCATTATTGTCAAGTGTCCAATAAATGTGAGCTTTGCATTTCAAAAGAGTGAAAACAAAAGTGACTCACAATTGGATTGTGCTAGATTTTTGGGAAGCATGATGTATATCATATAGCGTGTGCGATCAGATATAGCATTTGCTATTTTAAACTGAGTCTGTTCACAAGTGATCCCAAATAAATTCATTAGACGACAATAAATAGAGTTTTGGAGTATTTAAAATAATACTTAAAACTATGTCTTGCATTGTAACAATATCCAACAATATTGAAAGATATAGTGATACAAATTGATTCATCGAAAGAATGAAGTAAAATTCACGAGTGGATATGTATTTACTATTGGTAGAGGAGCACTCTCTTAGAAATATTTCAGAAGAGACATGTATCGCTAGCTCTACAATGATCTTTGAGCTAGGGGCGTTAGATAAGGTCAATGAATAAGTTAAAGACTCCAGAATTTCTTGATAGATATTCTATTTTGGCCCAAACCATTGGCATTACTATGCATACACTTTCACAGTCAAGATGTAATAGGTAGGGCATGGAGCATGATGTATAACGGAAAATCTCGTCATATACGACATAGACATGATACCGTTAGAAAACTACTCTCTAGTGGAATTATCAGAATTGACTATGTAAAGTCAAAGGATAATATGTCGGATCTACTTACAAAAAGGCCTAACTAAACAGCAAGTTAAAAGATCATCTAAGGGAATAAATTTACGTCTTAGGAAAAGTCATCATGGCGGTAACTCTATCTAGCAGACTGGAGATCCCAAGATCTAGATTCAAGGAGAAAAACAAAGTTGTGAATGACGGTTCGGCATTGTCAACAAACTCAATACATTCTCATGATGAAGACAATGCTCAGGGACAAGGATACAACATTAAGGCTTGTTAATGAGTTAATAAAGCTTAATGGTTTTAATGATTTGCTAAGTTTGGCAGAGTTGACCAAATAGTGTATCTATGCGATAACACGGTTAGGAATCACCTATGTGAGTGTGAAGTGTAAGCCGCTTCAAAGAAGATGATTGTCAAAAGTCCATCTCTCTATACACTCACCAGGAGGTGTTCATGGCTAAAACGAGCACAACCGTAAGAACCATAGATGGTAAAGGGTTAATTGTGTGACATATGATTTTCTAGGTATACACCAAAGTTCGACGGTTCAAAGATATCGCATCTACCGATTGACAGAGTATACCTGACATATGTTCACTACGAAAAGTCCAAGGGGAAACCTACTTATCCAGATGCAATTAATTCTTGCTTGCAAAGTACACATACTTGTCCGTTTCTCTGTCTTCGATTCATTCCCCATTCATGCGGGGGATTGTTGGATTTTAAAAAGGTGTGAATGGAAAAATGAAGAGTTGCGACTTTTGTGAAGAGTTGTGACTTTTATGAAATGTTGCAACTTTTATGAAAAGTTGCGACTTTTATGAAAAGTTGTGACTTTTATGGAAAGTTGTGACTTTTATGAAAAGTGATGACCTTTCTGAAAGATTATGACTTTTTCCAAAGGTTTGTGACATTTCCGGTAAGGCACAAAAAGAACCTTTTCGCATTACCATTTGTTTTCTATAAATTGAGGGATTTCCTGTCATTTTAATATAGAAATTATGGACTTCTTCTTCCACTACTAAATCTAGCATTGTAAGTGTATTTTACTGTCGTTGAGTGGTTCGCTGACACCAGAGCTTTTGGTATCTATACTCTGGTGATTGAGATCATATTATCCTGGGAGGTCATATTCCAAATCAAACCTAGGATACTAGAGGGGAATAATTTCCTTAAGGGGACACTGTGAGTTCAGTGGACTTGATCTTTTTCTTATTAAAAATTTTCCAAATTATGGTACGTGTTTTACAAATTTTAGATTTGTGAATTAATTTCAGTTCTTCTATTCTTTTGTTCTTCACTGGTTCATTACACTTGGTGACTTCGTGTTTCTGCAAAGTTTGTTGGAATCAGGAAGATTCTTTAGACACATATTAACAACAATTCTTCTTTAAGAAAAATATTTCGTATATTTTTTTTAAATCTGTTTCTGATTCTAGTTTCGCTACTAGTTTTAATTTTCCATTTATGAAAATGTTCTTAAACTTTGTTGTCTTACAAAGATGTTCAAAGTTTTATTCTATGTATGTTTGAAATACGAGATGAGTGCAATAGTGTGGAATATTTTGATATCGCACGGCTTGCCACCTTCCAACGGTAATATCTTCTTCATCATAGTCAATCCAAACACGGGAGGGCCTGTCTTGAGTGAGATCAACCTTCATTTTTACTCTGGCTAGACTTCCTCTAGTGTCTTGAGTAGATGCCGTGTCTAGGTATAGGACTTCTCCAATGGAGGAGAGTGGAACAGTCAAAAATTCCTTGTCGTAACAATGCCAAGGGAGCTCCGGAAAGGCTACCCAAATAGAAACACTCGGTGTTTCTTCATCCGGTCTGAAAGTAGGAGTCCACGTATGAATTCTCATAAGTTGCCCTCCAATACTCATTCTTAGTTTAGTCCACACATTGTTGTAATCGATTTCATTGTCCAAATCAATGTAGAAATGCCTAAAAAAATGTACAATCTCGACCCCCCTGCAAAGTTGGGTCAGTATAATAAAGCTTTTCCTAACGAGGTTGATCTTAGGCATCGTGTTGCTGAATTTTCCGATTAGTGTGAACCTACATGTGGCTGCCAACTTTACCATATCTTCCTTTTTAAAAATCACAGCAGACAGTCCTTCTTTGGTAGTGTCTATGGGGGTGGTAAGGACTATGGGAACCTCAATTTTTGCTAGATTAAATCTCAATTTATCTGCATATGCTTGGACCACTGTATCAGTTACATTTCCTATCTGTGGAATTTGTGAGGAGTGCTTGCTCCCCTTAATCATCCTGTCTTTGCTTCTTCTATTGTTCATTGTGCTGTCTCGTGATTTGCATCTGATTGCAAATTAGATCTTATGCCAAAAGAAAAATTACAACAACTGGATACATCAATTGGTTCCATGTGCTCTGTTGCTGGAGCTCTTTGGGTTAACTGGTCTCCTTGTGTCGTCTTGTTCTTGGTACTGTTCAGATTGTCATGGGTCTTCTCATGTAACTCGTTCCGAGGAATTTTTGACTGGTGTTGTTCTTCGCTTGTATTATTCTTCTCTTCTCCGATCATTTGCTCCCCGTCCAATTTGCTTAAAATCTCTCTGAAATGGACCTCAAGTTCCCCTGTAGTTAAATCATCAACAAGCTCTTCTGAATTTGTTCCAATCTTCTGCAAATCATTGACGATTCTCGGAGAATTATCATTTGGGGTGATGAAATTCGTTGTAAGTACCGGAGAATCTAGGTCCATGGAGATAATTTTTCGTGCCCTTTCAAAAATCGCTACATTCAGTCTCGATTTCAAGGAGTTGTGGGAAGATTCTGATGGGCTTCATGTAGCGGTTTCTTGGCCATTCCGGTCAGTGTTACCGTTAAGCTTCTTGTAAACTAGCCGTTATTCTTTGAGAGAGAGAAAAGTTCTAGAGAGAGAAAAAAAATAGAAATGTGAATATTCCGTTTATCGGAGAGTATTAGATAGTGCATACTTGTAATTAGAGTTTGCAAAACATTTTTTTCAAATAAAATAATATTTATTTTATTTCAAATTAATTGAATTGTTGAAATATTTTTTATTTTTTAAATTAATTTAATTGTTTGATTTTCAAGATTATTTTTAAAGTGTTTTTTGTTATAAATTAATTGAATGAATGGACAGTCCATAAGGTTGGTACATGAACAACCATCTATATTCACTAGATTCATGAACCGTTTTGGATAAGAATGTATCTATTTATTATGATACTTAATATGGTGACTTTTGGTGTGATTTCTCACTCTATAAATAGGATTGTTCATTCACTATTATATGACATACATATGAGACTTACATACACTTGAATAAGAAGAAAATTACCCTTCTTCTATCTACTTCTCTTGTCTTCTCTCTTTATGATTATATTCTTAAGAGCTTGATTTTATAACACGTTATCAGCACGAGTCTCTATCTAATTGAGAGTGAGTTCTTGTTTTTCTTTAGCTTATATTTTGGTTGATCTCGTTATGAAGATCAAAGTATTATATGCATAAAATCAGGTATGTATTTTCTAAAATATTTTATGATTTAGAATACAATAGTATTCAATCACTAACAATTATCAGGAACCAAAGGCATATACAATTATTGGTTGAATATGACATGCTATACAAAATTTCTTAAATAGAAGAAGGTATAAAATTTTAATAGCATGAGTTTGAATGTTATTTTGATTGTTTTGAAAGACTCAAAGAATAAATCATGTTGTACTTCAGTTTATTATACCGTTGGCTAAGGGTACGACGATGGATTCAAGTTTCATCGCACCAAAAGGGTAAGACATCAGGTTAAAGTCCGGATGCACCATAATGAAAAATATTTTGAGGATAAGACGATAGACTCAAGTTCTATCGCACCAAAAGGGTAAGACATCAATTAGAGTTTTGATGCACCGTGATTGGGTTCAAGTCACATAGAATTATGGCGTAACACGCCTTATATGGGTAAGACATTGAGTTTGAGCCAATGCACCATAGCAATGATAAAATGATGACTAAGAAAAATAATATATTTTTGATGAAATGTCTTAAAATTCATCATATTGAATTTGCTCCATTCCTTGAAAAGAATGTGGTAGCAACATGTGATAACTCTGAAATCCGCCAGTTGACTTGCTCCATTCAATCATATGAATGTGGTAGCAGTGAATGATTAGTCTGAAAGATGACAAATAATTAATGATATGAATAAAGGCGTGGAGGGACAGAATTATAATAGTCATCATTGTGGTAATGATAAAAAGAAGAACACTATGAGTTCTTCAAATAGTCCTTCAAAATGTGAAGGCAATTTTTATTATCAAAATCGTATGAAAGTTTATTAGACTTGTGAATGTTGTCAACCCAATAATTTGACAAGTTTATAAATCCTCTATCATGATAAAAGAAGATAAAGTGATGGTACACTTAATATTTCAAAGTGATGTTGAGGTGTGTCATGGAAATATGATGAATTTTAAAGTCATGACAATGTGCTTATAATGCAAATTTATGGAGTACATATAAATAATTAGTCTATTCCTTGAAGAGAATGTGACTTGTGATGAATATCGTGAATGCTCGACCATTCTATAAGAGGATGGGTCCAGATGTGATAAAATCATTATGGGTTGGATATATGCCACAACTCACCTGTATGGAAGGTTTGAAAAAAAAAAGATACATGTCACTTCTCATCTATACGGGAAATTTGAGAAGAAATAAATTTTATTTGACAGAAATGGCTAATTGTATTGTACATTTTATACGTTACTATGGTATGAACTACCGAAAGGGCAAAAGAAAGAAATAGTTCTTGCCTATAAGGGTTGTGGTCATTGTTGTGTGGCAATACAAATTTGTCATTGGTTGTGTACCTATGGTACAACAAAAGTAAAGCAAGAAAAACGTCTTGCTCGTAATGATTTTGACCATGACAATAATAATTTAATTTCCTCCTTGAAGGAGATGCTCACTATAGGGATGGTGTCATGCAATATGTGATAGTACACAAAATTAATTGCAAGCTCTAACGAGTTGTGCTATTATCAGAGGAATAATATTGGGGTTGTAGTAAGTCTCAAAAGAAACTTTTTAAGTTTCGAATGAATGAAAATAAATATTGAGACTATAAATCACTACAACCGAAGAGGGTTATAAATGTTTTTGTAAAAGATTACCCCACTTTTCCTCTTGTTTGTTTCATACAAACATGTACATGCTGATGAAATCACATGTAAAAGTAAAGTATAAGTGTACTAAAATAAAGATCAGTTGGCATGACTGATTGACCATTCCGATTAAATGTGATGCAAACGTGATTGAGAATTCAGGTGATTTATATGATGAAGAAATAAAGATTCTTCAAGAATTGTCTTTTGTTGCTTGTTCTCTTGATAAAATGATCATTGTACCACCTAAGGTTGGGACTGTAATCCCCTAAAAATTTTGAAACATATAAAAGGGTGAATATGGGCCCGTTCACCTGTCATGTGGATCATTTGCAACTATATGATTAATGCATCTCTGCGATGGTCACATGTATTTTGTTGTCAACTTACAAATTGGTTTTTGTAAGGTTGTTTGCTCGAATTGTTAAAATTAAGAGCACAGTTCCAAATTATGAAATTATATTGATAATGCTGGTTGATTTAGCAGAAATTGTATGCCTCCAATTATAGCTAAATCATGGTTATGAGAACAAAACTCCCAAATAAGATTTGGTATGAGATAATTTTATTTAACATGTAGCAACACATGTATGCATCAAACCAGCAAGGTTTCCCCATTAAAATTGGTTCAGGGTCAGGAACCATATAATTTTCATTTAAAATGTTGAATGTGCGGTTATGATTTTAATTGCTCCACCATGCACAAAGATGAACTTCCAAATAAGGTTGGCATGAATGTTAGATTTTCTAACATTAGGGGGAGAGATGATTGACAGCCGAAAATTATGTGTGAGGTTAATTATGAATTATCTAGATCCTCGTTAAATAAATATGTGAACTTAAAGTTCAAGGGATAATTCAGTTGCATAATGTTGCAAATCAGTTGCCAGATGAATGCACTGACCCTATGATATAATTCAGCTGCAAATGCTCCAATGTGAAGTCCTTGAAGGATAGGGTCTATGATACGCGGGAAGCGTAATAGACCAATCGATTCCAAATATAAAATTCCTTGAAGAAGGAAGGAGCAAATGATCAATATGGTCATGATAATGAGGCAAGTGCTATAAAAGAGCACATTGACATAACACTTCATAAAATCTTGAAAAAGGTTCAGGTACCTGAAATAATGAAAAATGAAGAGATCTCGATAAGTTATATCTTGTTGGAATCGATATCAAATAACCCTCAACGGTATCTTTGATATTAGGTAGTGCTCAATGATATAAATTGTGATGAGGATCTTGAATTCAAATTTGTCATATAGTGTTGACAGATAAATGGTTGGCCAAGTAAAATGCACAATTCAAGTATATTTTGTTTCACTTAGAAAAGTGACATTTTGGACTGGTAGTCCATAAATCAAGGTATAATGTCAGTGGGGTACAAATAAATTATTATGCGATAGTATAACCGTAAGATATCAAATACGGTTTATGCCTTGGGGCATAAAGGTTTATCGCAAAAATCCTGACATTAATGGAGATGTTTTCTCCTTTGGTGGATACAATGAGGTTTGTTTTGATCTGGCAACATATGAAAACTTGAATGCATGTAAATGAATAATTGTAACGTCTAGCTAGACAATGAATGTTATATGAAAATCCTTGAAACAATCGAGGTGTCTGAAGCATATAAGAGTTTGAAAGAAACTTTTCCAATAAAGCTTCAAGAATCCTTATATGGATTGAAATAGTCAAGGAAGAAAAATGGTACAAAAGAATGACCCTAATTGTTCTTGTATTTTTATGAAAATATCTTGGTAAGACAAAATTTTGTCTTGACCTACAGATTGATAATTTGACAAATAAAATATTTGTCTAACAGTGCACATACACTGAAAATTTTTGATGCAATTTTATGTGGATATATCGCATTCATTGAGTACCCCAATGATTATGAGATCACTTGACATAAATGATGATTCAGTTTGACCTCAAAAGAAGGATGAAGAGTTTCTTGGTGATGAAACTCTATCTTGGTGCAATCATGGCACTAGTACATCTTACTAACAATATTTGACCAGATATTTGTTTTGCAGTAATTTACTGGCAAGATTCAGTTTCTCCCCGATAAAAGGATATTGAAATGGTGTTGAGCACATGATTGAATATCCTCGAAGGACCATAGTTATGGGTTTATTCTATCCCGAGGAATCCAAAACAAAATTGATTGATTACGCAGATGCAGAATATTCATATGATCCGCATAAAGCTCTATCTCAAGCACGCTATGTGTTTGCATGTGGAGGCACAATTATATCCTGGCGATCAATGAAGCAAATGTTGCTATGCAGAAATAAAAGTCCTCCGTGAAGCAAGTCAAAAGTGCGTCTGGTTGAGATAAATGACACACCATATTCAAGAAATGTGTGGTTTTTCTTTGAAAAAGAATATACCAACCACAATTTACGAAGATTGGAGACACCATCACAAGAAATTAAGTGATGTTTTAATCAGGGGGAGTATAATACGCGTTGCACTCTTTTTCCCTTGGCTGGGGTTTTTCCCCACTGGGTTTTCCTGGCAAGGTTTTTAATGAGGCAACAAATAGTGCGTATCAAAAGATATGTGTACTCTTTTTTCTTCACTAGAATTTTTTCCCACAGGGTTTTTTCTAGTAAGGTTTTAACGAGGCACATTATCTATGGACATCCAAGGGGGAGTGTTATAAATTCACTGAATGAGTGGTCAGTCCATAAGGTTGGTACATGAACAACCATCTATATTCACTAGATTCATGAACCGTTTTGGATAAGAATGTATCTATTTATTATGATACTTAATATGGTGACTTTTGGAGTGATTTCTCACTCTATAAATAGGATTGTTCATTCACTATTGTATGACATACAGATGAGACTAACATACACTTGAATAAGAAGAAAATTACCCTTCTTCTATCTACTTCTCTTGTCTTCTTCTCTTTATGATTATATTCTTATGAGCTTGATTTTATAACCTTTTTTTAAATTTTATCATTTATTAGTTAATATTAGAATTAGTGATTAATTAATATTAGTTATTTTAATCATAAATTTAATAATAATTAATAAGGGTCAAAATGAAAAGTTATTTCTAAGTTTTTATATCTTAATAGAGTGTGGAAAACCTCAACAACTAGAGTAGCCGTAAATGTTGAAAGCAGAGGAATGGAATAGGAGTAAACTTAGAACAACTATAACGAGATTGAATTTTTTTAATAAGCTAAAGTATACATATATTTATGGTGATATGTAAGGGTGAAACTCCATTTGCTTAGGGTATCTCAAAGTTGAAATGAAAGAATTATTGTTTCAAATCTTCCCATTATCCTTTGAATAATATTATTATTTTCAAAGACCAAACTTAAATTAAAAAAATATTTATATGACGGAGGAGCGTAATTAATAATAACATGAAATCATTTTTGAAATTACGGGTGTACATGATTTGGTTGGTTCGGATTTCTTAAATATCAAATCAAATTATTAGTGTAAAAATTTTAAATTTATAAACCAAATCAAACTAATAAAATTCAGATTTTTTGGATTTTTCAACCTCGGGTTGGTTTGAATTTTTCAAATACCAAACCAAACCATTATGTTGAATGTTTAAATTTATAAATCAAACAAAACTTAACTTCGAATTATTCCAGGTTTTTGGATTTTTCGGTGAAGTTTGCATAGAACATATTTTTAACTTGTGCTTCGAATATTTCTTTAGTCCAACCAAACTATAATTATCTAAGGTGTTTCTTAAATAATTAACACAAAATATGAGATGAGTATTGATGACACAAAAATATTCAATTAAAAAAATAATAAAATCATCATATAAAATAAACATTGTAAAGGCATAATGAAAATAATCATAATTTAGAAGTACTAAATCAAGCTAAAATATGTTTAACAAGTATTAGTTGCATTACTAAATCAATGTAAAACTAAAGAACAAATATTCGATATTATTGTCATTCTTGATTTTCTTCTTGCATTAGTATTAATTTGATTTTGATTTTAAGTTTTATTATAATTATCAACATCTATGAACTATAATCTTTATTGGACCATTCCGAATTATAAGTTTTAAACTTGTATTAAAAGATAAAAACTATAAAATAGTATAAGAAATATTTTTAGATGACATCATTTATGTATAAAATAAAAATTAAAATTACATATCCAATGTCGGGTTGATTTAGTCTCAGGTTATTTTTTTAATATAGTCGAAATTTTTTTCAATACTAAACTAAGTCAAACCAAACCACTAATCAAATATTTTTTCAATTTGACCCAATTGCGATTCGATTTGATTTTCTATTCGATTTTGTACACCCAACAATTATTTGAAGCCTCCTTAAATTCTCTTACGGATCGGTATAAAAATACCAAAACTTCAACTACTTTTAATGCTTACAAGTCAACTCTTAATATTGTGTTCCATCTTTTCTTTTGAAGTAGGTCAGCTTATAGTCGATCTTCATGATTATTATTATTTTTTTGGTCTTTTGGTATTAATTCTCCCTCCTTGCTTATCTATTTTTTTTAAATTGATTATTGTCTTGTTATTTAATAGTCGTTTTGGAAAATTGGCCTCACATGTCTGTTTTAATTAATAAGAAGTTAACTTAACTTGTCTAATTATCTTGTCATTTAAGTAGTGTTGAACATGCATTTCTATGTAAAACTGTGTCGAAATGCATAATAGAGCTGGAAGAAAACATCATTATTCAGGTATCATATCATGTTATTTGAACAAATTAAGCATAAATCATTTGTAAAGATCACCACCCAGTGCAAAAGTCGGTAGAGATTAGCAGATGGAGGGACGCGAGAAAGACAGACTGCTCGGAGCTTCTTTAAACAAAGCATGAAACATAGTAGCTTTACGCAGCTCCCCCAACTACAAATACTCATCTGAGAAGTCATAGAACCTTCAGCAGAACCATGCAAATCACTTCAGATGCTACTGACTTAACAGCAAATCACACATACCATAGGCTTTCACCACCGGTACCACTAGACTATAAGCCTTTGTAGTACGACCTTGGTTCTGCAAATAAACAACAATAAATGGCAAACAACAAACTCTTACATCTCACCTCTGACTGATTAATGAGAGACTTTTCTGTAGAAGGTCTTCTAGTTTACAGAATATCAACAAACATTAATGACACACAAATATGATAACTTCAAAATGGAAGAGGTTCTGAGGTTCTAACATTAGAGCATTCAAGGTACGTATTCCAATTATAACATGTCCACAAGGGAGAACGACATACTCAGAACTAAGAAAAAAAAAATAAAGACAAAAACTATCACACGCATGAAAATTACTTCCCACCAGCAACAATTCATGATATGCGTACACCAGGATGAAACAATTAACACATGCATTCCGCTTGCAATCTATTAAAATACCGGTGAAACTTTCCCTTTTCGAAGGATGGCGGAAAAAGAAAATTAATGAAAATATCTGTTGGCTATTACTTGTCGTCTGTTCACCTCCTCAAGGATAATATTATTTGTGCTGCAAAAAGAAAAGAACAGAGAGAAAAAGTAGAAAAGCAGTATATTGTAACTGCGAAGTTAATCTTGATTCTCTCACTATATCATGCAAAAGGCCAGGCTCCTAGAAACAGGTTCAGACATCCATTGCATCTGTTATTCAATTCTTTCAGATGCAATAGGTCTTTTAAAAGAGAGAGGAAGCATTAAACCTAACCTGCCTGTTAGTTCTTTCGGATGCAGGAGCATGTCGGATCCTCCAAAAGTGCCACATTTTTGGAGGATTCGACAAGGATTCAGAGAGTCCGAGCAACATGGAAACAGGTCCCATGTCTCACTGAAGTTAACTTGCCAGAAATTGACACATTGACCGACTCTGTCCACATTCGCCTAAATGGTATTCATAATGACAAATCTTCTCTGATACGAGTCAAAGAAATACCAAACTGCATAAAGCACAAAAAATCCAAAACAGACAACTAAAGTACATAAACAGTCTCGGCACTCGACTAAAAGGATGTCAAATTAAGTGATTCAATTTCAACCACCCTGACAAAGATTGAGCAGATGCTTTGCCTAGGATGTATTCTCAATATAAGGAAGGTAACAATCTCCAAAGGCCATTTTGTTCTAATTGATATCTCTCCCTCTGCTTCTCCCTCACTTTTTACCTGCTGCTACTTGAGCTGCATCAGGGCACGAGTAATATACCTCCAAACTTTAGAACTTCCCCCATAATTTATAAAGCCCCAAGCAGTAACCAGAAATGATCCTCCTACCCCCAATCTTTTTGTTTTTTGTTACCCTCAAAAAAGGTTCCTGCAAAATGTTGCAAGGAATCTTGACCGTGCAATTAGACTAGAGCACTGACAATAAATGGAAAGATTAGATATTCACCGATTTGGTTATTGATGGATTTACTTTATTTTTCATAGATTTTTCTCTTTTTATTTTATTCATTGGGTGCATCCTGCAATCGAGGAGAAGACCTATGTAGATAAGCAAACAAGACGTTCAGGTATTGTATCTCAGAGTTAAAACACAATGGTTCTCTTGAAGTTTTAACAAATAAGTTCCATAATTCCAGTAAGCACACAGCACAACTACAGAACCTTCCCAATTTCTCATATGTTCTTATTTGTTAACTAACAATACTTCCCACACAATCGTTTTCTGACCCGTCAAACAAGACCGGTGTTGAATTCCAGGAACCTCATGTACAAAAATCAGAAAACAAATTATCTTGCTTGAAGCAACCTTGTTCGTGGTACTGATCTTAAAATGATAACCTACTTCTTACAAATAGTACAAGGGTCTAACAGATAATGCCACAAATCAAAGTCAGAGTATCTTTGGTTAGCAACGCCTAATTCAAGCCAAAGATTTAATTAGCTGAATCTTGCCCAGTAGCTTACAGTTCAATCTTTTCTCTATATTATTGAATAAATCAAAGAAACACAAGGCGGTGCAAAAAGAGCAGAGAATAAATAAATTGGAAAGAAATAAACACAGAATAGAGAAAGCTTAAGTGCGACTCTTTGATTTCCTCACACTTCCTAGTTCCTGTAAATATATCTGAACTTTAGCCTTCATTGAATTTGCTTTAGATAACCTGTAACGCAAATAGTTACAAGATAAAAGTACAAAAGATTAGAAAATCCTGTATCCATCTCAAGACAGAAAGTCCAGCAAGACCAAGTGCTTCCCTCGCTTCGGCAATGCTTCAATTCAGTAGCAAACCATTAAAGGTGTCGAAAAGAGGGCAGCACTAAACAACAGTTAATTTTTCGTAATTTTAACTGTTTCCTGTTCATTTGCCCATATAGTCAATGTTTATGTTTATATTTATTATCCTTGAAGGTACATTTCTAGTGTAATTTGCGCATGTCTACGGTAATGTCCTTCACGTTACTCTTAAAGCCCCAAAAGAGCTCAATGCTCTTTGATCCTTTTCTGCCTCAGGTTCATCTTTTTGCACATAGAAACGCATTATAGCTGGTTTGGCATTGAGCTTGTGCCTTAAATAATGGTTGAAACATATCTTTTTTTAACAACTTATACCCAACTTGTATTGCTTCACTCAGTCACAAGCAATGGACTAGTAACCTGTTTAGCCAGGCTTGTGCGAAGCCAAAAGTGCTTATTGTAGAGAATTGAGGTGTTTGGCCAGGCTTTTATAATATAAGTGGTTTGAGTTGTAGCACAAGTTGTGTTCCAAAAACTTTTTAAAAAAGCCTTTACCGGCAGCACATTTAAACCTTACTCCAGCAAAATTACTGCTATAATATTGGCAAAAGTGCTTTTAAAATTAATTTACCAAACACGGATGGAACTCTCCAAAAGTACTTAAGAAAAGCACTTCTGAGCAAAAGCACTTTTTATAATAAAGCAAATTTTGGAAGTTTGGTCAAATAAGCAATAAGTTTCAACCCCCAACAAGTTGGCATCACCATAGGGATTTTTTGTTTCATTGGGTTATATTGTCCTTACGTATGTATGAATTCTGAATATTGTACTCCCATGTCCCATTTTATGTGACTATCATTTTTGTTTGTCCCAAAACAAATGACATTTTTCTATACTTCAAAAATAATTTAAGTTAAAACTTTCAATTTACTCTTAATGAGATTTTTAGCCACAAAATTTCCATGGCTTTTTAAAACCAAGTTTCAAAAATCACTCTTTCTTAAATTTCATGCCCTATCAATCACAATCACATAAAAATGAATAGAGGGAGTATGATTTTTAGGATAACTTCCTTGCATGTGATTTTAATTCAATCCCATCCTCTTTGAACACCTTCAATCATTATAGTTCAATACCAACAGACCAGTACATTTGGGGAATTGCTTAGGAATAACCAAATCATCGCAAGCAACACTCTCTCAATTTATCATCTAGGAGTGCTACATGCATTTTCTGTCAAATGATATAGTTTATATTCTATTACAAGATATTCAGAACGATACACTTCAGAACTTCTTCATTATATGTCGACAAAGGAATGCATATGTTGGTAAAAATATACAACAAAAAAATCTTTTTAATACAATTTATCTTCTTTTTTTTATCACTCTGTCCTATTAGGAGGGTGTTTGACATGGAAGAAAACATTTCCTGAAAATGTTTTCCAATTCACATTTTGGGTTGGTCAAAATATTTCTAAAATATTCTCTAGGAAAGCAAGTTCTTTCTAAATGAGGAAAACGACCTCCTTAACAGAAGCATGGAAAACAAGTTTCATAAGTGAGATTCTATAAATTAATTGTCTTCTCCACACCCACCTAACGTCCCCAACCCCGACGCCTTCAATTATCCCACACCACCATCCCCGAACCCCCACTCCCCAGTCCCCACCGACATCGAGTTTCCCTAGATTACATACAAACGTGCTTGGATTACAGTTTTTAACTTGCCAAAAATTCGAAAATAAGTATAAAAATAATTCACTTGTTTTTCAACAAAATATTTTCCAAACACAACATTTTCCTTCATGCCAAACACATTTCTATCAAGCTTTTCTTGCAATTTGCAATGTGTGCTCATTAGAATATCAATATAAAGGCAGCCTCTATGTTCTAGCTCAGGGTCCATAATAAAAATAATCAAAGACCTCCTTACTGGACTACACAATTAGTCATTCGCAGCAGAGACATTTGTATTTGACATACAAGGATAAAAGAAACCTTTTGTAGTTCGTAACTTTTTTTTTCGACAACAAGGGAAACCCGCAGCCGCTACACCCTTTTGGGTGCGCACAGGGTAAAACCCCGCTCCTGTGCAATAGCTCGCAAACCACATAGGAGAGTTAACCCGCACTAGGCAAGCCTAGTGCGACGAGCTCGACCCAGAAGGCAAACCCCTAGCTTTCGCTGGCAAGGGGTTTGTAACTTTTGTCGAAGACATATCTAGGACTACGGAATTCCCCGCGCTGCTGACTTCCTGTTCTTGTCATATTCTAATTTTGACTTTTCACTCTCACAAATGAAAACAAAGCAAACAGGTAGAAACAACAATAAAACATTTCTTAGAGGGAACATCAAATAAACTTATAAATACGTTCAATTGTCTCTTTATAATTTTATTCTTGAGGATGGATATTCATATTTCAACTATTAATCATCAATAAGATGATGCCACGATGATGCCTAGTTATTATAACAAAGTATCCTCCCTTCTAGGAGGAGCTTATTCCTCAATCACCTTTCCTATTGCAAATGAAAGATCCGCCTGAAGAAACCTATATATGCTATTCAAAATGACAAATGGTCAAGTTATGACTCTGTGACAGGAAAAACATCAGAACTTTAACTTAAAATACGCCATAACAAGTCAAATCTCTTTGGCATTGCAAGAGAACCTTCACATACTCATGTTCTAGATAATGGTTTGTTCATCGGTAGAAAGTGAGGGGAAGTTGTGCTGATATATTTTTCCCCTCAGAAATTAGTTTCTCATTACAGATTTATCTCCTTCTTTGCACCATCACATTCAATTGCAAGGGTTGAAAGTCGGTGTTGAGACTGAGATCACATGTAAGGGTTCCCATTTTTAATTGCACTCTTTTATTACTAATTGAAACATATACTGTTGTTTCCCCTCCTCTTTAATTCCACTCTTACCTTCCTATTTTCCGCAAAAAAGGGCACAAATTTGGTGCAAGCAGCCATTAAGAGTACAAGATTTATGATGAAGTTCCGTATGACCCTCAATAGAGGTGAGACCAGTGTTATGAAAGGCAACAATCACAAAAAAACTCTTGAGGTTCACTGAATCTTTAATGAAGAAAGGTGCAAATAGACAAAAAAAAATATAAATATGTATGAGCAGTCCAAGACTACTAATTATAAGCACGATAACAATTATATAGAAAAAGAAATTGAAAACTTATGATAAGTGAAATACCAATTCTTTAGAGTCACCTTTTCAGGATTATGCTCACGGGCAAGGAAAAATAAGTGATAAAGCCTTGATGACGACATTGAAGCGCCCGCTAAGCAAGCAAAGCACCCAACATGTTTCGTGCCCTGCTTCAGGGCTCAAGCACGCCTTTGACAGCACTGGGCGAGACAAAAATCAAACTGTGTACTGCTATACAAATCATTTAACAAATCTGTGAAGCCTAGTTGCATGTTTAAGGCTACTGATAATGTTTCCACCATATAGAGAGGGAATCTCGAGAGGAGCAACTGGAACATGTACAAATGCCTTTCCTCAAGAATAGAACAAATATAAAAACCCATTATCATTTAGCACTTGAAAAGTATCGTTTACTACAACGAGAAAGTTCGTTATGATTAAAGAAAATGATGAGAACTCTAGCTTTCCTGCCTTTGTCAATCCGAAACTATCTCACTTATGTGAAGCATGAGGCTGAAATATGTTAAAGACATGCTAAGAAAAGAAAACCAAAAGATTTTCTGCCACTAAATTTACATTTTGACAGCTGAGTACCATAACTTATGGTCCAGGATCTCATTTTATGAGAGAGAGGACTCACTCTAGTTCACAATATGTTGGCGCAGCTTTCAGCTACCTGCATAAAAAAGTTAAGATATACAATTAATCACTATTAAATAACAATGAAAAAAGGAGTGCATAAGGTCGCTTCTCTGCAACTCACATTCTAAAAGTTGTATTTTCCACATAGCTGCCTACGAGGCAAAGAATGTCATCACATCTTCATCAAGGAATAGTTCCAAATCACCAGTATCTAATGGACTTGGGACATCAAGCTCAAAGTTAAACGGACTGCTGAGTCTAGCATAATCTGGAGAGCCACTAGTGATCGGAGATGCAAAATGCATCTCAGCTGGTCTGTCATGATCATTCTGAAATGCATCTTTCCCATAATGGTGTTCCTCTCTGGACATACCATTTCTATCTCCATGAAGCACTGCTGATCTAACTCCAGAATCCTGTGGCTTAATCTGAGGCTGACCGAATGCCAAGTGAGACTGCTGCTCTTCATGAGCTGATCCAAATTCAGCTGATGGTGTATAATATTGATATATGGGGGGTTTATGCAAGTTTGAATATTGAGATCCATGAGTGAAACCCGAATACTGTAGTTCATGGTGTAGGACAGAACTTTGAGATCCATTATGCAACCCATTGTTTGGAGGTCCATAATGAAATATGGAATTTGGAGGTTCATTATTCATCCCAGAAAACTGAGATCTGCTCTGCAATTGGGTATCATGAAGCTGGCGCTGCACAACGGAATCCTGAGTTCCAAGATGAAACCTTGATTCATATGGGACAACCTCAGAATTTTCCAACATTGGATAAATAGATGGCCCATTGCCAACGAATGTTTCCTCTGTAGAGACTGCATTAGCTGATGGTACTATAGAAAGGTTGGACTCTTTCAATGGTAAGTCAGATTGACCCTCAGAGTTTTTCTCCACAGACTTCCTCGGTACCATCATATTGTTCTCTGGTTGGCTTTCATTTGCAATGTACCCAGAAAACTGCGCATTGGAATTGTTCATATCAGGTAAGGAGTTTCTAGCCACGTCATCAGGTTGCTGCTCACTGGGAGACAGTTGAGTCTGTTGAAAGTTTGACCTAGCACGTTTTCTTCTTCGACGTTGTCCATCTCCCTGCTCCTTACTTTGGTGAGATTGAGGAACATCAGTTAGAGGACGAGCATCCAATGGTTCATTTCTCCTCTCATCTCTAGATGAAACAGAGACATTAACATCATCAACATCATAATCACTGTCACTATCAACAGAAGGTTTCTTTTTGTCACCATGACCTCTAATAGGTGCCTCACTTATGCTAGATGACCCATTGTCACTGGTTTGTAGCCGGATACTGGATTCCTCTCTGCTTAAAACAGCTAACCATATTGAGCTCTCCTTTGCCGTCATCTTATCCTGTAAACACTTTGACTGCCGCACTAGTCTCCTGATCTTTGCAATATCAGGTGACATATGCTTTATAACAGCAGTTAGAACACCAACTTTAAACATTTTCTTTAAATCATGTGGCTTCTTATACGGTGGTTTCTGACCCTTAGGCAGACCCATTTTCACCCACCATTCGTCATTCCCTGATGGCCACCACGGTGGTGAGACACCTTTCTCCAATGGGTACTTCCGCTGAGGTGGATCGCAATGTTGCATTAAAGAAGACAAAAGGGACCCCAAGGTTGCATCTTGCAAGTCCTGCAGAACACTTTGTGGGTTCCCATTTTGATTGCTGATACCCTCTCCTTTTGAGTGACATTCTGCTTCATACTTGGCTATTGCAGCAGGACCATTCTTATCAAATTTCACTTTCTCCTTCCACCAAGCTCTTATGTTATCAGATGAACCACTGACTGGTTTACCCTTCTCAGGTATAATGCCATAAACAAATCCTCGAGCCTTACAGACCTCCATGAGTTTCAACATGTACTTCAAAATCCCATCTTGAGCTCTTGACATCTTTTTTCGCCGAGCTTGATCAGTGGTTTGCTTGTTTTTCTGCTTCTCTGCAGCTTGTTGTGCAGCAATTTTCTGCCTTTCCTTAAGCCTCTTGAGCTTGACACGATCCTTCCACATACGCCTCTCCAATTCCTCAGGATCAATCTCTTCATCACTGACATCTTTTTCTGCTATATTGTCGCACCTTATGTCATCGACTTCAATGTCCGAGCTGTTTCCCAATCCATCAGCATCAATCATACAGTACTCCATCCAAAACCAAATGAAAACAAAAATATACACACCTAATGAAAATATACTTATCCTTGACCCCCTTAATTCATTAAAACAGCAATCCTCAAAGTATCACAAAATTCAACAACTAACAAAACCCGAATAATCACACTCCAATAACCAAATACTCATTTCTCAATATCCCACATCATTTCTAGAATTCTCAAGCATAAACCCACCTCAGAAATTCCATCTATTCATATAATTCAACCAAAAAGACTGTCAATTCATACACCCGACATCTCAAAGATACCATAAATCAATTACATCAAAACAGAAATAATCCGGAAAAAAAAACCCATAAAACCCAAATTAAATACATAGCGAAAAAAATCATCGAACTTACAATTTCTTCCAAATAATGGTAGATTTGCTCATATCCATCCAGATTTTACATTAATTTACTCGAAAAAATAAATAAACAAAAAATTTCTTCGGGGGCTTTAAAATTCAACAGTCTAACCTGATATCAATTCCAATCTCATCCATCACAGCCATGCGCAAAACAAGAGTTTCCAACAGATTAAACCCAAAAAGTTTAGCAGATTTTCCAACAATATTTTTCTTTAGCTAAAGGGAAAAAGGAACCGACTAGGAAAAGGCAAAAGGGGTTTAGAAATGGATGAACAAAATGTAAATGCAGAAATGTATCTTGTGAATTTTTGGTATAAAGAAGAGAGAGAAGAAAAATGGTTGAAAATCCCAAATATTATTTACTCTTATATATTAAAAAAAAAAAAAATATATATATATATATATATATATATATATATATAAGTTTTACGTCAAAAATAAAAAAGTCGATCAAAAAATAAAACCAATTAATGATTTTTGACTTGTTTTAAATATTTTTTTACTTTGTTGAGAAATTAAAAATAGACTCAAAAATATATTTGACCAATTTTAAAATCAATTTAAATACGCTCTTAATTAGCATATAAAATAATGATTCATATTACTATCTCCGTCAAACAAGTCTGTAAATTTTTCATAGATCTTATAAACATTTTGAGTTATCAATTATTTTTTACATAATTTACAAATATATAAATTTCATTTCAAAAAAATAAAAATATCATGTCCAAATTTTTGGTCAAACTTATATTGTTTGACTTTCAAAACATAAAAGGTATCATATAAATTAGAAAAGGGAAAACATTATTTTATTATGTTATCTTTATTGTTAATATTTAATAATGGATTTTAAAAGTTATCTAATGAATAAATAATTATATTAAATATAATATAATATAAAAATTGCTATATATTTTTAAATATCTTAAAAATAAAAAATTAATTTTTAAACAACAAAAAGAAAAAATAATAGCATGTATCTTTGAAGGGCCAAATAAAAATAAAAAATATATAAAGAGGCAAAATCACTTTTTGCAACTTCAATAGGGAAAGTTCCGCAACGTCATTTCCAAGCTATACTTGATTTCGTGTAGCATGCAACCCGAAAATTGATTTTGTGTTCGGGGAAATTCGAATTAAAGTTTAATTAAAGATAAAAGAATATCTTTTTACTTCATTACAATTTTTATTGATAATATTTGATTATTTTGTTTTGAAAATATTTATTATTAATAAAAAAAATATTAAATTAGAAAACATTAAATTTACTTTTTTTGTTATATTTCCTTAAAAAGAAAATCTTATTTATTTCTTTAAGTTTACGATTTTAGAAGGGATATATCTTTGAATGAAAAAGAATGATTCACATAAATATACTCTAGACCAACAAATGATATATGTTTATTTATTTTCATTAATAGATTAATATTTACTAAATCAAAAATTATTTTTTTTAATTTTTTATTGGAAAATTACGAAGTTGTTTTAAAATAATTTCATCAATTACTTTTCACCCTTCCAAACTCTAGCTTATTAGAAGAAAAAAATTCAACCTATCTTTAATAGGAAAATTGTATAATATATCAAATTATTAATTCAAATTAAATGAAATAGTCACAATTTCATTTAATTTTAATATGTAGCAAAACTGTTTGTCAGTCGTTTTTCTCCCAACAAATGTCGCTCGCCTCTCTTAGCCCAGTTTCTTTTATATCTCTTTTTCGCTATATACAAACACATTATACAATTGATTCGTAATTTTATACAAAAATATACATATCAATAGTCATATAATATTTGTTATGAAGCGCAATTATACAAACTATAGTTATAGCATACAAAAATTAATTTTATGTTTACTAAACCTAAAAAAACTATGGTTAGATAATTTTAAAATCCGGTCCAAACCATCACTAAATTAGAAGGAAAATTTACCCAAAATTTCATAATATTAAAAGCTAATTTCATCATATTTCTACTACTTTCTATAAATTCACAAAATTCTTTAAATTTGGTGGAGTTCAGATACATCTCAGAACGTGTCGATACATTGTATCCTGTTTTACTTCAACTTCACGAGACATCGCGTCTCAATTTTAAATACATTGCTCAATATTTAATACATTACATAAAATAATATATTTAATCGATATATTACGTAAAATAATGTATCCGAACATAAAGTAAAGTAAAAAATTTCATAATTTTCTTCGTATGATAAAAAAATTTCAAAAAATATAGTAAAATAATTTATGTATTTAAATAATTATTTTAAATTAGACTGTCACAAAAACTCGAAGTGATCTACCAATAAGGCAATAATGTTTGACTTTTTGTAATATCCGATTCGTGGAAAATGATAGTATTAGTACCTTTTCCAATACCCAATGTTGACTCTTCACTTGAGATTTCACTACGGTAGACATCAAGCAATTTAGTGGTCAAAGTTTATATGTAAATTTATTTTTCTAATTCTTTTAAGATGTGAAATTGTTATTATATCTGAATTATTTTTGAAATGTAAAGTTTTTTTTTTCTTTTTAATAAATTTTACCTTTTTCTTTAAATAGGACTCCATTCGTTTTAATTAGTTGTTGGATTTTGATTTGACTTGAAAAATTTAACAATAAAGAAAAATTTTAATTTTATAGTTTAAACTAAAAATATGTGTAACACATTAAAATGTTATTTAATTTTATAATCTAAAACACGTGAAAATGTTAAAATTTATATAAAATAAAAAGAAAAGTATCTTTTTAGATTTAATAAATATTAGTATATTAACGATAATGACAAATTTATGTCATTTGCTGGATAACGATGATATCTATGAGCCTTTTTAATTAAATGATGAATATATCAAACTCTTGATCCCAAAATTAAGAAATATATAAGATTTTTTTCCTTATTATCTTTACAAAACTACATACGCCAATAGCTATATAGTTTAAACATTTCCTTAGTTTGGTGTACATGTCAAATGTAGATACTCAATCTCATATAGTTGATAACATCGACATTTTGATTATATAAAAACCACGTGACATGCCATTATCTTTACAAAAATACATTCGCCATTAGCCAAATAGTTTAAACATTTCCCTAATTTGTTATACATATTCAAAGTAGATACTCAATCTCATATAACTGATTACAGTGACTATTGATTATATAAACACCACATGACATGCCATTTTACTAGGGTGACAAACCCGCCCAATCTGGCGCAATCCATTTCGGTAAGGATTGATTATTGACCCACCCATTTGTTAGCTCAGTCCATTAAAAATTGAATTGATATGTAATTCAAATTGATATTTGGAAAATTGTGTCAAAATACTTTTAAAGAACTTTGTTTAAATTTTATATGTTATATATAGTTGTTCTATAGAAAAAAATATTTTCATTGGTGGTAAAAGTTTGTAAAATTGGGCCGTTAGGTTATCACCCTTTGCCTAACCCGTTTTAACCCAACCCATTTTGGCTTAAATGAATTTGGATTGAATTAAATCTTGGCATATTTATTTTCTTGACCCATTTTAACCTCCCAAATTTAACCCAACCCGCTCAATTTGCCACCTACATCTCACCACCCCCAACACATTTTTACCCCTCCTTTCTTCTTCCACCACACTAGCAACTCTCCATGACCATCAACGTCGCCATAAATTTATTATATCAATGCAAGAATATATTTATATTTCTTTTTTAATCACTTAATATTCTTAAGACCATCTCCAAGCCTACTATATTTTACTCTCCATTCTCTATATTTGGAGAGTAAAATAGAGAATGTCCTCTTCAACCACTTTCTATTTTACCCTCTATTCTTCAATTATAGAGAACTGAGGGCATCTCCAACCCAATCCTCTTCCAAATATCGAGTTCTCTATTTTTTTTCGGACAACTAATTTCAATCCAATTTTCTATTTTACTCTCTAAAAATAAAAAAATTCTCTCTCTTCAATATTATATAATTATTTCTATTTCATTCTTATTTTCTTATTTCATAATATAAATCATTTATTTCTTTTTTTCTAAATTATTACTTTATATAGTTTTTAATGTGATATAAAAGTACATTTTATTCTAAATTTTTAAATAACATAAATTTTAATAAAATATAATATAATCTATAAATTATGGGACAAATTGAAATAAAAGTGACATACAATTACATAAACACTAAATTTTATAATTATTATGTTGCTCCCGTAAATGCTCTATTAATGCATTACGGAGTTCAAAATGAGCACTTTTATCCTTAATTTTTTTTGTCTAGCTAAAAATTGTTTAAGCGGGAGATTTTCATCTACCACCATTTCTATGGTTGGAGTTGGAGCCTCTACGACGTCTTGAATTGCTGCATTGAGATCACATTCATCTTCAAATATCATGTTATGCAATATAATAAATGTAGTCATTATATCATGCAATAATGTCATCCTCCTAAAACGTGACGGCCTTGTAATAATTGCAAAACTCCAAATGCACGTTCAATATTTTTTTCGGCACGATTCTTGTTTCATCGCGAAATATTTCTTCTTTTGAAAATGAGAATCACGAATACTTTGAACAGTTGTAGATCATTTAGGATATATACCATCAGCTAAGTAATAACACATATTGTATTTTTTTCCTTGAATAACATAATAGGCGGGAGACACAATACCGCTAGCTAGATTGAAAAATAAATGTGATGACTATATAACATTAATATCGTTATTGGTGTCAGACAAACCAAAATAAGTATGTCATATGTCATGTATTATATTGTATTTAAATTCTATGATATATATTGTATTGTTATTTTGTATTTAAATTATCATATCATGTATGTATTTTTAAATTAAATTTTTCTTCTTACCATTTTAATTTTGTGTATTCTTTATATTGTAAATTAATAACAAAATAAATTTTATTATTTTTGGTGAAATTATAAAAAAAACATTAATTTGAAATTTAAGTAGTATATATTCAATAATGTATTTTTAAAAATAATATATTACATTTAAAATGACTTATGAATATTAGATACTGAAGTAATAAAATTATATGTAAAATAATATGTTAATTGGAAATTAAGTAATGGAAATAATAATAAAACATTGAAAAAGTAAAATAGAGAGTGTGAATAGTAATTCTCCAAATTTGGAAAATTAATATTCAACTCTCTAAATTTGGAAAATAGCGAGTGATTTGGAGTTGGGTTGGAGTGCTTATTCTCTATTTTACTCTCCAAATATAGAGAATGGAGAGTAAAATAGAAGTGGGTCGGAGATGGTGTGAGTAGTAGCTCTCCAAATTCATACTTTCTATTTCACTTTTTAAATATTATATTATTATTTCTACTTTTTTCTAATTAACATATTATTTTTTATATAAGGTTATTGATTTAAATCTCTAATATATGCAATTCTTTTTAAATTTAACATAACATCTTTTTTATTTTTATATATATGCTACTTTCATCTCGAATTATTAATATTTTAAATATTTTTTTAATATTCGTCACTTTGTGATACAATTTGATGTTATATTAATTTTCACTGTGAAGAATTCGCAAAATTCAAATGATAAAATAAAATTTTTAATTTAAAAATATAATACATAACATAATAATTTAAATACAAGATAACAATAGATATAATGCATAACATAATAATTTTAAAAACCACAACAATAATTTTATAATCCGATAAGTCGTTTCTAGATTTAACGATATTCGAAAAAGGAATTAGTGTATGATTTAAAGAAAATTTGATTGTGATTGTCGTTTTGCTTGTTGATTTCTTTTTTCAATTATTCGTAGTTGTTCTTTAGAAATTTAAAATAATATATAATTTAATATTAAATAAAAAATTAAAATTTTATATTATATGAAATTATATAGGATGATTATTCATAAAAAGGAAAGAAAGAAAAGATTTATACTATGGAATAATAAAATAAAAAGAAAATAAAAATAATAATATAATATTGAGGAGAGAAAAAAGATTTTTTTTAGAGAGTAAAATGAAGAATTAGATTGGAGTTGGTTGTCTGAAAATATAGAAAACTTTATATTTGTAGAGTAAAATAAAGTATAGGGTTGGAGATGCCCTATAGGCACCATTCAAAACACATCTATTTTATTAAAAGAAGCATCTAAAGTTCAACTATAATTGATAAACTCAAGATCTGAACTATCAAAGCTTTACTTCAAACAATAAGGTAAACATAGGTGCAATAAGTTGCACTTTCTCTTCCTATCATAATACATTTCTGCCTTGTTATCCTCTACGCCTCTAGAATTTCTATAATTTAATTGATAAAAATCAAAATGAAAAATAATATTAGAAACAACACATTCCTATGAAAATCCATCTAGTGAATAACTAGTGATAGAGTCTGAAGACAAATATAGGGCTCTGGAGGTCTAGGAAGTTCTTATCTTCATTCAGTGACTCTATGTATATCTCTTCCCGTGGTTCTTCATTCACTCCGGTCTGTGTGGCATATTCCAAACCCATTTCGTAGTCCACCTGAAACACAAAACAATGAAACCATATCGAATTTCGTTCATCCAGATCCTTCTTGACAAAATATAGCAATATTAGCAGGTTCTGGGGAACCATATAGCCGCAATCAGGTTCATCGAACCACTTTCTTTGTCAAATTCAAGAGGCAAAAACAACATTTGGTCAACTTGAAATGTAGAAGTACTTGACCGTAATGTCATACATAAACTTCTCTGCTCTAGAATAACATCTATACGAGGAATCATACCTTTTCGACATGCTGAGCAAGCTTTTCTCTGAATGTATCTTTTGTTAATGAATTAACTGAAACTTGTTTTAGTAGGTCAGCATTGTCATCCCTGAAGCGTCTCTTTTTTGATGCATGCACATTTGTCGTCTGTTTTAGGAGATCATATATAGCAGCGGTAGCACTAGGAATATACCTGCATCCAGCAGAAAAATGGTATTAGATTTGACTGATAAAACATAAATTACTAATAAGAACCTTAAATGATCGCTTACTTGCTCAGATTCCGCTTCCTTTCCTGCTGCTCACGAGCATGAATCCTTTTTACAATTTTTGATTTAAGCTGATTGCAGCATTGCTTAATAGCTGTCTGGAACATTGATTCCGTTAGCGTACTGAAAAATTGCTTAATAGTTTGTTAACGGCAGACAATAAAAATTACCTTGACAGCAGAAGCAATCTCACTTATGTCATCTCCAATATACTCCTTGCCAGTCCCTTTAAAGGGGATTTTGGTGCTAACAATGCTCACAAAGACACCAATTTTGTCTTGTGTTTGGTTGATCTTGTAACTGTTCCAACTATAAGTGACATCTTATTACTGACTGCAGTTCAATTTGCAGCAATATTCACACCCTCGCCCAAAAAGGGAAAACCCAACAAAAAAAGAAGGAAAAACTACACCCCACCCACCCCCACCCCCCACCCCCAAGGACTAGCAGAGTTTCTTAGTTACTTTATGAATGAGAACTATGAGCAACTTCATAGGGTCTTTAAATGCCTTACTTGATTCTCTTCATAGCAGTCCTTGTAACAACATCAGCACCTTGCTCAAAAAGAAGTGGAATCCGATTAGCAAATCGGAAAACATTCAGCCCCTAAAATTTAGTCAACAATAGTCAGTGAAACAGATCGATAAGTTTAGAAGACAAAAAAGTTGTAACAATGGGACTAAGACCAACTGCGTCATCAGGCAATAAGCTAAGGGAAGCAACAAAAAGTTTTATGGATTAGAAATTTCTAACAGTGACAGTTGCTTTTCTTTTCCTCTCTTTCTTTTCCACCGATCAGGTATTAGAAAAAGAAAAGAAACACTAATCATCCAACAAACAGAAGTTCATCAATTTATTACACAGATATGGGAAGAGCAGAGGATCTGCCCAAAAATTACTTGTTATAGCTCCTAGGAAATATATCATTAACACCAGGTAATTCCCTCGAAATCCTCACCATATAGTAATGTCAAGCTCATAACAAAGAAAAAGAGTTTGGTCATCATATAGTGCGGAGCTTCCACAATCATTTGATCAGGTTCTTTCAAAAAATCAATTTAGGCTGTTCTCGGTTGTACCCGAAATACCAAACTGAAAAAAGTCATATCGGTTAAAAAGTCTAGGTATTCGGGAAAAAATTACAGGATACTGAGCTAATTTATATACTTATTGATAATGGGTTCGGTGGTCAAGTATCCCAATATTTTAACCGAACCAGACCAGACCATTATATAGGTAAGGGCTAGGGATTCAGAAGTTGAGCCATTCACCATTTCACCTCAGCGCACATTCCTCTTTCTCTCGTCTCTCCAGTTGCTGTCTCTCTGGCTTGTTGGCAACACCCAACTAAAGATTCGCATCCAATACGTTGGAATCTTTTGCTTCTAATATCAAAACTTACCTTCTCTTTTGATCCCACTTTCATTTTACAAAAATGACTCAAAGTTTGAACCATGACTTCTCTAGCTACTTCAAGAATTCAAGCTGAATTTGATTTGATTGAAATCAAAGCAAAAAACCAGATTGGACCTCTAACAAGCTCAATTTTCCAAAGTGCGAAAGCTTCAATTAAAGAAAACCTACTTGATTTTTGCAATACCTCCTGTCAAGAAAATGGAGTAAGCAACAGAGTACTTTGTTCATAAAGTGAAAGATACCTTGGAGAAGAAACGCTACAGAGGAGAGTAAGCAAGGCAAAGACCGTGGGGAACATTTGCAGCAGAGATTCATGTCCGACCCAAACTGCTCGGAAAACCGAACCAACCGATATCTTATCAGTTCGGTTCACAGGAGAGCATATCTACAAACCAATGGTCGATTCGTGCAACTGGTTTATACAAATACCGACCCAACCAAACAGATAAACATATCCTAAATCAAATCATCTTTAAATACTTAACAAATGCAGATAAAGATGTGTTCTCATGGGTCCTTTGCTTCTAACATTGGAGATACAACATATTGAATAGATGCAATCAGTTTCAGGACTAAGAATATTACGTTCTCCATGTTTTATATACTTTACCATAAGGGAGATTCTTACTTGTTTGACATCTTTCCCACCAACACTAACTCCAGCTTCCACGATAAATGGATGACCTTCGAATACTTGAGCACTGGATAGAAGACATAGTAGCTTTTAACACTTTATGATTTGTATTGTCCAATCAAAGGATTCATCAAACTAAGTAGATGAAGAACTTAATATATGATCCAACCTTCCTGAAAAGGTTGCAACCATATCTGGGTGCAGCTCCTTTATAATGCCAAGACGTAGATTATATTCTCCAGCGGGACTTAAAATCTGCAATATGGCTTAGAAATCATATGCATAAGATAACTGGGAATCACCAAACATTTATAGTTTGGTGTTGCTAAAGGATATTGGAAAAGAGGCAAGAATTTCACAAAGAGGAACTTACATCACCACTGGGATCATCAAATTTGGCTTGACGAAACAACTGATGGATGCGAACTATTTGCTGTGGTGTTAGAGATTTAACTGACATTTTTGGGCTAAAATCTGGACCCATCTCCCCTAGGATGTAAAAGAATATTCTGTTTTAGATATAATGTACAATGAATGAAGCAAACCTTTTAGTTATGCAAGTGAATGAGTGGTAAACTATAATTATATGCATATAAGTACAAAGCATATAAATGTTCATTATGATGTTGCTGACACTAGAAATTCCAATATCCATGACAAAAGATTGGTTTATTAATGATAGATGTGATGATAGTAAGTATCAGGTTTTTATGAGAGAACAAAACACAAACCCATCAAAATGCAACTCTAGCAAGGCTGCGTTCAGTATATCACATGAATTCTCTTTCGTCATGGATATTGGAATTTCCATTGTCAGCAACATCATAATGAATTCTCATTGCAGTTCCAGAATCAGACTTGAAATATTACGATGGCAATCAACCTAACAGTAGGAACATAGTTTTTGTTTTTTGAGATAATACAGTAGGAACATAGTTCTCAACATATTATATATTTCACATGCCAGAATTTCCAGAGCCAGAATCAACCAAAACATAACATTCATGCAACTCAGATTTTCTTGTGGAACATATGTTTAAATTTCGCTTCCAATTTTAAAGTATAGCGGCTACCAAAGGAACTTAATGATCAAAATAAGACTATATTTGACCTCATCAAGGTTTTTTTCTAACTTTGTTGTGTAGTCTGCATTCTTTGGTTGTGTAGTCTGCATTCTTACCCGTTACCAGCCATCAATTTAAATTTTTTCTCTCTACGTTATTATTTGTTGAAGACGTAATATTAATTAAATAAAAGTATGTTCTATTAGCTTAAGCTAATAGATTAGGTGTCACACAAATCTACATGTTATCAGATTGGCTAAAGTCCTCCACTCGAGTCTCACTGCTGTCAAGTATCAAAAAGAACTTCACATGCTTGCCATGAAAAGAATCATGTAAGCATGGGAAGGGGCGTGTTGAAGGCACAATGTTTAGTATGCTTTCAATTTCAACTTATTCAACTACGACTTGCTACTCAAAAAATTCGAAATAAGTCTTCAGAAATGATAGGGGAAAATTTGTTCCGAGCTCAGTTTTATTTTATATGATGTTTGACTAGACATTGAATTTAAAAATAGTTCGACTCTTGCATCATATCAGTGATAGCAAAAGCAATAAATGCCTTTTTTTATTACCAAGCAAAAGCAATAATGCTTGAAAAACTTCTTTTTTTACAAGGTAAATAAGTAATGATTGGAAAGTTAGTGCAATAAAGATGACATCATCTCAAATTTAAAAATGGAATAGTGAAACGAATTTGAATTCTTTAAAGTTCTAAAAGCTGTACTACAAATTAATTTGAGAATCCTATCTTGACATAACAAATTTTTTTGAAACTGCATATCTTGACATAACAAATGTGATGCCCAAAAAACAGCGAGATCAGAAATAAGCTATTAGATAGAGTATTCACACTTAGTTCCGAGTTTACCCTTAATGAAGAATTGTATCAAACATTTTAGGGTGTCATGAAACAGAAAGAATGCCATATAAATTAAAATGGAAGAGTAGTAAATTTGGGTTATCAATCTTTAGTTATGCGAAGAGCATCTATAATATTTTTGTTATACATTATTAAGCAAAAAAGAAAACAAGAATTTTGTGTTCATTGTGTTTAAGAAGACCTAGTTCACTGTATGATCTAAATTCAAAAAATACTTAACACCAGAATAAATAGGCTAGATCTCTTGGTTCACAGAGAAAGCACCATACTATGGTATAGGCTACTGAAGATACTAGAAACACTGTAACACCTACATTTTTAGCACCCGTTTAGTCTACCGACGGTTTACACATGGAAGATTTAAGGAAAATAAAGAGTAGATTACTTCAGCTTATAAGTTTTTTATTTTTCCTATTTCTGTGTAGCAGTTGTTGCCACAAGGAGTTATTCCTCCACTTTCTCATTTCAATTCAAGTAGGAAGTTATTTCCTTGTTTTCAGATGGGTGGATAATCCACCAGTGTAATGATACGCAGAAAATTATCCATTTTTTGAGTACTTTAACTCAAGAGATAGCAGGAAGAAAAATTCTTTTCAGACTCCTAAATCACTCTACATTAACTCTGATTTTGTCTAGCAGCATCCCATAACTAGATCCATTAGAGGACCGTAACATACACTTATCACATGTGTGTAAGATGAATTCAAATATACCAAATTAATATTAGACTATACGATTGTGCAGATTTTATGAATTCGCTTCATTTCACCATTCAATTTCACTTAGATTGTCATCTTTGTCCTAGGATGTGAATTGTCCATTATCAAAGATCCCATTCTTAATTTCTGATAAAACTCATAAATATATACGAGGCAGGAGTACGACTCCTAATTCCTAAACCACAAGAGAATTGAAACAAATAACTAACTATTAAAATATCTTAAATTAAAGAATTAATAGCAATAATTTAGAAGGCCTAAATATTAGAATAAAGAATTAATAGCAAGTTCATGTAGAATATATTTAACTGTTGCGTCAAAGTAATAGCATTCATCCCTTATATTAACATGGATATTACATTTTATTTTAATGAGAAGTATTATTTATTTGCTGTTTTATCTATAAAATTTCCCCTCATGCTCAAAGATTACTTTCTTGACCTTCTCAATCACATGAGATGTAATTTTATCGGTAGTTTTAGCATATCAAAAATTGGTTCGGTAAATTCCAAATAGTAATCAATACTATCTCATCATTATAAGAGATTTTATTTCACGAGTTTTGACTTCAATTGCCTAATCACCCTTCCATGACCATTTTCTCCAAAGACGATTTCACAATGCGATTCTGGGTGGTCATAATAACGTGTGAGACAAATCTTGTTTCACCAACTTTCAATAAACACAAATTCGAATGTTTTTGAAAAAGTGCATGTGTCAAATTATGATTCACAACAAAGTATGATTCACAACAAAGTTCTTCAAACTACTCACTTCACTAAGTAACTCAAAAATCCATTTGCAATTAGTAAAGTGAGGTGATTTTTTCAAAGGTTCGCACATACTTTTGAAAGTTAGATACGAACAATGAACACAAGGAGTCCAAAATATATGAGAAAATTTTGGCTCCACAATAGAACCGTCAAGTTTCATATTACTTGCATTATCCGTAATAACTTGAACGATATTATTTGAACCTACATTTTCTATTGGTTCAATAAAAAGTCAGCAATATATTCTCCATCTTAAGATTCCTACAATTGATTCAATTTAAAAACATTGAACCTCCACTAGGTGATGCCATTATATTGATCAAAGGTTGTCTTTTAGTGTCGGACCATCCATCCAAAAAGAATCAAAAATTCTTTATTTTTCCATGTATCTTTAATTGGTTGTAACTTTCTATCAATGTGTATCTTGAGCTAAAAGAGTTGCTCTCAACCTATAATATGATGGGGGAATATAATCGTGAATGTAATTTTCAACTAGAAACTCAAATATTATTTAAAATAAGGAGAGTTTGCAAAGTTGAACAATACATTTGATGCGTAGAACATTCTAGCGACTAATTTGTCGACCGTGTTTCTCTCATAGATGCCGAAGGATTTCCCTATAGCTTCACTTTTTCTTCTTTTTTTTTGTTTGAAGTTAATCAGTCCCCTCCGGAGTGATACATAATCAACTTTTTTTCATGCATCAACTTGAATCTTGTTCATACTTCAAAGCCGCAAATATATCACCACTAATTTCTAATATATTTTAACTCCATGCCCCGATAATCTTCAGAGGTGTGTTTTCACTCTATTTTATAATCCCGTAACCTTTAATAGTCACATGACCATATTCTATTTACACCCCCATTTGGAGCAACCAAAATAACTTTCAAATGATTTCATAATGGTTTATCATCAAAATCTACTCCTTCATTTTTTGTGGGTCTAATAAAATTCTTGTCGTTTTAACTACTTGATACAAATGACATCTTGTTGAATAAAGAGAGAATTCTTTTTTGCTAACAAAGAAAATGAGAAGAGAAGAGACAATGGTGTTTTTCGTTGTAAGAGGGAAAAGTTAGTGAAAATGAAAAGACTATTGCAAAAAGAGTCTTTTGATGCTACTCGAAGACATTTTGGGCTTCCCTTATTGATATCAAGGATCTTGTCTTGCTAGATCACTTAATTCTCCCATCAATACAAGTGCTTTAGGGATCCTATCTTGCTAGATTGTTTGAGTCTTTTTTATTAAAACAAACTTTGAACTATCGAAATACTAGAAATGTAAGTATATGTTGGTAGGAAGTGGGAACTAACGTTTGACTTAACCAGACAAATTAACGACTAACAAAGTATGTTCACTAAGAAAATTATATCTTTCTTTGTTCAACAAGAAGGCATTTGCATCAAGTAGTCAAAAAATAAAAGACTTTTATGAGACCCACAAAAAGTGTAGGAGTAGATTTTGATGATAAACCATTATGGAATCATGTGAAAGTTATTTCGGTTGCTCCAAATGGGGGTGGAAATAGAATATGGTCATGTAACTATCGCTATAAAATAGATACAGGATTATATAATATTGTGAATACACACCCGGGTCATGGAATTCAAATAATAGAATTCAAATATGTAAAGAAATTAGTGGTGATATATTTGTGGCTTTGAAGATGAAGCATGAACAAGCCAAAAGAAAAAGAGCATCAATTCAAGTCGATGCAAGAAAAAAAGTTGATTATGTAAACTGATTTGCTTCAACAAAAAAAAAGTTCCGAGAATGGAGCTATAGGAAAATCATTCGGCATCTATGAGAGAAATACGACCGACAAATTAGCCGCTTCTATGTCCTACGCATCAGGTTTATCGTTTAACTTTGCAAACTCTCTCTATTTTAAAAAATATTCAAAGTTTCTAGTTGAAAAATCTTTCCTGATTGTAACCCTCATCATATAATAGGTTGAAAACTACCCTTTTAGCTCAAGAAAAGACATATATCAATAGAAAAGTTACAACCAATTAAAGATACATGAAAAAAGAAAGAAATCACGATTTGTTCGGATGGATGATCTTACACTAAAAGACGACCTTTGATCAATATAATGGCATCATCTAGTGGAGGTCCAATATTTTAAAATTCAATCAATTCTAGTGGGATCGTAAAAGATGGAGAATATATTGCTAACTTCTTTATTGAAGCACTAGAAAATGTAGGTTCAAGTTATCACAGATAATGCAAGTAATATGAAACTTGTCGATTCTATTGTGGAGCAAAAATTTCCTCATAAATTTTGGATCCCTTGTGTTGTTCATTGTTTGAATCTAACTTTGAAAAGTACGTGTCAACCTTCGAAAAAATCACCTTACTTTATTAATTGCAAATGGATTTTAAAGTTACTTAGTGAGGTGAGTAATTTGAAGAACTTTGGTGTGAATGCCTTGGCATATGCACTTATTTCAAAAACATTCGGATTGTGCTTATTGAAAGTTGGTGAAACAAGATTTGTTTCACACATTATTATGACCATCCGAATTCTCAAACTGAAATCGTCTTTGGAGTAAATGGTCATGGATGACGAATGGAAGAATTATAAGGGGATAAGAGAATTGAAGCCAACACTCGTGAATAAAATCTTTTATAATGAACGATGAGAAATGGGATAGTATTGACTACTACTTGGAATTTACGAAACCAATTGTTGATATGCTAAGAAGAGCCGATATGGATGGTCCAAAATTACATATTATGTGGGACTCAATGATTGAGAAGGTCAAGAAAGAAATCTTTGAGCATGGGGGAAGATCTCATTTCCGATAAATCAATTTTTTTCGATACTATTCATGATATTCTTGTGGCTAGGTGGAACAAAAGCAACACACCTCTTACATTGTATGTCACATTGGTCGGTTTCCAAATATTATCGTGAATTATGGCTGCAAGGAGAGAATGGATTCGAAGGCTAGCTCCTAATGAAAATAAAGAAATTTCATTGAATAGAGTCAAGTGCTTTCAAAGGTACTTTAAAGATTTTAATGAAATTGACCAAGTCTCATCGGAGTATGGATCATTTTGTAGCGGAAGTGGTTATTTAGTAAGCCTCATGTGATTAAAGGCTATGATGTAGGAAGATTCTCTTTCTTGGTGGGCAAATCATGACGTCTCAACTCAACTTTTGCAACAATTAGCTTACAAGTTGCTTACTCAACTGCATCTTCCTCTTGTTTGTGAAAGAAACTGGAGTACATATTCTTTGATTCACAATATCAAGAGAAATAAGTTAGCAACATCAAGAGCCGAAGATTTAGTGTTTGTACATTATAATCTCCGGTTGTTGCCTTGCAAGAAAGAAAAATATATATAAATAGGCCAATCAAATATTGGAATGCTGATATGTCTATATTTTCTTTATTATTTTCCTCAATTATTTATTCTGCATGACACTTTTTTCTCTTTATATAAATATTCTAATATATTTTTCTTTTTAATTTGTTATAGGTGGAGATCAATTTGATCTTGATGAGACAACTAATGAACTAACCGAGTTATCAATAGACAAACCTCAAATTGAAGGTGTAATATTTGAGGAAGAGTTTGAAGATTAGGAAGAACTTGAAAGAAGATGCGGAAGAGTAGTAAACTTAATTAAATAACATGACAATTGACAATATTGTATTGTTATGTTAGTTATGAGTTAAGTTGAGACAATCTCTTGTGTTTTTGTTAAATAGTATTGTTAAAGAATGACAAAAGTCCAGAGAGAGCACACTTATATTATTTAATTATATTCTCAACACGCTGCCTCACATGCGGGCCTGAATTTTTTTTATGTGCCAAGCACGTGGAAATTCTTTTTAATTTAGGTGGCAATGAGATACGATCCCAGGACCTTTGTCTGCTCTGATACCATGTTGAATGTGGAACCATCTCATGGAACAACTTAAGCTGTTAGAGAGAGCACATTTTTATTATTTAAGTATATTCTCAACAAGTTGATTTGAACTTGGTGAATTGAATATTGATTACTAATTATGAATATCTAGATTGTGGATAAATACCTTAATGTATATCTTAAATCTTAATAATTTTAGTTTTTTCACTTTCACTTTGTTCCAAGAGTTACTATCCTTGTTCTAAGGTTAGTTTTTTTCAATTTTTTTAATTCTTCTAGTTATATTTATTCTATTGTAAATTGTAATATGCTTTTAATGTTTAGTTGCTATTTTGTTGTGTTTTTGTAGTAAGAATGGAAGACTAATGTCATCTTGGAGAATGGAAATATTGAATTCTACAAAATTCAATTTATCACAACATACCTCTCAAATTTAGAATATCTTTATAACTATATTTTTATAATATCGAATATATAGTTTAACCGAATCTCCATAGTCGTATCCATACTCAATTCGCACCCCCAAATCTTAAAATTTAGATTTTGCCAAATTCGACTCTCGAATTCGCATCTGTCTAGGATACCAACACCCGAGTCCGAGCGACTTAGCTTACATGTAAAGGAGGTAGCAGTGGTTTTTTCCTTATTTTGTTCAATAATTTGTCAAACTAAAGATCATTTAGGAAGTTCGGCCTTTGCGATACTCCTAGAAAACATAGGTAAAAAGGGGAGAGCATTTTAATGCGGTAATTTTGTGGCCAAACTATTAGGGGTGTCATCTAAGTCTTGGTTTTCTATTTCTACTTCTTCCTCCAACTCTTCCTCAAAATTAGCAAACCAGCTATTTGAGGTCTCATTGTCAACTTCATATTCAGAATTAAATTCTAAAATAGTGGGACGTGAAATAAAAAAAGTTTCATCAACATGAGTATAATCACTAGTATTAATTTTAAATTTAGGTTGCAATTAGAACTACTTCTAGCCCTACTAGTAGCAACGTGGGGGGGGGGTCTACATGGTTGTTTTAATCTTTTTAAAAAATAAAATTCTAATTGTTGCGATAGTTCTGGTCAATCGAGAAAACCACTAGGACCCATTCTGGTAACACCTCCCCCCAAACGAGGCCCTAATCATACTAAGCGTAATGGGTCTACCGGAACTGGTTTGGACCGATAATACATGGACCTCTTGCTTGCCTTAGTTAATATTCTCTTTGTTCCAATTTGTTTTGTCTAGTTTTGACTGGGCACAAGGTTTTTAGAAAAGAAAGAAGACTTTTGAGTCTTGTGGTCTTAAACTAAACATAAATAGAATCTATTAAAATGTCTTTTAATCTTTTGGTCTTAAACATGACATGTGAAAAGATAGAATGAATGAATTGCTATGAAAAAAGAGATTCTTTTTAAGAGGGATTAAAAAAAAAGTAAGACAAACAAATTGAAACGGAGTGATACTTATGAGGTACAACATATGAAATTGTATTCAACTTGAGAGGACATATTTGGTTTGTCTAATGCAAATACTATTGCACAGGATGGTGGCAAGATGTGTTAGGTTGCTGCCATCTTCCATTGTTTTTGTTGGAGAGCCTACTCTTAACGAGGTGCTAGTTCATAGACATTTAATTTTGAACGATCCAGGGAGAATTGTACTGTGCCATAATTCTTATCTACAACTTTAGAGGTCGTATGACATGTACTATGAGGTCTAGCTACATGCATAAGACATGATACTGATATGTATCAGCTACTTTGATTCCCACATTGTTTTGATACTTCCAAAACTTCATATATTTAATTGAATGAGTATCAACCACTTTACAGAATATTATATTGCATTGTTCATGAAAGGGTAGGATGTCATTGTGCTTTGCCCAGTATTAGTAACGCATTGTGTGTCGGTCACATGTGTACCCCCTAAATTGGGGGGGGGTGTATTAAGGAAATTGTATATCTTTTCCAACTGCATTGAGTCGGTGAGCAGTACGTCACCGCTATAACAAACTGTCGTTTAATAGCGGCCGAATAGAATGCAAGCAGTAGATAAACTATTTTCAATGGTCAAAAGCCAAAGAGCCAACTAATTTTATTTTATCAAGGAATGCAGTCAGTTTCAAGTTCTCACCGATCAAACGTTCCGCATGAGACTTCCCAATGTTTACAAATTCATGCTGAAGGAACTGCAAAAGAGTCTGCTTTGATGTTTCCGTTATAAGCCGTTTGATAAGAAGTATGTCCACAGCTGATGGATGGTACTTGGTCTCAAGAGGAACTGAAGGCATTATGTCTGTTCTTCTGGTGAACCTTATAGTCACATTTTTCCTACGATCAATTCAGAACTAGAGTGAAACCGAAGAAAGCAGCAAATTTTACGAACTCAAAATTGTGGACGTGCTTCTAGCTTGCACAAACAAATTAATTAAAACAAAGGGGAAAAGAGAAGGCAGAGGGGAGAAGGGTCACAGGGGAGACAGAGAAAGTACTCAGGAGAATCTGATACAAATTGGAAAAGGAATTGGGCATAGGGCGTGATGACAGCCATTTGTCGCATATAATGCAATATTTTGGACTGTAAACACGGAAAGAAAAGATCAGTTTTCAGAAATATAGAAGGTACATTATTTGATTAAGTTTGCTTTCAATACATGAATGAGGTGAAACTGAAGAGAACATTTGTCACAACTATTCAAGAACTACATACGCGGTAGGTTGTCCAGTTCCCTTCAATAACAATCTGGATTTCAGCACCATGCCACCGTTCTTTGTTTTCCCGTTTTTCATGTATATGAATGTGAGGGACATTCCTGAAAAGGTGTATACAGTGATATAATCCCGTGTTACCATGCATTCTTAAATTTATCTTTCTATTTCTATGTCATATCATACTTGTGAATATCAATATCCAGCCTACAGAATGAGGTATAATTTTGACTGTTCATGGAAGATGTAATCTCAATGGGAAGTCCTGTACTCATCTTGGACCAAATCAATGCCTGTAGAAATGAGAGAAAAGGATAAATTCTTAAATTATGCTCCACGCTGACATCCATTGAGGTCTGGATGAGCACAACTAAAATGGAAAGAAGAATTACAGACTAAAATCACTGGAAGAAGCATTCTAACAGTACAAAAATATTTTCTTATTTCAGAAACATAATCCATCACCCTCACAACCTCCTATAACAGAGAACAGAAACAAGACAGGAAATACAACACAAATAACTAAGACACAAAAATATAGGATCAGAAGAATGAAAGATGATCAGGTCAAGACCAATTGCTCAACATACCATCTTTGCACCAAGACCAAATTTCCCACGTGTCTGTTTCAATCCATACTTTGTTCCAGACAAAACTGCAGAAGCACACTTTATTAGAAAAACGATCATGTGTAGTAAAACAGAGTTACAATATTCAAAGGTTTCCACTTGGATCTATGACAATCTTAGGAAAATATGTCCTAATAACAAAACTAGAGAGGCCAGTCTAAAACACCTTTGCTCCTCCCAATTGAAGCTCAAGAAAAAATGAAAGAAGTTGGAGCATGACAAAAAGCAGGAAAATGCAAAAGTTTCCATGGGTAAAATAACTGGAAATGGCAAGCACATCAAACCTCGTCCAAACATATTTGGGATATCATCATGTGGCATTCCTCTTCCATTATCCTATATTAGAAACAAAGTATAGTAATGAAAGTCTTTTAGGGAAGAACAAACTTCCACTAACATTTAATTCAATAATGTACTTTTCTTGTCTTGCATAGTGAGAGATGAGTCAGCATATAGAAGAACAAAGAGAAACAGAGTATACCTTGCATGTCACCCTATAATACGATGCCTCCCTACCCTTAGCTGCCTTTGTAGCTGCGGGGTCTTTTACTTTCTTCCCAAGAGCAGCATTCTTCGCTTGAATCTCTAGAACCCGAGCTTCCTTGGCAAGTCTTTTCTAGACACAGTAGTTAAAAAAATATTTCACTAATGAAATTTGCTAAATGTCAAACAGTGAGCATAAGATATAAATCACAATGCCATCTAAGTGAGAGTAAATCGCTGCTTACACACCTCACGAGCCTTTGCTGTCTCAAAATCATCATATAGGGCTTCATCTCTACGTTCATGGTCAGCCAGACCAATCATGGAATTGAATTTACTTCTACCGATCTCTTCACTACAGAAGCAAAACAAAAAGAAAAAGACTAAGATTTGAAGGTTCCCATTCATGCATCTCTGTCAGCTCATTGAAGTAGTTACCTAAAATAGACAAAACAATCACTTACATGGTTATCTCTACAACTGGAAGTTCAGAGATGGATTCAGCAGAATCAAGTGCATTCTCAACAAGTTCTCTCACAGTAGTGTAAAGACATTTCCCAGGCTGAAAATTTGAAGAAAGACTAACTAGATTAACAACGCATTTAGTGTATCTTTGCTGAAATAAGTTCCACCACATGAAAATTTGAACTATTAAAAAAGGGAGAGCCTCTTTCATTTAATGCCTTCAACATTCCCTTCAATGTGGTCGATTCTTTTTTGTTGGCTAATGGCAACAATGTGACCTTAAAAACATCCACCTACTCTACAAGTAACCAGTTCCAAAAAAAAAAACTCCACCTACTCTACTATCATTATGAACATAGGAACATCTCTTAAAGAGGGGGTACAACGATTCATTGATGAGTTATCAACAGTCCCATTATATGCTAACCACGGGGCATATGGAGGTTAATTTTTCAACCTCTTCTTTAGGAATGGCACCTAAACTTTACTTAATTTTGAGGTACTAACTTCTGCTCACTAACACAATGGCTATTAACCAAGAGGAATATTAACTTCACTTTATCAAAATAAATTAACAAAGCAATATTTTATTAAAAACTAAAAATTCCATTTATAGTTCTATGGAGGCCATGCAACTTTTTTTCTCTTTCTTTTGCAATTACCCTTTGATTGCATTCATTTTTCTTTTTCACTAATCCTTGTGTTTCTGCATTTTTTGTATTCTACTTCTCTATCAAGCTATTTCAGCTGGAACATCTCCATTATTTCTCTAAGTTCAGATTTGATATAAGTTGTCGAGGAAATTATTTTTTCTGGAAGTAAAACATGAATTCACTTAATATGATTAACAGTCATTGTAAGCAACGGTTGACATAACGTTAACAATAAGTAACAACGCAACAGTTAAGCATTTAGACTTGGCAAAGTTTCCATTTGTATGAATGACATGCACCATGCTTCAGTGCAGTACATACCTCACATTACAGCTAGCACATATCACTCAAATGCCAACAAGGCAATATTACTTAACTGACATCCTCAATCGTCAAACTATAATGTATGGTTGCACAAAACAATTTGAGATTATAATATTAGAAAAAAGTTCAAATTATAGGCATTCTAAACATACAAGAAACTCACATTGTCAAAACCCGCAATGTTCTTGTTATCTGCAAAGAACTCAGCGGGAGACTCTGCACAAATTTCAAACACAACATGAAAATTAATCCAAGTAAATGAAAAGGCGATAAACAATTAAGATTAGAAGATCCGCCTAGAGTCAACCAATAGACTAAAGAGATAGAGAGAGGACAAACTCTGTTTGAGAATGCTATCTTTAGGTTTTCGAGGGGTTTTTGATTTGCCCTTCTTCGCTACTTCTGGGCTCTCACTGCTTCTTCCAGACTCCATTTCTGCTGATTAAGAAGAATTTGAACTAGGGTTTTGCTTAAATTTCAAAATCAGCTAGGTTTTTGCTTAAACTTTAAAATCAGCTAAAGTTTTACTTCGTTTTTGTAAGCTTATATCTTCAGTGTTCATTTGGGAAGTATAACATCACTGTTATAAGGAATCTCCATTGATAGTCCTTCTTCTGACATTGTTAGAAAAATGAGAACTAATCGGGTCGACTTCTGGATGGCCCTAATAAAAATGGGGCTTGACCCGATATTATGGCAAACACAGTCTTCCATAACATTGACTTAGATTAAACGGGAATAAGGATCTGTTTGGAAAGTCATAAGTAATTGAAATTTTTGTAATTACTATGTTAATAATTATATAACTCAGTAATTAAGTTAATGTGTTTATTTGTTATAGTGTAATTATAAATGTATTTTTTGGATGTACAGTTATAATCATAAGATTATTGTATGTATAATTGTAATCATAAGATTGTATTAAATTTTAAAAATAAAAATTAATAATCAATATCAGACAAATAAGAATTATTATAAATGATATTAAATTAAACATTTGTATGTATTATTTTTAAAAGCATATTAATAAACAAACATATGTTAACTAATATTATAAAAAAAATTATCTTCTTCAAATTAGTTTACTGTAATTAAATTAATAATAAATACTAAAAATACAAGATATTTAGAAATATCATGAAATATATGTTTGACAAAGAGATGGATATTATGAATATAATGTCATAAAGTATGAAAATATTTGAAGATAATTTTATCAAGTCTAAGTGTCTAATTAAAAAATAAATGACTTGCAATGTCAATATCAAGTTAATACTACTGAAACTAATGAAATTGAAAATATAATATAAGTTCTAAATTTTTTAGAAAAAAAAACTATATTATTTTTATGTCAAATTTCAACATGTTGTACATAAATATATTTCTTAAAAAAAGAGAAATGTAAATGTATAACCTTATTCAATAATGACTTCAACTTTACTTTTTTAAAAATAAAGATAAAATAAATACTATGAAAAATCGCATAAAATTGCAAGAAGTAAAGGTTGAGAATGAGAAGGAAATAAATGAATTATAAAAAATAAAAATATATATTTGTAGAAAATTTTACTAGATCTGTTTGGAAAGTTATAAATAATTAAAATTGGTGTAATTATTAGGTTAATAATTACAAAACTTAGTAATTATGTTCACATGTCATTTTTTCATATTGTAATTATAGATGTAGTGTTTGAATGCACAATCATAAGATTATATTAAATTTTAAAAATCAAAACAAATTATCTAAAATTAAAAATCTATATTAGTCAAATAAGGGTCTTTATAAATAAAATAAAATTAAATATTTATATATATTGTCCTTTAAAAACACATTAATCAACAAACATATGTTCTTAACTAATACTATAAAATTGATTTGTCTTTTCAAATTAATATATTTTAATTAAATTAATAATAAAAAGTAAAAGTACAAGATTTCTATAAACATCATGAAATACGTATTTGACAAAGAGATTGATATCATGAATAAAATGTCATAAAGTATGAAAATATTTGAAGATAATTTTATCAAGTCTAACTAAAAAATAAATGACTTGCAATGTGAATATCAAGTCAATTTACTAAAACAAATGAAACTAGAAATAACATAAATTCTAAATTTAAAATAAAAAATTTTAATAAAATACTCTTATATCAATTTCAACATGTCGTACATAAATATCATTTAAAAGAAAATAGAAATGTAAATATATAACCTTATTCGACAATGAATTCTACTTTAATTTAAAAACTAGAATACTAACAAAATCATGCTAATGAAAAAATAAAAATAAAATAAATAATACGAAAAACCGTATATAATCGCAAGAAATAAAGGTTGAGAATGAGAAGGAAATGAAATGTAAGAAATAAAAATATATTTTTAGAAAATTTTCAAGTAATTAAAATAAAAAAGAATTTAACATAATAGAAATAAAAATAAAATAAAAGCAGAAAATTAAAAAAGTATCCTCTTTCAATTATACCATGTAATTACCACTCCTTCATAATTGGAGTATGTAAGTACCCTCTTTCAACTACACTCAATTAACGGTTGACCAAGTAATTATATGATCAACCAAATATGTTAGTCTAATTACACTCAATACATTAAATTCGATTACCAAAGTGGTTTTCCAAGCGGGCCCTAGTCTAGACCATCATTATAAATTCAAATTTGTAAAAAAGTAAAAAGTAGACCAAAAAGAAAATATTAAACATTTAATTAGTGTTTTGTTGTAAAATCAAGATTATAAGAAGAAGACAAGAGAAGTAGGTGTAGGAGAAGACTTTCTTCTTATTCAAGTATATGTAAATTTCATATGTATATAAGACAATAGTGAATAAACAACCTTATTTATAGAGTGAGAAATCACTCCAAAGGTCACCATATTAAGTATCATAATAAATAGATACATTCTTATCCAAAAAGGTTCATGTAACCTAGTGAATATGAATGGTTGTTCATGTACTAACTTTATGGACTATCCACTTATTCAATAGATTTATAACACTCCCCCTTGAATGTCCATAGATATTGTGCCTGGTTAAAACTTTACTAGAAAAAAACTATGTGGGAAAAAATTCTAGTGAAGGAAAAAGAGTACACATATCTTTTGATACGCATTATTGGATGCCTCATTAAAAGCCTTTCTAGGAAAACCCAGTGGGACAAAACCTAGACTAAGGAAAAAAGAGTACAGTGCGTATTTTACTCCCCCTGATAAAAACCACGATTCAGATGGTTAAGTTTCCGCATTCCAATTTTGTGAACCATCTTCTCAAGAGTTGAGACCGGTAAAGATTTGGTAAATAAATCTGCTGGATTATCACTCGAACGAATTTGTCGCACATCAATATCACGATTCTTCTGGAGATCATGTCTGAAGAATGATTTTGGTGAAATGTGTTTCGTTCTATCTCCTTTTATAAAGAATCCTTTTAATTGAGTTATGCATGCAACATTGTCTTCAAAGAGTATTGTCGGTATCTTGACATCACACTTCAAACCACATCTTTCTTTGATAGAATGTATTACTGATCTTAACCATACACATTCTCTACTTGCTTCATGAATGTCTATTATCTCACCTGTAGAACTTATAGAGAGTTCTTCATTTACTTGAGTCTCGGGTTCACTGATCTCTTCAGGAATATCAGGATTAATCAGATCTTGAATTTCTTCGTGAAATTCTTTTGTAGTGTCATTTTTTGTACTTCTTTTTCTAGGATTTTTATCTTTTGAACCCAATGGTCTACCACGCTTCAGGCGTATTTGTGATTCAGAAGCTATGACACTTGTAGATGGTCCTTTTGGGACGTCGATTTGGATAGGCACATTTATTGCAGGAATATGCGACTTTGTTATCCTTTTTGAATCAGTAATTGTGTCTGGCATTTGATTTGCTATGTTTTGCAAATGGATGATCTTCTGGACCTCTTGTTCACACACAGGGGAGCGTGGATCATAATGAGATAATGATGAAACTTTCCATGCAATTTCACTTTTAAGTTTATTTTTCTCTCCCCCTAATTGCGGAAAATTTGTTTCATCAAATCGACAATCTGCAAATTTTGCAGTGAATAAATCTCCCGTCAATGGCTCAAGGTAGCGAATTATTGAGGGTGAATCAAACCCAACATATATGCCTAACTTTCTTTGAGGGCCCATCTTGGTGCGCTAAGGTGATGCTATAGGTACATATACAGCACATCCAAAAATTCGAAGATGATCAATATTTGGTTCATGGCCAAATACCAATTATGATGGGGAGTATTTATTATAATGAGTCGGTTTGAGACGAACAAGTGATGTTGCATGTAAGATAGCATGACCCCAAACAGTTGTAGGCAACTCACTTTTCATAAGTAGAGGTCTTGATATCAATTGTAAGTGCTTAATAAATGACTCAGCAAGGCCATTTTGAGTATGAACATGAGCTACAGGATGTTCAACTTTTATCCCTACCGATACGCAATAAGCATCAAAAGCTTGGGATGTGAATTCGCCAGCATTATCAAGGCGAATTGTCTTAATGGGATAATCTGGAAATTGCGCTCTTAAACGTATCATTTGTGCCAATAATTTTGCAAACGCTAGGTTGCGAGATGATAAGAGGCACACATAAGACCATCTTGAAGATGCGTCTATTAGGACCATAAAATATATAAACGGCCCACTAGATGGGTGAATAGGTCCACAAATATCCCCATGTATTTGTTCTAACAATTGAGGGGATTCAATGTTAACCTTCATTGGTGATGGCCTAGTAATCAATTTGCCTTGACAACAAGCAGCACAGGAAAACTCATCATTTGTAAGAATCTTCAGATTCTTTAATGAATGTCCATTTGAGTTTTCAATTATTCGTCTCATCATTATTGATCCACGATGACCTATTCGGGCATGCCAAAGCACAAAAGTCTTTAAGTCAGTAAAAATTCTGGTTTACGATAGATTGTGCTTCAATCGTACTTATTTTTGCATAATACAAGTCAGAAGATAAAGTTGATAATTTCTCCAACACATATTTCTGGTCTGAGATAATCTTGGTAATACCAAGGTATTCAACATTCATTTCATTTATTGTCTCAACATGATATCCATTTCGGCGAATATCTTTAAAACTTAACAGGTTTCTTGGGGATTTAGAAGAGAACAAAACATCTTTTATGACAAGTTTTGTCCCCTTAGGCAGAAATATAGTAGATCTTCCGGAGCCTTCTATTAAGTTTGAATTACCAGAAATTGTAGTAACATTTGCTTTTCTTCTAAGCAAGTAGGAGAAGTATTTCTCATCTTTGAAAATGGCGTGCGTTGTTCCACTATCAATTACACAACCTTTTATTTATTTACAAGTCTAGGAAAACATATTCATACTAGTTCATATAAAAGACGAAAATGAAATATATTTACATTATCACAGACCCATCACCTATCAGGTGATCTATCTTTCCTTCGGGATTCTCAAAGAAATCCGCTACATCTAGATGCATGGGTTCAACAGTATCTTCCGTGATAAAGTTGGCTTCTGCGTTATTTTTCACCTCCTTCAGGAAAGCTTGATATAACTCAACCAAGTGCCTTGGCGTACGACAAGTACGTGACCAATGTCCTTTTCCTCCACATCGATAACATTTGTTGTCTGAATTTTTCTTCTGCACTATGTCATGTTTTTCATTCTTCTTTTTACACTGCTGGTGTTGAAGGTTATTATTTAGTGCAAGACGATCACCGTGATTGAAATTTCTTCCTCGACCACGACCACGACTGGGGCCACGATCTTTTTCACGCCTAGATTGGTGAAAGTTTGCCGTATTTACTTCAAGAAATGACATAGAACCAGTAGGTCGACTTTCATGGTTTTTCATCAATAAGTCATTATGTTGTTAATTTGGAATACTTTTTAAATCTCATTTCTCTGTATTGCTGCAGAAGCATACTCGAGGCAGGGAAAGTGGATAACGTTTTTTCCAGCATATCATGGTCAGTGATATTTTCTCACATAATTTATTTGTGAGATAATTTTAAACATGGAAGAGTTATACTCACTGATAGATTTAAAATCTTGAAGTCTCAAGTGGATCCAGTCATAACGTGCCTGTGAAAGGACGACCAACTTCAGGTGGTCATATCTATCTTTTTAATTGTTCCACAACACTAGAAGATCCTTAATAGTGAGAAATTCCAGTTTCAAACCCTCATCAAGGTGATGACGGAGAAATATTATCGCCTTAGCACGATTTTGATTCGATGCTTGATTATTTTCTTGGATAGTGTCTTCTAGATCCATCGCATCAAGATGAATTTCTGCATCGAGTGCCCATGATAGATAGTTTTTTCTCGATATGTCTAGAGCAAGAAATTCAAGTTTAGAAAGATTAGACATTATTTTTAAAAAAGGAAATTCATACCTCCTAGGCTTTTAAAGTCTTTACTTGAACTGACAGAGACTCGTGCTAATAACGTGTTGTAAAATCAAGATTATAAGAAGAAGACAAGAGAAGTAGATGTAGGAGAAGACTTTCTTCTTATTCAAGTATATGTAAATTTCATATGTATATAAGACAATAGTGAATGAACAACCCTATTTATAGAGTGAGAAATTGCTCCAAAGGTCACCATATTAAGTATCATAATAAATAGATACATTCTTCTCTAAAAAGGTTCATGTAACCTAGTGAATATGAATGGTTGTTCATGTACTAACTTTATGGACTATCCACTTATTCAATAGATTTATAACATGCTTTGCTTTGTTATTAAATAATGACCCTCTTTTACATTCACTTTTTATATGTTCGTTCTTCGCGTCAATAACTTGAAATAATGAAAACATACATCATTATTTAATATAATTTACATTAGTAAAGTTCCTACGATAATCCTATCTAAATGGATCGAATTAGTTAATATAAACGATTCATGATTCAAATTAATTATCCACCAAAAACAGTAGCTTATAACTTCTGGCAAGAAATCCTAATGAAAGAAACATTGATTTTTCATTTCAATAAAAAGAAATCAAAACAAGAAGGTTCAAACTAACTTTAGAAAATTGATTTGAGTGCTTTAGTGGTCAATTTTCTAACTTTCTTTAATGAGTGGTACTTACGTGATAGTTAAGAAAAATCAAATTTATTTATGAAAATTTTGTTTTATTTGAATTTTTAAAAGTTACAATTCAAATGTGGGTTTATGATAGTACTTCGTCAGTTCAATTTATTTTTGCTTCGATATTTAGGTCCATCCTAAATATAAGTATTTTTATGATCGATCATACTCTTATTCAAAAGTTAAATATATCTTTAGTGAAATACCGGACACCAATAAGTATAATGGGATGGTTATGTTCATTACTCAGAGATCTGGTATTGTATAAACTAGAACTTGGTTTGAAGCATTTTATGCCCCCCGAGGAATTTATTTGTTGCGAATTTAGATTAATTGGACTAGTAAATTTATACTATCAAGATCATAAGAGCAAAAAACAAACAAACAGAAAACAAGGAACAAACTATTAGGAAAATTTACATATAAATATGTAATCTTAAGAAAAATATTTACCATCTATAGCAATAATATTATTTTAACTAGACTCTTTTAATAAATTTATAATACAATTTAAATATGTTTTACAGAGAATAATTTATAGAACACGTGCAATGCATTTTTTATTGAAGATTTAATACATTAATTACACGCTTTAATATATTTATAATACATTGTGTCAATTTCTTACCAATTAAGTACAATATATTTTAAAATACTTGCAAAACATCTAAGGTGCATGCGTAACTCATTTTTAATACATAATCAACTTTCTGATAGTGATATATCATTCATCATACTTTTGGGACATAGGTGCCGGTGATGGAGCTAGAATTTATAGTAAGGGCGTTCAACATCTTAAGAAGTAAACTACGAACTAATTGAATGAGGTTCGACATCTAATATATATATACATAAAAAAATAATCTTTACCATGTATAAATAGTATATTTCCCGCCCCCCTAATTCTATCTAGCTCTGCCTCTGGTTGGTGTCCCTGCTGTCTAGAAATTAGAATGTATATGCCCTTCACTCTAACGGAAGACTAAATACAAAACACATGACGCAATCTTATCCATCAATCCGATACCGAATCGGTGGATAAAATTATAATATGTATATTTCCGTTAATATAAAGGTTATATATGCATGCCATGTATAATAGTTAAGAAAAATATCCCCTTTTCCTATATAAAAAATACCACTAACTAATAATTACTATCTCTTAAAAAGTACCCACTCAAGTATATTTTAGAAACGCGTCAACATTTCCAAAGTCAAGAAAACGCGGTAGAACTCAATAAAGTGGTGTTGCCAAAGGACTTATTCAACATTTACTTTTAGAAAATGTGGTCCAACAAGCAATAATTTTACTAATGTTTCTTTCTAAAATTTGTTTATGTGAAATATGACTTTTACTATCAGTACATAAATGTTTTATTTAATTTGATCTTAGCTAATATTTACGCTCTCAAACATTAGATATGTACAAGTTATTCATAAACGTGTATAAAGTTAAATAAGTAGACACACATACAAATATTACATATGATGTGAATTGCCATGCAGGACGACCTATGTATGTCAACTTAGTCAACTCTATACAATAAGTGTCTACTTATGTAGTTAAGTACTATTCAACTTAAAAAGACCGTTTATGTAATATGCCAGACTATTTTCCCCTGCAGGCAACACTATATTTGTATCTAATAGGTATATACATAATATCCATTTATAACTTTGCCTCTTTCTTACATGACTTTTTTAGCTATGCTTCTTGTTGGTCTCTTATTTTTTCCCCTTTCAGCTATTGCTCAATCTTACCAAAATGTTAGTTTGGGTTCATCACTCACCACAAGTGATATTACTAGCTTTTGGCCATCTCCATCTGATGAATTCGCTTTCGGCTTCCAAAAAGTTGGAAACGAATCAAGGTACTTACTAGCCATATGGTTCAACAAAATCACAGACAAAACCATAGTTTGGTCAGCCAATAGGAATAATCTTGCCTTAGATGGATCCAAAGTTCAGCTCTCTGCGGATGGAAGACTAGTCCTCACTGATCCAAATGGTCAAGAGATGTGGGCTCGTGGCATGGCGAATGATCAATTGGCCTATGGAGCCATGCTTGATAACGGAAACTTTGTGCTAGCAACTAGTAGTTCAGACACTCTATGGCAGAGTTTTGATGAGCCCACCGATACGATTTTGCCTGGTCAAGTACTTAATCAAGGGAGCAGCCTTGTTTCAAGTTTCTCTGACACGAATGTATCGAGTGGGAGGTTTGAGTTCATACTTCAAAATGATGGAAATCTGGTGCTTTACACAGTCAATTATCCAGCTGAGGCAACAAATGCTGCATATTGGTCTACTATGTCAGTTGGCAGTGGTTATCAGGTGATCTTCAATCAATCAGGCTTTATTTTTCTTCAAGCAAAGAATGGAACTTTGATAAATTCAATATCTTCTAATGTGGAAAACTCAAGAAGGCAATCAATATATCATCGAGCGATTCTTGAATATGATGGAGTTTTTAGGCACTATGTCCATCCGAAATCTTCTGGTAGGGAACCGATGTCATGGTCTAGTTTGTATAACATTCCTGATAACATCTGTTTGTCTATCAGGCAAGGTACAGGAGGGGGTGCCTGTGGTTTCAACAGCCTATGCTCAATAGGCACTGATCAGAGGCCGACATGTGATTGTCCACTCGGATATATCTTGGATGATCCGAATGATAAATTAGGCAGCTGCAGACAAAATTTCTCTGAGCAAAACTGTAACCTTGAATCACGAGAAGTTGAGTCTTTCACATTCCACGAAATGTTGGATACTAACTGGCCTGACTCTGATTATGAGTCTCTCCAGAATGTTTCAGACGATTGGTGCAGAGAGAATTGTTTGAGTGATTGTTTTTGTGCTGTTGCCATTTACAGTGACGACAACGTTTGTTGGAAGAAAAGGTATCCTCTTTCAAATGGGAGAGTAGGTCCAACGATCGGAGGGAAGGCTTTGATAAAGATAAGGAAAGACAACTCCACAGTGTGGGAATCTCCAAATGTTGAAATACGAAAAAAGAAAAATCAATCTACTCTGATCATTTCTGGTTCTGTGTTGTTGGCCAGTTCAGTTTTCATGAATTTAATCTTATTTCTTTCGGCACTTGTGTACATTTTTAAGTTTAAAGGGAAAAAACGAAAGATAATTGCACAGTATTCAGCTGTTCCAGGTGTGAACTTAAGAAGTTTTAGCTACAAAGAGCTAGAACAAGCTACAAATGGATACAAGGAAGAGCTAGGAACTGGAGCTTACTCAACAGTTTACAAAGCCGTTCTTGATGATGAAAATGGGAAAGTCGTTGCTGTAAAAAAACTTCATAACATGGTAACAGAAGGAGAAGGAGAAGAAGTATTTGAAGCTGAAGTGAATTCAATCAGCAGGACTAATCACAAGAACTTAGTCCAACTCCTTGGATTCTGCAACGAAGGCCAACACCGCCTTTTGGTATATGAACACATGAAAACTGGCTCAATAGCACACTTGCTATTCAAAGATTCTAGGCTTAGTTGGTCTAGAAGGGTACAAGTTGCCATCGACACTGCCAAAGGACTTTGCTATTTGCATGAAGAGTGCAGTACCCAAATTATACATTGTGACATCAAGCCCCAAAACGTGCTTTTGGATGAAAATATGACAGCAAAAATAGCAGATTTTGGCATGGCCAAGCTACTGAGAAAACATCAGACTCAAACAACCACTAGGGTACGTGGAACCAAAGGGTACTTAGCCCCAGACTGGTTCAGAAGCATGCCTGTTACTGTGAAGGTTGATGTGTACAGCTTCGGGGTCTTGCTCTTGGAGTTGATGTGCTGCAGAAGAAACTATGAGCAGGATGTGGCAAACGAGAACGAAAGGATACTACTAGAATGGGCTTACGATTGCTATGAAAGAAATAAGTTGCATTTACTTGTAGGCGATGATGAAGAGGCATTAGAAGATATCAAGAGATTCGAGAAATTCTTGTTGGTTGCTATTTGGTGCATTCAAAAAAATCCAGCATCAAGGCCTAACATGAAGAAAGTCATGTTAATGCTTGAAGGTTCTGTTGAAGTATCAATTCCTCGCGATCCTTTTTCGTTTATCGATTCTATTTAGATCAACCATGTTTTTTTCTTCCCATTATTCATTTGCTTGGACCTAAAGAGTACATCAATAACCTGTATCTGTATCTCAGTGCACTATGTTTCTTGAAATGTATGAAATATTTCAGCTTCAACTTGAAATACTATTTGCAAATCAATGTTTGTTATACAACATGTTCCATTAATTGTTACAAATACAAACTATTGAATGGTGTAAAATAGCAAGTTGGATCGATGAATTCAACCATGAACCTGAAGCAGACATACATTATATCGAATTTAAGAAGTTGTTATGTTCAAACTTTCCTTATTTTAAGAAAAGCTTTTACATTCAAAGAGGTATCTACTCTCCCATTTGACAATGGAAGTTTCTTCTTCCAACAACTATTGCTTCTATAAATAGCAACAGCACAGAAACAATCTTCTAAACAAGCCTTCTTGCATTCCTCTTCAGCAGAAGGATAAATCCTCTCGAAATCTGATAACGGCCAATCAACATCCGTCACCACATCAAAATCATATAGATCTTCAGGATTTCGCTGTCCAAATTCATCACAACTAGGAACAAATTTTGGTTTGCAGCTCCAGTACTTGTTATTCAGATCGATCAACAAATACCCTTTTGGACACTCACAATATGGTCTTTGATTTTCACCTAGATGACACACGTTGTTTAATCCACAAACTCCACTTCCAATATCTTGAACAATTGCTAGACATATGTTATCAGGCAAAGACCATAGAGTACTCCACTTTTGATCCCCCGTAGACGTACTCTTTGGACGATAATAATGAGTTAAAACACCATAAAAATCAAGACTTAGCCTGTGATAATTTTCTGAAATTGAAGGAACATTAGGAGGTGTCAACACAAGTCTTTGATTATTCCTTTTCAATATGTAAACTGAACCAAACTCATCGAATACCAATCGATAACCAGAATTGGCTTCCTCCCCTGAATTAGAGGTATGACTATTGTAATATTCAGCATCATAATCGAAATTCGTCGGTTTGGATTGAGTAACAAGAACCAAATTCCCATCACTCAACATACGAAGATAAAATCTACCAGGAACGAACAAAGACTCAGATTTTCGAGCAACAAGCTTGTTGTTAATCTCTAGTATTTGAGTAGGCATAAGGGTATCAGTCGGATATCGAAAACTTCCCCATAATACTGAAGAACCAACACCAACAAGAACAAAGTTTACTGTATCATTAATGACAGCATAAGCAACATTAAAATCAATCCTACCAGTGCTCCACATGATCATTTTCCCCTAAGAATCGCAGAGAATTAGTCGCTTTTGAGAATTTAACTCTGCGATTGAGCCTCGTGGCACAAGGTTACCACCATTTGCATACCAAACTATGTTGGCATGTTTAATCTTGGCATAGTATATACAAAGCAAGAACTAATTTTGACTTTGAATTTTCTTGAATCCAAATGCAAAATCTCCAGATTGAGAAAGCCCTGATGTTGTTTCATCATTTGCTATGAGAGAGCTGCCTAATGGTATAGCAAACTTAGTTTGTGCTAAAATATGCAGGGGAAAGATGAGAAGAACAAGCACAAGAGGATATTTTGTGGAGTATGTCATTTTCACGTTTCAAAAACTATGGTATATAAATGTGAGTTTAATCCTTTATATACACCACTATCACATAAAAAGATGAGTAACATTTTGTTATAAGTGAAATTTATAATTTTGAAAATAAGATAAATTATCTATTACTTTTATCAGAGTTGGAAATCTAAATAAGCCACAAAAGTGTAAAAATGACCAAAATAAGTCACTATTTTAGTTAGTAACTAAAATAAGCTTAGTGGAATTTTTTTTTCATTTTATCTAATTTTCCAAACGTTTTCCGTTAGTGTCATAATGTATATTTTTAAAGAATAACGGAACTATTTCTTACACTTTATAAAGTGTAAGTAAAAATTACACTTTATAAAGTGGAAGAAAAAGTTCCACTTTATAAAGTGGTGGAAGAAAATCTTCCATTTTATTGAAAATTACTTTACCTTTTCACCTTCTCCTTCTTTCTTTCACTTTCATGGCTTCTAAGCTAACACTTGAAGATGAACATTGATGGTCCCAATCCGATAACTGAAGCGGCCCACACTAAATAAATCAAAAATTTGGAGTAGCACAACCCGACAATATAACAATCCGTCCCTACAAATTATATAAATTAGTATTTCTTTAACATCTCATATTTTCTTTACTTAGAATGTGTTTCATTTATCTCATCTTGTGTCTAGTATAGTATCCTTTTGCCTAATGATTCTGATTCACGGAGTAAATTATGACTTACATGTTCTTAAATTATTTTGATTTTATTTTATAATGAAATAGTAAAAATATTAGAGAAAAAAGAGCTGATTTAGCATTCTTCCGTATTCCTAATTTAGATTTATTCTTCGAAACGGGCCCCAAGTGAAGTAATGCAGTCCATATCTCTCCTTTATCCTTCCTTACCTAGGGAAAAACATAGTTCAAAGAATCATCTTCCATTCAGAGCAAATGCTATTGTTGGACTGTGAAGTAGATACAACACAGAGAAACTTTCTACAGTCACAACCCATTTCAGTGTTTGCTTAATGCTTATCTCTCTCATTTTAATGGGCGACATTCAACCTTAATTCTCGGTTCATAAAATTTAATGAATAACAGAAAAAAGATTACTATTGAATATTAAACCTATGATATTATGCCAGAGTTGACTAGCACTTGTCATGGGAGATTGTGAATATGCTCAATTTTGTCAGAAAATATGAAGATTTGGAAGAGAATTTTGGTGTGATTTGTTTTCTGTGAAGTGCAGTTGTGTAAGCCCTAGCATAACCTCTCTTGGAAAAACTACAAATTCTTTTTTCCATTGAGTTAGCAATGGATACAGAGAATACTCAACCTTCAAAAGCTAAGTCATAGTTAATAACTAAGAATTTTAAACATTATTTAGTTAAAATATTCTCGATCATCATATATGTTCTCACTACTTACTCAATTAGTATTTTTTTCTTTTACTCCCCTTCACAATTCAAAAGCTAAAACCTCGACAAATAATAAGACGTATAATATAAAATTTCACTTTTACCATAGAGGTCCAACAAAACTATAGAAGTGAATAAAAAGCAGAACTGTCTAGGCATTAATATGTCAAAATATAATTGTATTACACGAATTAATATAATTTTTGTTACAGTATATAATGGAGCGTGTTGTGAATGCTGGACCGATTGATCGTACACTTCTTCTCTCTCAGCATGAGCATAAATCAGAATTGTTATGGAGAGGTGAAATACCATTTAGTAACCTTATGAGGACGGTGAGCATGAATGATGCCTGGAATTTATTTCGTTTTCACCGACCTCATGAACGTGTTGAGGAGATCTTACGTAGGTCCAGACTGTATGATGTAGTTTGTGTGGGCAGGATGCAGTATGATCGTGCCCTTGTTACAACTATGGCTGAGCGTTCGAGGCCAAAGACTCATTGCTTCCACTTACCTTTTGGTGAGGTCACAATTACATTGCGGGATGTGCATGTCTTGTTTGGTTTGCGCATTGATGGCGATGCTGTGTACATTCAGGATGCTACCCGGAGGATTCGTCCATGACGTACTTTATTAGAGACACTCACAGGATGTACCATAGCACCTACTGATATGGATGGTGCGAGTCGGGTGAGGATACATAGCATTACCAGCTACTTGCCAGATCAGTTACAAGTAGATCCGATAAGAGATGCTACTCCAGTGGAACGAGTGGAGAGGATTGCTTAAATTTACATGCTTGTTATATTAGGGGGCATCTTATTTCCGAACACTTCAGGAAATCTTATTAGTTTACAATACTTGGCGTTCCTAGAACCTATCCACGATGTAGATAAGTACAGTTGGGGCAGTGTAGTGCTAGCCTACTTGTACCGTGCACTTTGTCGAGCATCTATCGGTAATGTGGTTGACATTTGCGGATTTATTCCTCTACTTCAGGTAACTTTATTTAAGTTTTAAAATACATTCAAATGTAAAAATCTTTAGCATTATACCGTACAAGAATATTTTTTCTATTTTCAATTTTTTAAAATATTTAAATTAAATACAAATAGTTTATGAAACCTACATAGTTTTAAAAAAATTCACATACATTTTCCTACAACTTTAAAAATATATATATGTGATCATCTATTTTTTTTGTTAATGATGATAATTTAATTATTTTGTTTGTCACATCAAGGTTTGGTGTTGGGAGAGGATCTTGCCTGTACAGCCATCAGCTCCTCCTCAGCATGATGGTGACATGTTACTTCCATATGCTAGGCGTTGGACGCGTGAAATCGATAGGGATACTGAGTCACATCATGTTCTTATCCCGATGAGAGACCAGTTAGACCGCATGACGGAGGATCAGGTACATCAAATAAATTTTGCAACTCTACTAAAATAATTAAAAAATACAAATTACATATAAATAAGTAAATCAATAATAATTTTATTTGTATACTAATCAGTTAATGTTGATTTTATTTAATTGTTATATTTTTAAAATAGTTTCGATGGACACCGTACAATGAGATTTTACATAGACTGCCTCATTGTTGTATGGTCGATGAGCCTCTATGGATGGCATGTGTCCCTATGTTTTGCCTAGAGATTGTTGAAGTGCACTCGCCTGATAGAGTAATGCGTCAGTTTGGTCATTCCCAGCATGTACCTGTGATTCCTAGTTGGGGAACCAACCACCACGTGCATGGTTAGTGTAGGAGGCTTGGACCAGAGGTTCCTGAAATGATGGATAAATATTTTCGTGATTGGGGTAATCGACATCAGAGTTTAGCTGTTGAGGTAAATGATGGTACTAGCGGGGCAGGGTATAGATTATGGTACATGCGGCATGGAAAATTGCTTATAGGTAGGCTTGCATTAGAGGTTGACGTATCGTCAGGCTTTATCATTCTGCTGGTACTAGTATTGCAATGTCCAGATGACTATTTAAGTTGTATAGTCTTGCATTACAGTGGCAGAGAGACACAACCTCAGCTTCACATGGTGAAGAGGTATCTCATATTGTTAAAGATACATTGCTTGAGGCCAGAATACAATTTAGAGAGCCATTTTTTGAGGGAGATCCTTTATTTGAACATGTGCATGCAAGAGGACCCAGACGTGGACAGATGGGGCATAGAGGTAGAGCTCGAGGCGTTTGAGGACGTGGCGCTGGTGGTATATCTATTCCTCCAGACATTGAGGCAGAGGTGAGAGTAGAGGCTGATAATTTGCATGTTCATCAGTTTGGCACATCATACATCATGAATTTATACATATGTCATTTGATCCTTATTCAAGATCGACTCGAGATGTGGAAGGAATCGGACGTATGAGCTATGAATCAACAATAGATGTTGGAGATTATATATCTGATATCGCGGTAAGCATTAACAAATTAATTATAAACTTAAAACATTACTAACTTATATAAATATTTCAAAATAAATAAATAAAAATATTTATATATTTTTGTAGGTCACATCAGGTACTGTCCATTGTGACACCGAAGATACTACTATTTATAACACTCAAGATTTTATTGAAGGATTGCTTGATGATCCGATTGAGTCGCAGGTTCGTGTTATTTATCTATTTAATACAGTTATTTCCTTTAATTACTGAATGAGGGGGTATTTTATTTTTCTTTTGTTTTAGCTATCGAGAATTCGAGAAAAGATGGAACCGTCAACTTATGCCTTACATTATATATTTTTTTCATTTTTGCTTTACAGGGAATTTTTCATTTTTGTCATTTATTTTGAAATATTTATAGTATTTATTAACACTTTGATTTTATATAAATTATGTTTTAATTATTTTTTAGATTCATACTACAGTGGAGGAGAGTCCCACGACGATCATAGAGAATATTGTTCCGACAGTTAATGAGGGTCCCGATGTTACACATTTATGTTATTTATTTATTTTTGAAATATTATATTAATTATTAAAACTTTGATTTTATATTAAATTAATTTTTAATAAATTTAAATTCATACTACGGGCCCTTCATCTACAGTGGAGGAGAGTCCCACGACAATCATAGAGGATATTGTTCTGACAGTTAATGAGGATCCCGATGTTACACATGTTTATGTTATTTATTTATTTTTGAAATATTTATATTAATTATTAAAACTTTGGTTTTATATTAAATTAAGTTTTAATAATTTTAGATTCATACTACGAGACCTTCATCTACAGTGGAGGGGAGTCCCACGACGATCATAGAGTATGTTGTTCTGACAGTTAATGAGGATCCCGATGTTACACAGGTTTATGTTATTTATTTATTTTTTGAAATATTTATAATAATTATTAAAACTTTGATTTTATATTAAACTAAGGTTTAATAATTTTAGATTCTACTATCTAACTTTGTATTTGCAGACCACCTTATCACCACTCTCGTCTCCAGATGTTACTTTCATTATGCTAGTGGATGATATGCCGCAAACACCCGGAAGAAAAAAACTTGTTAAAAGAATTGTAAAGAATGTGAACATAAAGGATCTTCCGGCCAAAAAGAGTAAGAGGAACAATGAAGATGAAGATGGATATACGGGACTTAGACCGCGAGATGTTTTACGGATTTCAAAAAAGGATTGTGGAACATAATATTATTATATTTGTGTATGAATCTTTTTTTGAGGGTGTATAGTAAATTATTCTAATCATATATAGTTTTATTTTGGTGTATGTATCTTTTTTTTTGTGGTGTATAGTATTATTGGTTTAGTTATATATATTATTATGATTATTTGTGTATGTATTTTTTTTCTTCTAAAAAGTGAATAAAAAAATTTGAAAAATTTAAATATGACTTGAAGATGATCAAAAGTTCCAATAAAAAGTTGCATAAAAACTGATACAAGAATAAATTAACACAATTAAACATCTTTCTTTAGCTACTACCACCATATGAGGCGTTTCGAGTTCGTGAATGACAGTTGCACATATCATGGCCTATTTGTTTGCACGTTGAGCACTTGAGAGTGAGTGTACTTGCAGGAACATCCATTTCATCTTGTATACGGGTGATTTTATTTACGCCCACTTTTCGTAAATAATTTTTATTTGCTATCATAAGAAAGGGACTATCAAGCCAATACTTTTCACCGCCGAGTGAATTGAATTGTCCAAAGTCGGATTTTTTGTAGCTACGCACAATGAATTCTGGTTCCATATGCTTCCATGCTTGATACCCAATTTGGTCAAATCCCTTTATTGCATGAGAACACGGAATATGATATGATTGCCATTTACCACATTGACATTTTCCGTGTGATGCATTTACAATGTGCTTATTACCACTACGACCATGATGCATATGTGTTTGCACCTCAAATATGTTTTCCCTTTGTTGGTGATAGTTGATCAGTGTGTGACGTTGTGACTTTTTTCGATTATCCTCAAAAATCTTGAATGGTTTAGGCATCCGTTGTTGCTTTTCCTGTACTAGATGATTAGCGAATTTTGATGTTGTAACAAATCAATTCACAATTTGATTGTAAGTGAGTCTTACCATTGCAGTAACTGGCAGACCCCTTGCTGATTTGAGAAGACCATTGAATGATTCAGAACTGTTTGTTGTCAGCATGCCCCGTCTCTTACCTCCATCCCTGTGCAATGTCTATTTGTTAAGACTGTTCTTCATTAGCCACACATATGTTTCCGCATTAATCTCCTTGATCATTTCCATTTTTCCAATTTTTTTTTCTCCTGACAGTGATTTGGAGTTGCCCATAACAGGTTGTTCAAAGTGACATTTTTGATTTTTTTTTTTTGAAATTGGCCTTCAAATCTCAAACAAAAACAATGAAACCCAAATGGAGCCTGCCAATTCGGAGAATTATACACGGATGAGAGTATTCCGTGATGCCTATCTGATATCAATATGACCCCTCTACGACCCTTGACAAAGTGCAAGTGCAAATGATCCAAAAATAAAGGCCATGTCTCTATGCTCTCATTTGCAACTATTGCAAATGCCAAAGGTAATATAGAGCCGTTACCATCTATTGTAATCGCAATCAACAACTTGATATCATATTTTCCATAGACATGTGTTCCGTCGATCGATATAACAGGACGACAATGCACAAATCCATCAATGCATCATTTAAAAGCCCAAAACACATAGTTGAATACATCTTCAATGACATCGACACGCCGCTCTGTTTTCCATTTTACTATTGTTCCAGGATTGAAGTGTTTCAAAGCTTCCATGAACCTCGGTAACTCGGCAAAAGAACCCTCCCAAGTACCATAGACTTTTTCAAAAGCCCGCTTGTGACCAAGATAGGCTTTTCTTCTACTTATCGAAATGCCATATGCTTTAAGAACGACTGTTTGACAGTCTTTGATTAAAAACCTGAAAACTAATAATAATATTAATTATCAAATAAAAATAAATATTTTCTTATTAAATAAGAATCATCTAAGGATAAAATAGTACTTTGGCGTTCTTTCTATATCAACACGGAGGATGTTAGCAATCATCTCAATATCCTAGTTGAAATGGCCTTCGCGATATGTACCCATATCACATATATGTTCTTCAATATATCTTCCAACTTTCTACATGTTAGTATGTTTATCAATAAAAGAAGCCAACCTAAATCGGCATCCTTGTTCTACATGCCTGCAAACAAGTCGTCATGATTTTTTTGTCGATTTAATAACAAAGTACTCCCTTGCTACTTTCAAATGTAGAAGTTTAACTGCTCTTTGCAACTGCTTCTTTGAAATGAATAACATGCCTTTTTCAATATAAATAGCACCATTCATGAAATCTTCTGGTTCATGCCACGTACATTGTGATGTATACTCATCATATGTATCACCAAAGATATCTGAACCATCTGGGAGATGATCAAGATAAGGAATTTCATGATTACGAAACGGGCTCATGGACATTGGTCTTGGCGATCGATTAAGAGTCAAAAAATCATCATCACTAGATGATGCCTCAAATGGAACATTATCTCCTGATTCCTCAGCATTAGGCAAATCATCACTATCACTAGCTGAAGGTGAGCCATAATTAGGTTAGACACGATCATCGATAATCACAGGATCAATGGGTTCATCTTGTGTAATATTTTCCCTATATATGTAAAAAAGTATAAATATTTCGCTCATGCAATTAACTTACTTAAATAAAAAAAATCAAGCGTTGGACATACTGAAAATCATCTGCACCAAAAGTAGGCGAGACATGAAAATTTAAGGATGTTTCAACATTTTTCGTCATTTCAAAGTGTGATGACTGACCAAAATAATTATCTAATCCATAACTTGGAGCAATATTCCTATCTTGCTGAGGTAAACCATTACAAAATATATAATAATAAGAAAAATAAATCATATAAACTAATAAATAATTGAAAAAATCAACAAATAATGATTGAAATATAATTATTGAGCATTACCGATCACTTTCATTGATAGTTTCATTTAAATCAAAATCATATCGGCCGGTAAGAATATTTTGATAATGAATCATGTTAGGAAAATCAGCAGATTGAGTTATTGGAAATTCATCAACGCTATTATGATTTTCTAATTGGGGATTGACATCGACTGATAAATGAGAACGTTGTTGACTAATCTTAGGCTCCTTCCTAACATAGATTTCAAGTATTGTTAACTTGATTTGATCTATGTAGTCATTTGGAACTCTCAAAAAGTCGGTCAACGATTCGTCATTATAGATAATCCACTCTCCAAAATTAACTTGTCCTTGTGATAAAAATGAAGTAGGGTATTTTCCGACTATAATCAAATTATAATCAGTACTGTTTATACCCATTCTTTTATAAATTGATGAAATGAATTCATGATATCGAACATTAATTGGATATTTAGCATTGTGTTTGGGAGGACAATTATAATAAACGGTATTTCCGTCATGTATAATTTCGCCATCCCAATAAATTGAAACTTTAACTTTAGGCGTAGAAGACATTTTTTTTTGAGATTGAATGAACAAATATAGAAGATTTTATGTTGTAGGTGATATCAATCATTTTAAACGACCTTAAATAGAGATTGAAAGTTTTTTCAAAATAAAAAAATAAAAATACATAGTGTAATATTTTTTTCCGTTTATGACTTGTCAAATCAACATAATTGTATGACAACACTGAAAAAGCTTTTTCAAAACGTGAAAAATATTCCTCTATAAAGTGTAATAAAAAGTTTCACTTTATAAAGTGGAAGAAAAAACTCCACTTTATAAAGTGGAAGAAAAAACTCAACTTTATAAGGGGAATTTTTGTTAGTGAAAAAACTTACAAAATAGTAAAATTGCAATATTACAACTGAAAATAAAATGAAGAAATTAATCTCTTCAGGCTGAGGCGCGGATATCTCGCTCTCTTTAAGGAGATTCAAGCCCACTGCAGCAAATGTTTTCACCGGTCCAGCAGTAGTACTCTTTGACTTGTCCCCTCCAGGATACAACAGCCTTCACAAAGTATAACTCAACAACTCTGGACAAGAGTTGAGTCCAAAGCTTCACAAAAAAGAACACCTCCCTTCAACTAATAAGAACTCTCTTTTAGACTAACTCTTCCACTCTTTGTTTTCTCTTATGAATTGTGTGTATCAAACCAAATGAAGACCACCACTATTTATACTACAAGAAGTCTTCCTAGCAATGAATAGGAAGATAATGGAGGTAGTAAATAGTGAAGATAATGGCCTTAGGAGTTACATAGGTTACTATGGGAGTTACATAGGTTACATAAGTTACAATGGGAGTTACATATGTTACATATGTTACAAAGGGAGTTACATATGTTACATAGGTTACAAAAGGAGTAATGGAGGTATTAAGAATGAAATAAAGTGATGGACAACCAATGCTAATGGATGATGTAGAAGTCATCCATTCAAATGTCCATTCTTATAACTCCAAAATAAAGCAATTTAATATTTTAAATATTAATATTAAAATGCTAATAACCTAACAATCCCCCACTCATTTTAATATTTAGATAAGAGAGTATATCAGTTGAAGGAAGACTACTATGCATAATGAAGGTGTGCTCTGCATTGAACCTTCACTTAGTGAAACAGTAACTTTTACTCCAGAGTCGTAGTGGTCTCAGACTTGAACTATGACTGCTTAAGGGAAATAAAATATCACTGCTCACACATAATAATCAAGGTGTTGACATGAGCTTTAACAGCCAGCACGTTATGGCCATGTGCTATCCCGGTTTAATGAGTGCATTTGAGAATAAGCCCCATTCTCATAGGAAGCGACCTACTTCCACACATCACATAGGTGAAATCTGTCGAGAGTGCTCCTGTAAGATTAACACTCCACCCATACGGACTACAGATATTCATTAAGAGTTTTATCAACTCAACCTTCACAAACTACAGGAAATAATGCACTCACATCATAGGGAGGGGAAAAAAAAATAGTGCATTTTTTCACAACAAGTCATCATATGATTAGTTTTTCCCTTTGAACCTGGTTATAGGATCTCTAGTCCCCAGGTTGGGTTTCCTCATATATGACTCAAGGATTTGTAGGCTTCAATCCCATCCCCCTCGATGTGCTCCAGACCTTTTCTCTTGTTAAGGCCTTTGTAAGAGGATCTGCAAGATTATCACAAGATTTGACATAATCAACATTAATGGTACCATTTGTCAAATACGATCTTACATTACTGTGTTTCCTCCTTATAGGTCTGGATTTACCGTTGTAATAATGATTTTGAACTCTACCAATTGCAGCGGTGCTATCACAATGAATTAAAATAGGAGGAATTGGTTTTTCAAAATAAGGAATTTGAAACAATAAATCTCTTAACCAATTCGCTTCCTCACTAGCTGAAGCTAAAGCAATTAGTTCAGCCTCCATGGTAGAGTTAGCAATTATAGTTTGCTTCTTTGATCTCCAACAAACAGCACCACCACCTAAAGTAAAGACATAACCAGTCGTAGAACAGGAATCACCTGACAAAGTGTTCCAATCCGCATCACAAAAGCCTTCAAGTACAGCAGGATATTTTTTATAGAACAAACCACAATTTTTCGTTCCAATTAAATATCTCATAACTCTTGTTATAGCATGCCAATGTTCATTACCTGGCTTGCTTGTAAACCTGCCAAGTACTCCTACTGCATATGCAATATCAGGCCTAGTGCAATCAGTCACATATCTCAAACTTCCGATTATACTAGCATATTCCTTTTGATTTATTACATCATTTTCACTTTCAACAGGAAATAAGTGAACACTTGAATCAAAAGGAGTAGCAACATGCTTGCAATCATGAAAGTTATATTTTTTCAAAATTTTCTCAACATAATGTGATTGGTCAAGGAAAATCCCCTCACATGTTCTTGTTATTTTTATTCCAAGAATAAAATTTGCCTCACCAAGATCTTTCATATCAAAATGGCTTCTAAGAACATTTTTAGCTTCATCAATAACATTCATGTTAGAGCCAAAGATCAACAAATCATCAACATATAGGCAAATGATCACATGTGAATTATTCCAAGACTTATGATATATGCACTTATCACACTCATTTGTTTTAAAACCATTTTCAATCATGCAGGAATCAAACTTTTCATGCCATTGCTTTGGTGCCTGTTTCAAGCCATATAGGGATTTAGTAAGTTTACATACTTTGCTTTCTTGGCCTGCTTCAATAAAACACTCGGGTTGGTCCATATAAATTTCTTCATTTAGGTCTCCATTTAGAAAAGCAGTTTTTACATCCATTTGATGAATTTGCAAATCAAAAATTGCAGTCATAGCAACTAAAAGTCTAATGGATGTAATTCTTGTTACCGGAGAAAAAGTATCAAAAAATTCTAGGCCTTCTAGTTGTTTAAAACCTTTTGCAACTAGCCTAGCCTTGTATTTATCAATAGAACCATCCGGTTTCAACTTTTTCCTTAAGACCCATTTGCAACCAATTGTTTTACAACCCGGTGGTAAATCAACTAACTTCCAAGTTTTATTAGAAATTAGAGATTCCATTTCATCATTTACAGCCTCTTTCCAAAATATAGAATCATGTGAAGATAATGCTTCTTTCAAAGTTAGAGGGTCATTTTCAATATTAAACACATAAAAATCAGGACCAAAATCTTTTTCTACTCTAGCTCTTTTACTTCTTCTTAACTCAAAATCAACAACTTCTTTATTTTTCAAAGTTGAAGTAGAAGAACTAGGTAGTGACAAAATATTTTGTTCAATCCTTTGACCCCCACTATTTTTAGTATCAAAAGGAAATTTATTTTCATGAAAAATAGCATCACCAGATTCTATTACAATATTATCTTCAAGATTAAAAAATCTATAGGCTGTACTATTTGAAGCATAACCAAGAAAAGCACAAGTAGTAACTTTCTTACCCAACTTTGTAATCTTGGGATCCATTAGCCTCACAAAGGCTAGACAACCCCAAACTCTTAGATATCCCAAACATGGCTTGTAACCTTTCCACAATTCAAAAGGTGTCAATTTAGACTTTTTATGAGGCACACGATTCAACACATAACAAGCAGTTAAGATAGCTTCACCCCAAAAATTTAAAGGTGCATGTGACTCAATAAGCATGGCATTAGTCAATTCAACCAAAGTTCTATTTTTCCTTTCTGCTACTCCATTAGACGAAGGAGAGTAAGGAGGAGTAGTTTCATGAATTATTCCCAATGATCTAACAAAAGAATTAAACTCATTTGATTCATATTCACGGCCTCTATCACTTCTAATTCTTTTTATTTTTCTTCCAAACTGATTTTCAACCTCATTGAGATAAGTTCTGAAATTTTCAAAAGCATCACTTTTATTTTTCATCAAGTAAACATATGTAAACTTAGAAAAATCATCAATGAAAGTGATAAAATATCTATTACCTCCACGAGTTAGAATTCCACCAAGTTCACAAATATCAGTATGAACTAATTCTAACAAATCAGTTTTTCTTTCAACTTGAAAATGAGGCCTTTTAGTGATCTTGGCTTTACTACAAGCCTCACACTTTTCAAAATTCTTTTTAACCATTGGGATTAATCCTAAACTACTCATGATTCCAACATAACGATCATTAATATGACACAAACGAGCATGCCAAAAATTAGTAGAAGAAAGCATATAAACAGAAGTAGAAGTTTTATTCATTTCAACATTCAACTTAAACATCCCATCACATGCATACCCCTTCCCCACAAAAATACCTTTCTTCACTATTACATATTGATCAGATTCAATAATCTGTTTAAAGCCTGCTTTATTAAGAAGAAAACTAGACATCAAATTTTTTCTCATAGAAGGAGTATAAAGTACATCTTTCAATGTTAATATCCTTCCAGAAGTAAAACACAATTCAACATCTCCCTTTCCAAGCACTTGAGTAGTGTGAGCATCACCAAGCATGATGGTTTTGGGCTCCTCAAAATGAGTATATTTTTTAAACCAGTCTTTGTCATAACAGACATGACGGTTTGCACCAGAATGAGCCCACCATCCATCAACATTCTCAACCATGTTTATGTCGGTAATCACCGCCACAAAAGGTTCTTCGGTAACGTTTGCCTGAGGGTTAGGACCACGTTTCCGGAATCTGCAAAATCGAGCAATATGCCCACTCTTGCCACAAACAAAGCATGGTCCTTTTTCTTGAACTTGTTGATTTTGTGCTTGGTGATTTTCACCATTATTTTTCTTGGGAGGTCTACCATTATTTTTCTTGAATTTTTTCTTCTTAGGCTTTAAAGAGGTATTTTGTGAGTTTCAGGATTAGCATTATTCGAAGTAATTAAATTTACCTTCGATGTGATGTTGTTCTCTTCTGTTTGTAAAAGTGCATCTTGGCCTCTTGCTTCTTCTTCCATGCGGATTTTCATTATCAAGGTTTCAAGAGAGGTTTCCTTTTGTTTGTGGCGCATAGTTTTTTGAAATTCCTTCCAAGAAGGTGGAAGTTTATCCACTATGCCACAAACAATAAGGTTATCTCCAATTTTAACCTCTTCGGACCTAAGCTATCCAACAATCATGATGAAGTCTTGAGCTTGATCTACCACTGATTTGTTGTCCACCATTTGGAAACGAAAAAATCTACTAGCTGCATATTTTTTTTTCGCTCCAGCCTCTTCGGTATCATACTTACTCTGCAATGCCTTCCAAATTTTCTTTGCACTAGAGTAAGTTCTATCATAATAATCATAAAAATTATCAGATAGACAATTTAGAAGATAATACCGACACTTATAGGAATCACCATCGTACTTTTCCACTTTCTCTAGATGAGAAATAGTTTCATCATCATTCATAGTGGTGATGTCTTCTTTATTTGGATTCTTCTCGGTTAAAACGTAAGAAACATTGAGAAGACTTAAGTAGAAAAGTACTTTACCCTTCCATCTCTTGAAATGGTTACCATTGAACCGAAATGGCTTGTTAAGATCTCCCATCTTGACATCCGCGGTTTTTTCAATTGTAGCCATCTTTGAATCTCCTTAAAATTGTTAGTGAAAAAACTTACAAAATAGTAAAATTGCAATATTACAACTGAAAATAAAATGAAGAAATTAATCTCTTCAGGCTGAGGCGCGGATATCTCGCTCTCTTTAAGGAGATTCAAGCCCACTGCAGCAAATGTTTTCACCGGTCCAGCAGTAGTACTCTTTGACTTGTCCCCTCCAGGATACAACAGCCTTCACAAAGTATAACTCAACAACTCTGGACAAGAGTTGAGTCCAAAGCTTCACAAAAAAGAACACCTCCCTTCAACTAATAAGAACTCTCTTTTAGACTAACTCTTCCACTCTTTGTTTTCTCTTATGAATTGTGTGTATCAAACCAAATGAAGACCACCACTATTTATACTACAAGAAGTCTTCCTAGCAATGAATAGGAAGATAATGGAGGTAGTAAATAGTGAAGATAATGGCCTTAGGAGTTACATAGGTTACTATGGGAGTTACATAGGTTACATAAGTTACAATGGGAGTTACATATGTTACATATGTTACAAAGGGAGTTACATATGTTACATAGGTTACAAAAGGAGTAATGGAGGTATTAAGAATGAAATAAAGTGATGGACAACCAATGCTAATGGATGATGTAGAAGTCATCCATTCAAATGTCCATTCTTATAACTCCAAAATAAAGCAATTTAATATTTTAAATATTAATATTAAAATGCTAATAACCTAACAATTTTTACTTACACTATATAAAGTGTAAGAAAAAGTTACATTATACATTAAAAATACACGTTATTAACGAAAAATGTTTAAAAAATTGAATAGATTGAAACTTTTTTTTCATTAAGCTTATTTTAGTTACTAACTAAAATAGTGACTTATTTTTGATCATTCTTACATTTATCATGGTGGGATATAGTCTTAGTCACCAATTATTGTTACTTGTTGAGTGTTTTGTACTTCTTTGACTTTCCCAAGCTTTTTGATAATTGAAAATTTTAAATGAATAAAGAGAGTTGTAGGAATGTGGACCAGGCTGGGTGATGGGTTAATTTATAATAAATAATATTTATATGCCTAGTGTGATATCTCCATATCCACAAAAGAAAAGTTTTGCCAATATAATCTTTATTTGTTTAATATTTTTTTAATAAAAATTATCCTACAAATAAATTTAAAAGAGTTAATATTATATCATAATTAGGTAATTTACCTGTGTGATCAAAAATAATAATTGTATTGACATTGCAAATAATTTTTTATTAATATTCATATATTAAAATAATGGAAAAATAGGTTCATAAAAAAAATATTAGCAATATTACAATATTAATTTGTTTATTTCTCATTATCACATAACCCAAGAACCTCTAACGAATGAATTATTCACAAAATAATAAATCATTGGTTCTTTAATTAACATTAAAAGAAAAATAAAGAAGAAAATAAGAATATATATACAAAGGCATCTGATGATAAAAAGAATCATTTAAGTTGCTCAGATTATACAACTGTGATATATGTGTTAGGAGAAAATTCAAAAGTTTGTTAACATATTCAAAAAAGAATTACGCTTTTAGAGGAAAGCAATTACAATTTTGGGATAATGCACAAGTACCACCTCAACCTATGCCCGAAATCTCAGATACACACTTATACTATACTAAGGTCCTATTATCCCCTGAACTTATTTTATTAATAATTTCCTAACCCCTTTTCGGCCTACATGACACTATTTTGTGAGCCCAACACTGATTGACTTTTTTTCCAAGTTAGTGCCGCGTAGGCCAAAAAGGGGTAGAAAATTACTTATAAAATAAGTTCAGAGGGTAATAGGACCTAAGTATAGTATAAGTGTGTCTCTGAAATTTCGAGCATAGATTGAGGGGGTACTTGTGCATTTTCCCTACAATTTTTGAACTTGCATAATAAATTTCTTCAATTGATAAGCGAAAAATTACATATCTATGTAGAAATAGATAATATTTAAGTTTATATATAGTACTTTTAAGTTATAGAATTTAATATATAATATCAAAACATGAATTCTTGGAACTGAGTACAATAATTATTTTCTGCACAATGAATATACGTACTGTAAGTGTATATGTTCAATATAATCGGAGACAATAACTTTGCAGAAAAATAAACAACAGAATTTAAAACATGTAATAAAAAGTAAATGATATCATATGCATAAGTTAATGACTGTAAAAAAACGTACAAAGATATATAAAATAGAATGCAATAGAACGGAAAAAATCGAGTCTTCTAAATGCACAATATCCCTTAAGAAAACTATTCCACTATAATACCAGAGGTTTAAAGAATTACAAACTCTCATGATGGAACAATTTTATTCACAACTTATTGATACAAAAGCAATAGTGTCAGTAAGTTACTCAACTAGAGCAAATCAAATGAATATTTAATTTTGTAAAAGTAGAAGAACAAGATCATATTTTTTTTAAAATGAGAAAAACCCCCTCTATTTTTAGACAACAAAGGATAGTGTGAACAAATGTTTGTTGTGTTTTGTCAGAAAGGTTACAACTATTTGAAAAAGTTGCAACCCATCGGAAAGTTCACAATCTTTCATAAAAGTCGTAACTTTTCATAAAGTCATACTTTTCATTAAAGTCACAACTTTTCATAAAAGTCACAACTTTTGAAAGACGTTGCAACTCTTTATTAAAGTCACAACTTTTGATAAAAGTCACAACTTTTCAATAAAATCGCAACCATTCATAAAAGTCACATCTTTTCATACAAAAACGAAGACTAATTTGAAAATAAATAAATTTAAAACGAAATTCTTGCTTGTGGATTGCGCCACATAGGCGGACGTAGAATTCTCTTTTATATAAATATATGACTTTTGTTTTGATAAATAAATAAAAAAAATAAACTTGTTTTCCAGTTTGTTTTTTTCTTCTCCTTTTTCATGTCCATTCTTCGTTTTTTTTTCTCTTATTCGTCTTTTTGTCCCTTTTGTCCTACTTTTGTATTTTTTTTTGTCTTTTTCATCTTCTATCTCTTCTTTAAAAACTATTTTTCCTTTTTTTTTCTTTTTTTAGTTTTCTTTATTTAGTTTTAATTGAGTTTTTCACTTACGGAACTAAAGAACTTATCTATTTTACATAAAAATAAGGGTAAAAATACATCTAAAATATTCAGTTTTTTGAGTTTGATACCTAAAATATTGAGAATGATTTCATACCTAAACTATCAATTATTAGTAAATACAATAATGCACTCTCTTTTATTTGAAAAAAATCTTGACAGATGACATTGCACATGCATAAAATATTCTATGTTGACAAAAATTAAATTATAAAATATCTGTATTAATTAAAATATTTTAAAAAAATAAATTTTAATTTATTTTTCTTACTCTACTTCACCACCTCCTCTCTGTACTCCCCCTCCTCCACCCCACCCCCGCAATCCCCACCCTTTTATTTTATTTTAAAATTTCTTTTATAATATATTTTTAAAAAGTCATACTTCACCACCCCTCTCAGAAAAAAAACCACCAACTCATTCTAAAAAAGATTGATATTCATTTTACTTTAATAAAAATAGAAATACCACCCCCTCGTTGCTAATTCTCCGCTCCTAATTTATTTTTATATTTTTCTCGTTTTGTGTTTGATATGTACATATATTTTTTAGGAACTTTTTCGTTTATCGAATATCACATAAATAAAAAATTATTATAATAAAGTCTTGCGCTGGTAAGTAAAATATTTTCAATATGTATATATCTAATACAAAGTGATAAAAATTTTGTAAGCGGAGAGTTAGGTGGAGTAATTAGATTTTTTTTTAAAAATTAAATACTTTCTAGAGAAATTTAAAAATGGGGAGGGGGTACAGTGAGGGAGTAAAATATTTTACACTTTTTTAAAAAAATTATTCTTCTCAAATGAAAATGACATAGATGAACCAAATTTTTAACGAATGACATAGATGAGTCTTTTTATAAGTTCAATGACATATTTATGACTATTTAATGAATTATTAATGTTGATTTCTTTTTTTAGTCCACATTCATGATTAATAGATAAGAATGACAAGTGAAAAGAATTGAGTATAAAAGATTAACTATTTGTGTTTTAATTTCTTACCACTTCTATATAGCGATGATCGCTAAAATTTAAATTATATAAATGACCATCATATGCAAAAAGATTTAAAGACAAGACAAAAGATCAGAATTACTTATTTGTTTGAGAGCTTTCGAGTTTCTTTTAAAGATATGTTCAAATCTGAGTTTCTTTAACATTTCTAGACCACAAGTTATATATTTGAAGTTATCTATGTGTGACATGTGAATTTTTATGTCGGAGGTATAATTTTCTCTTTCACACATAAGAGATCTGAAAATGACATTTTTTAAAATTCAAATTGTAAGTAGACAAAGAGATCTCATTTCCTTGTTTCTCTTTCTGTTTCTACAAACACATTTTAAAACTTATATATATGTAGATTTGACTACTTTAGTTTAATATTTTCTTAATTTTTTTTGAAGATTTTATCTATTGAACTATAAGAAATTCATTGATGGATTTATGACATCCTTATTGCGTGAAAAGTTTTCTATTTGAAACTATAGAGAAATAACTTAACAAAAGAAAAATCTAGGATTTTAAGTGAGTTTGAGAGAAATGGTTTTCTAGTTATTTAGAAGGATATATAATTCAAGTCGGTGAGTGTAAAAATTTGAAAACTCAGATCTCTCACCCTATTACAATTTGAATAGAAGAAAATGACCATTTTAAATCTCTTCTGTTTAAAGATAAAGATATCTTATATGTAAGGATAAAAAATTCTTGTAAAGCCATAAAACTAAAAGAAGTTTGCAAAGGGATAAAAAATCATTTTTAATGTTGTTGTTTATGATTACAAGATATAGAGAAGTTTGTAAAGGGCTCACCGTGTTTTACAAAACCCAATTTCAAATTATCTTAGGTCAAACAAAGGATCAGATCGGGCACACTGACCCTTTTAGTGATGCACCGATTGGACTTGTGGCTCGCCTATCTGCACTTTTCAATCATTTTCCACACTTTGACCTGCACAATCAACACACAATTATTTTAAGTGAAAAGAAAGCAAATAAAAACTTGGGTTGCCTCCTAAAAAGAGTCTTAGTTAATGTCGTGATACGACACAAGTCCACACTAGAACCTCATTCTTGGGGTTGACCTTCGTTTCACTAGGAAAATCCCCTTTGTTGTATCGGGTTCAAATGAATGGGAAGTAATAGTCTGGCTAAGGGTCGACACATCTTCTTTCGCGATGTGATTGATTCATGTGGCAACAACGCCAACCACTTGTATGCTTCTCCTATCAAAGAGAATGGTAACAACCTCAATGGGACCGACTCTTGCAATATGTTCATGAAGGAGAACGGTCCACATACATCCGCGAAGTTTCTAATATGCTAATGGGGATCCTCATGAGCCAAACCACCGAACAACCTTTTCTGTTGCAAAAGTTGAAACATAGTACTTAGTGTTGTGAAACACCGTATTTCCTTCGGCCAGAGGCAAGTGAATGGAAACAATACCACCCATAAGATAGGGGTAATTAGCATTAGGCTTGTTGACATCATTGAAGTTTCTAATGTCTTCTTGGTGGCTACTTGGATACCATTGCTCCGTTCTGTTTCAAGACACAAACCGGCAAAACAACACAAAATTAAGTTCAACTATAACTAACAAGAACAACATCCAACTTAACTAAATATTCCCAAAAAATACCACTCCCTGGCAGCGAGGCCATTTTTATTTAGGTATCAGGAAAGTTCATCCAGTACTAAGTGTCAACGATTATTAATTAGCATAACCCAACTAATTGAGTTGGGGGTTAAATCCCATAGGGAGTGGTATGTATTGAGAATCAATAGCCAAGTGCGAAAATGCTCAAGTCAATCATAGGTCAAAACATTTACGAATAAAAACATGGTTCAAGTTTGGGGTGAATTAAGTGTCAAATAACAGGGTTTTTTGATTGTAATTATCAACTACAATATCAAATAACACGTATAAGTAAATAATGAGACATGTTTTTGGGATGTGATTGGATTATAGGCTAAGTAGAAACTGGGTAATTGCAACTGATATTAAATAGTTGTAAATAATGTGACTAAGCTAGACTCTATTGGGGATAAACATTCTCTTTAACAATTTACCCTGAATCAAATTTGTTTCTCTCGAACACCAACAAGAAACAATTAAGAACTACCTACATTTTAGTCCATTCACTCTCTTGAGTTGAATGTGCAGAAGGGGGTTTAAGATACACTCACTTGAGCTGAATCCATGAAAATCCAATACCCACATACCGTCAAATCAATAATCTTAGTTTTAAAACGTCTCTCTCAAGCAAGACAACAACATAAAGGTACAGTTGCATTTGCAACTGTAACCTTTAGATTAAGGCAAAATTATTGAATGAAATCACTTTTAAACAACATTTACACTATCAATAAACAATAGTTAACAACTAACTCAACCTATAATCACATATTCACACCCCAAGAATTGGAGTTTTAGCTTGATATCATAAATAAGATAGAAGCTGTTACCAAATAGTGTTTCCACCAACTAGGTAAGATTTATTTCGTCTTTACAAAGGTCTAATATGACGAATCTTCAACACCCACTTTCAATTTCTTAGAAATGTCAATGTTCAAATCTTTAAATCTAAGGAAATATTATCTCAAAACTCCGTTATAAACTTCCAAGCTGATAATTCTTATTCTAGATTGAAAGCTAGATAAATTGATAGATCAATCAATACTAAAATAATTAGTAAAAAATGTATTTATGGTCGGAAAAAATGTGTTGTGAAAGATCATTTTGGCGCAATAAGTTGGGATCGCTGCTCCACTCGGTGATACCCCCTTTGGTCAATTACATCGCCTTTTCGATTTGGCCTTCAGTATCTTCAAATTTTGTAACTTTGGACGAGTGCATCGTGGAACCGTTTGGCGACTCGTCGACTACTATTTTCTATCACTTAATTTTCTCCTTGAAGGCTTTGCACACTGGAACTTTAGGTGAGACTATGACCATTTGGCGACTTGACCAATGAGATAGGCGATCATCAGACCTTCTTTTTTTTCATTCTTTCATCTGCCTTGTTCGTTTGTGCTCATTAGTGTTATGTTTTTTTCCTCAATCCAAATACCTGAAATTCAAGGTACATTGATACAAAATATGCCTTTGTGGACACTAAATCTTTTAAACTAAAGCCCTAATTTATCGAAATCGCGGACTCATAAGTAAGTGCCTAACTTGCAGGGATGGTTTCTATGGGTGTGGAAGCGATGGGCACAAAATTAGAGATTGCCTGGTTCTCAAGGCTAAGGGAAGTGAGGACAATAAAGTTGCCTCTAGTGGTCCAGATGAGAGTGATCTTAAGAAGAATAGGTTTTTTGCTCTCCAATCTTGAGAAGATCAAGAGTGATCTTCTCATGTTGCTTCTGTTATGTTTTTTATGCTTTATTAATTTCTGGATTTCTTATCTTTTGTGACTAGATATGTTCGATCTTGAATTTGTCTTTAGCATGAATGATGTATAGAAGTGATTATATAGGCTTATTCCGAAGGAAGAGATAGTGTGCCAAAAAAGTAAGGTTATTGTGTGTTTCTCTGTTGCCATGATTCCCTTATGTGCATGTTCATGAAAAAAGCTTAGGTCTTGATAGAAATGACTTATATACATTGATTTTCCTCATGCTGTGGTGCATTTGAGTGGAATTGCATATAAACTTCATGAGAAGAACTAATTAACATACCTTAGTTAGGAGTTGAAAGATTCCTCCTTGAGTAGAGGCTTTTTAGAGTAAATTGCATATAGGATCCATGACTGTTTGTTGATCATGTTTTAGATAGGAGAATGTAGTTCATCCTTGAAATGAGTAAATGCATAGATGTTCATCCATTTTGAGTTGTTAGAAGTAGTTTCTACTCCTTTGTGTTGCATTGAATATGCTTAGCTTGGAATTACAATTTTCTTCCTTGACTATGTGCATTTAGATGTATTGCATGCATGATGGAATGCTAGTTTATAGAGGTAACCTAAAGAAGCGTTTAGAATCTTCATTAAGGATGAATATCCTAAGGGGGAGATATTTTTATGCTTCAAAAACTAGTGAACTAAGCTAGAAAGTTCTAAAGCCTTGTGCTAAAGCTTTAGAGTTTGGTATGAGTGTTAAAATTGTAAAATGATTCCCTACTTTGAATGAGGTTTTTAGGGTTAGGGCGTCAAGGTATGACCACCCAAGGACTACCAGAGGGGTCCTTGAGGAAGACCCTTAAAACAGACCCAAGAACTGTCAGAAACTAGCTCCACGACCAATTGATGGACCCACGCCCCGTGGGTTGGGGTCATAGGTCAAGTCCTTCACTTGTTTGCATATTTTTAGCCTCATTTCACCACCCACAATGGTGAAGCACGACCCGTATACCAATCCACGATCTGCAATTTTGTGGGGATTTTCTGTGTGAGGTCAAATTAGAGTTTAGTTTTTAAGTTGGGGGCTTAGGGGTTAATTGGTATTAAGTTAGGGGTAAAGGGAGGTCGGTTATTTTTTTTTATTAAACCATCTATATATGACTAATAGACCCCTAAACTAAGTGAATCAAATCATTATTCCAAGATCACAAAACTAACCCAAATTCACTCTCTAGAAGTGAAGAAGAAGAAGAGAACTAAGACAGGCATATTTCATCCATTGTTTCAATCTTGTGTTAGGGATTTGAATTAAGGTATGTTTTCTTATTCATCTATGATTCTTCCACCCATAGATCCCCAGAGTTTTGACAAAGTCAAAACATAATTCTTGCTAGGGTTTCTTCCTTGATTGTGGGTAGTGTTAAACTTGATTTCAATCAAGTGGATGATACTTAATTATGATTGAATTGACATTAAATTATTATATTATGATGAATTTATGTGATTTCAATGGTAAAACCTAGTCTATTTGATGAATTATATATTTTGAGAGTTTATACAATGAATGGTGAAATTGAAGAATTAGAATTGATCTTCTAAAATTAAAGTCATGTGTAGTAATGGTTCAAGATTGGGGAACATATAGACATGAATTAAACTATAATTTATTATGTATGATGGATCTTTACTTGTAAATCAATGATTTGAAACTTTTGATGAGTAATTAATAGATTCACCTGGTATAAAGAATGTGATTAGAATGCCTCAAAATCTAGGAGTAATTGATGATTGTGTGCTTGAAAGTAAGGCTTGTAGTCAAGAATGCTGAATTAATAGGGCTTTGAGAGTAAAGGTAAGGTGATAGAAGTCTAATAGGTATATTTTTGGTGAATGATCTTTAGTCACCTAACCTATCTATAAGTTCTAGAAAGTATAAAGTGATAGAGTCACTTGGACGTGAATTTATTGTCAACGACATCCTTCCATGAGGCATGGATCATTTATAATTGGTCGAGGAAGTTGATTGAAAATTTTGAACTATTCGATAACTATATTTAATAAATTGGCGTGTAATAGACAGGTAATTGATTGAGTTATTAATAATGAGCTAAGTCTGAAACTTTATGTGCTAGGTCATTTCAGATAATCAAGTTGACATATAAAGTACATGAATAAAAATAATTTGATTATTGATGAAGCGTATAGACGTGCCTGATTTAATGGACTTATTGTGCTTTTTTGTTTGTTCTCTTTCCTGAAGCAATGGCTTCCAGAGATGAGCTTCACGAAAATGAGGTAGTCAAAAGACCTTCAAAAGTTTCTAGAGGAAAAAAACCAATCTAATGGGCGAACGTTCTGTGGTCTTGCCACGCGTTGTACATATTTACACAATGGATAATGACGCCACAGACTTATCTAGTGATGAGGAGGGAATTCATCAAGGAGAGAAGTCCAAACGACAAAAAAAGATTTGTAAAGAAATTATCATCAAAATAGAAAGACCAAGGTCACTTCAAAGATGGTATCTTCCAAAGACAAAAAAGATACAAAACTGCACCAAGAAAATGTAAAGAACTACAGGGGAGTTAGACAACGAAAATGAGGAAGATGGGTTACAGAGATTCGAGATGTAAGAACAAATCAACGACATTGGTTGGGAAGTTTTGCCATTGCGGATGAAGTTGCTTTGGCTTATGACAAGACAACCATTGAAATAAAAGGTCTAAATGCTTTAATGAACATTCTTAAGCCGCCACCTAAGGAAAGCGACCCCATCCACCATTATGAAAGACAAATGACATGCAACTCCATATATGTTTAGTTACTTTGTTTGTTCAAGTTTCCATAGGTTTATCCTCTCCAATCTCTTTTTGTAAAATAACACTATATATCTTCTTGTTGTTGTTGAAATAATCAATTGGAGGCACATGAATAAGTATGATGTGTGTATTGACGAGGTGGAGTTGTTTTTGTTGTATTACTTGTAATGATTTGGTAAAAAAACATTATCTAAAAATGATACTTTTGCTAGATAAACAACCTTGAGTTATAAAAAATATTTAGACAATATATTTCTAATGCAACAAAAATGTTCAATATAGTTTAACATAAATCTTAAAATAAGTAATTGAAAGATTTTTGTTAAATAGTTCATTTGAATTTTGTTTAAAAGATAAATTATTTACATGAAGCTACCACTTCTTTGCTCCCTTAACATATCGTGAGGAGCTTGACCTAGAAATTTAGTTAAGAGTTATTCATTGCATTTTTTCTTATATCAAACATAACTTGGTACTCATTTTCTTCATTAATTAGATTAGCTAAATAAGGTCAATTTTGTACACTTCTCACTAAATGTAAATTCCTTCTTTAAAATAAAAAAGATGACACCATTTTTCTTTTCAAATTAATAATAATCATGCTTTAGTTTCAAACATGATCGAGTAAATAGAGACGTCCTAATAAAGACATAAAGAAAAATCTATGTCACATGGTACACATTTTTAGTTTGATTTTGGTAAGGCAGTAGAAACATATTTATGAGGTTGAATAGACGAAAGCAATATTTCTTTGAAATCACCTCCACATTTTCATTCTTAATAATGATCTATATGGTATAGTTTGAACTTCGAGATTGATTTTTTAAATTGTGATCATAAATTTTGTCTTTTTTAGTCTTTTATGATAAAAATAGTTTTATGTACTTTCATAACATATCTTTTTTTTCCTTATACATAAGAGATCTTAAAAGAATTTTTCTTTTATTCAAATCGTAAGAAGACAAGAGATCTCATTTTCTTGTTTCCATGTGTTTTTCTGCAAACAAATTCTAAAACTTATAAATGTCTAGATTGTACTACTTTAGATCTGCTTGTGTCTTCGCGTTTTATCTTTTGAACTATATGAAATTCATGATGGACTGTAGGTACATTTTTGTCATCACCCGCAAGGTAATTTTTGAAAACTTTTATAGAATTACATTATACCACTCCCGATAGTTTTTCCGAGTCATTTATGATTGGTCGGTGAAGTTGGTTGAAAATTTTGAACTATTTGATAATTATACTTAATTAATTGATGGATAATAAAATTAGATAATTAATTGAGTTGATAATAAGAAACTAAGTCTGAAACTTGCTTAAGACCCTATCCCTTTTGGACCATATGTATTAAAGGTCTTATTTTCTACAAAATTATTGTCTTGCTTTGTTAAAGTTCTCTATTCGCTGCCGCCAATTTTTATCACCACTGCCAAACGTCTTCACCATTTTAAGGTCAAATTAATGCTACTCTAGAATTTCACTTTGATGCTATGAATACTTAGTCAATTTATACGTATTGAAAGGATAAATCTTAAATTCAACTAGTCACACGTTGAGATTACTCCAAAATAGAATTGATTATTGCACTATTGGATTGTATAATTAATTACATTATAATTTAATAGGTCCTTGGCATAGAAACTAGGAAACAATTAAGTGGGTTTTGATGTAGAAAATGAAAATATTAATCTACAGGTCTTATTTTAAAATAGAGAACAATGGTGTTAATGACCAATCATTATGTAATGATTAAGGTCATGATTAGTCAATATAATAAATTAATTAATAGAAATGTACGGTGCCTAAATAAAAGGTTTTGAAACAGTAAGTGCTCTCGTTAGTTTTGTTCGTAATTTATTTCTCAATTTCTATGATATTCTTATTAGTACCACATTAAATTTCAAGGTTTGATATATTGGTATACGTAATTAAATTTTAGATGTATGGTATAGTGAATACTGATTGAAAGTATGAGCAGGTTAATTAAATTTGTTAGTAGTGTCCTATATTCTAGAACTAGTTGTTAGCAAATACGCTGATCATGGTGCATTACTTTCTAGTTGTATTTTTGTTAGTAATTAGTTGTTTAATTAATGGAAGTAGTGGTCATTTAGTGACTTAATAGTTTGTTATTTTTAAGTAATATAAAGTTGTACTTTCTTGTGATTTCATATACTAAAAAATAAAAAAGACTTCAGCATACAATTTTCTTAACCTTCGCACCTCTAATTCTTCCTAAAGTTTTCCTTTCTATTTAAGACAACGCATTTGGTATCAGATTCATGTCAATTAATGGCAATGGATTGAGTGTGACACAACCACTTATTGCGATCTTCTAGGAGAAAGCTACAAATTCTGGAGTATTCGTATGAAAACAATACTCAAATATCAAAATCTTTGGGACTTGGTAGAACGAGTATTTGCACATCCTGACTAAGGGCCCGTTTGGATGGGCTTAATAAAAGCAGCTTTAAAAAAGTACTTTTGAAAGTGCTGAAACTTATTTTTAAAATAAGCAGTTATGCGTTTGGATAAAAGTGCTGCCAAACGTGAAAAGGGAAAAATGAAAGAAAGAGATGTTAGGGTTATATGGGTAATTTGGATATTGTATAAAAATATTAAGGGCAAAAACATAAAAATGTGGTCAACTTAAAACAGCTTATAAGCTAAAAAAAAAAAGCACCCCTACCCCAGCTTTTAACTTTTGGCTTAAAATAAGTTTTTTTTTTTTAACTTAAAATAAGTTATTTTGAGTATTGCCAAACAGTTAAATAAGTCAAAAACCAGCTTTTAAGTCAGTTTGACCAGCTTTTAAGCTGAGCCAAACAGGCTCTAAGAAAATAGACTGCAAGACAGTAAGAAACAAGATGCTAAAGCACTGGTTTTATCTAGCATTCCAGATCCACTTTTCATGGATCGCAGCAGCAACCATGTCAAAGTAATCTTGACCCATTTTGCAGTAGGACTTAAAAGGTGATTCAAAAGTCATTGTGGTGAGATTGTAATTACTTCGGCGTGACTTTGAAACCTTGATTATGGAAAATGGAGAATCAATTGCTGATTTCTTATCCAGAGTAATGACAATTGTCAGCAAAATTTCATCATGTGGCGAGAAAATTACTTATCAAACGACTGTGGAAAAGATGCTACGGAGCTTGACTCCATAATTTTATCAGGTAGTTGATTCTATAGAAGACTAAGGATCTATCAGTTTTTTCCTTTGATGAATTGATAGGATCTCCTCAAGCCCATGAGACGAGACTCAGTCGATCTATCGAAAATAATTAAGATAAAGAATTCCAGGTGAAGGAAGCAACAACCAAATATGGTGAGAACAATGGTCCAGGAAGCACATCTCGAGGAAGAGGAGGATTCCGTTTGGTCGAGGTCGTAGCTATAAAAGAGGTAGAGGAAGGAATGATGGTAATACGTAGTCCAATGAGCAAAGTAACACAAAGAATGACATTCAATTTCATCATTGTCAGCACTACAGGCATATAAAGGCTAATTGGTGGTATAAAGATTAGAATATAAACTTTGCAGCAACAGAAAATGATGAAGATAATTATCTCTTTATGGCTTGCATTGATACAGATCATAAGAGAAGTGATGTATGTTTTGTAGATAGTGGTTGTTCAAATAATATGAGAAGCACCAAATCTTTGTTCTAGGAGTTAAATGAGAAGCAAAAGAAAAAGGTGCAGGTTGTCAACTCAAAAGAGATGCAGGGTGAAGGAAAAGGTACTGTGGGTATTGACTCTAGACACGACATAGTAAAAATGTTGGACATCATTCAGTTTGTATTTTAGATACAATTTGTTTATTGTTGGACAACCAATATCCAATGGGCATTCTATTTCTTGTGTCATTACAAACAAGAATTCAAGCAAAAAGGTTCGCATCACTATGATGTCAAACAAGATGTTTCTGCTGGATGTTTCTAACATGGAAAGTTTTATGCTTGTTGCAAGTGCAAATGATGAGTCGAAGTTGTGGCATTTTAGGTATGGTCACCTCAATATAAAGGGCCTGAAATTGCTAGTTGAAAAAGGTATGGTTCTTGGACTACCAAAAATTGATTATATTGAATTTTTTGAAGGGTGCGTTTATGGAAAACAAACTTGGAAGTCTCTTCCTGTTGTAAAAGTTTGGAGGGCTTCAAAATGTATTGAATTAATAGATGTTGATTTATGTGGACCTATGCATACTAGATCTTTTAGTGGGAGTCGTTATTTTCTCCTATTTACTGATGATTGTAGTCGCATGAGTTGGGTATATTTCTTAGAAACAAAAACAGAAAAAAATTCAAAAATTCAAGTACTTTAAAGCCTAAATTGAGAACCAAAGCGGTCTGTGCATAAAGACTTTTCGCACATATAGAGGGCGCGAATTGTTGTAAAAGGAGTTAAATCTTTTTTTGTGAGGAAAATGTCATTCATAGGGAGCTGAACACCTTATACTGCGGATCAAAATCTCGTTGCTGAGCAAAACAATCGCATTATGGTGGAGATGGAAAGAAGCATGTTACAAACGAAGGGAGTTCTGAATAATTTTGGGCTGAAGCTCTAACAACATCAGTCCATTTATTGAATTTTTCTCCAATAAAGGTTGTTATGATCAAAATCCATTTCAATCTTAGAAGGTAAAAACCATTTATAATTTATTTTAGATTTTTTTTTGTTGTACTTCTATGCTTTTGTAAATTTCCAATCTCGTCATAAGTTGGATGAAAAATCTGAAAATTGTGTTTTTATTAGTTATTGCACACAATCTAAAGCATATAGACTTAACCCTTTTAGTAGACAGATTTTAATTAGAAGGGATGTAGTATTTGCTGAAATGGCAAGCTGGAATTGGAGTGGAAGCAACGATAAGATGCAAGTATAGATTCCTTTTCCTACTGGAACCACTTTTGATGCGATTCAATAGCCAACTCCAACAGGTACAACAACCGATTCTAGTACCACTTCTTCCAGATTTATTTTTTTCAACTTCAGGGAGCAGAAACACTTCATCTACTACTCTTGAAGAGTCTTTATATGAGCCAATTCCATTCAGAATATCCAAAAGTCTTAAAAAGTTGAACTCCAAGTATGCCAATGACATGTATACAACTTGTCGATTCTCTTTTGCAACGTTTGATCCTACACATTATGGAGAAGCTGATAAAAAGGAAGAGTAGCGGAGAGCGATGTTAGAAGAGATGAAATCTATAGAAAAGAATGGCACATGGGAGATGGCGGAATTACTAGAAGATAAAAATGCAATTGGTTTGAAATGGATGTTCAAGACAACGTTTGCAGTGGATGGGACCCTGCATAATGATAAAGCTCGTCTTTTGAGAAAAGGATATGCACAACAATATGGTATTGATTTTTTTTAAAAAAATTTCTCTAGTTACTCAATTTGAAATTGTTAGACTTGTTCTAGCGTTGGTTTTATAGCCATGATAGCTAGTTTATCAATTTGATGTCAAGTCGGCATTTCTCAATGGATACCTACAAGAAGAAGTCTACATAGCACAACCAGAAGGTTTTATAAAGAACAGTGATGAAACAAAGGTCTACTAACTAAAAAAGGCATTGTATGGTTTGAAGGTAGCACTGATGAACCCATGTTGTATGTAAAGAACAAAGGTAATGCTTTCATCATTGTTTCCCTTTATGTTGATGATATCATTTATTCTAGCTCTTTTATTTCTCTGGTGGGTGAATTTAAGTCTCAAATGATGAATGAGTTTGAAATGTCTTGAAGTCCATCAAGCTCATTTCTTTCACAAAAGAAATATGCCAATGACCTTTTCATTAAGTTTAGTTTGCTAACTGGCAAGCCTTCTTCCACACACCTATAAATGTTGGTGAAAAATTGCAACTTAAGGATGGATCAGAGATGGATGATGCTAGAAGTTTTATAAGCATGGTTGGACGTTTAATTTACCTAACACATGCTCACCCTTATATTGCATTCTCTGTTGGTGTTATATCCAGGTTTATGCAACAACCTTCAAAGGTTCATTTTGGAGAAGCAAAAAGAGTTTTGCATTATGTCGCTGGAAGTATGGACTATGGAATTTGGTATTCACAAGTGTCTAACTTCAGATTATGTGGGTTCAGGACAGTGACTATTGATGTGAGGCTAAAAATACATATATTTAAGAGAAAAGGGTCTGATATACCCCTCAACTTTGTCATTTGGAGCTGATACACCCCTCGTTATAAAAGTGGCTCATATATACCCTTACCGTTATACAAACGGCTCACATATACCCCTGCCGTTACAAAATGGCTCACATATACCCTTCATTTAACGGAATTTTAAATTTATATTTATTACTTATAATTTTTTTTAAAAAATTATTTAGTGGTATATATGGTTCTTCTATAAAAGTTCAAGGTATATTTTAATTTTTTTCATACATAAATTATTTTTTGACTTCTTTTATTATAATTATTTGAGTTTCTTATTCTTATTTATTTTTTCTTTCATTCCTTAGTTTAAAGAAAAAAAATTAAATTATTTTTTTTTGTGTATTGTAATTTAATTTCGTATTCGAAAAAAAATTTGGTCATCTACAATAAGTTTTACAAGAATATTAGTGAAACATAAATAAATTTGATTATCAAAATAATAATTATAAATTAGTCATTGAAACAAAAAAAAGTCAAAAAAAAATATGTTTGACGAGGATTAAATTTACTCATATGGGATTATATTTTTTAGAAAAAAAAATAAAAATTTAGATTGAAACTTATTATTTTTTCATTTCCGTTAGAGGAAAAGGGTATATGTGAGCCATTTGTTTATAAGTAGGGGTATATATGAGTCACTTTCATAAAAAGGGGTATATCAGCTCTAAATGACAAAGTTGAGGGGTATATCAGACCCTTTTCCCTATATTTAATCATTATTTGTCTCACATTTACTATTTATATTTGTCCTTTTTAACATGAATTTTATATATTCTGCTAAATAGTGTATTTTATTTGTAGGAGTAAAATGGTGTAAAGTTCAAAAAGTTTGGAGCTAAAACGAATTTAATATTGAATAAGGAAATCAAGCAGGCAACTTATTGGATTAAATTTAATATAATATATATAAACATACAAAGTGCCTTGCCATTAAACTTGATCCATGTGGCACAATTGAAGGCGGCAACAAGGTGGAACCGAAAGAATAACTATCTTGAATAGATACATTAACCAAGTACATGAGGTATTCATAATATGTAAATATAATACAAAAGACTAAACTATCCTTCTAGCTATACATATATTTATCATTCCCCCTCAAGCGATGCTGGGTTTTTACAAATGTTGAGCTTGTCATGCAAGAATGAAAATTGAGCATAGGGAAGAGACTTCGCTAGTAAATCTGCAAGTTGGTCCGCACTTGGCACGTAGAGAACCTGTAGAACACCAGAAGCAACCTTCTCACGAACAAAGTGAATGTCAATTTCAATGTGTTTTGTGCGAGCATGATGAAAAGGATATTGAGATAAGTACATACTACTGATGTTATCACAATGGATTGTTGAAGGAGAGGATAGCTGAATATGGAGATCACCAAGAAGAGAAAGCAACCAAGAAATCTTAGAAGTATCATGGGCAACATAATGATATTTTGCCTCAGCACTCGAGCGTGATACAACACTTTGCTTCTTAGAAGACCAAGAAATAAGATTATTACCAAGAAAGATGCAAAAGCTGAAGTAGACCTGCGGGTGGTAGGACAAACTGCCCAATCTGCATCAGTATAACATGTTAATGAACCGATTGAGCTGCCTGGAATAAATAAACCATGATTTATGGAACCACGTAGGTAACGTAGAATATGTTTCACTGCAGTAAAATGAATGTCCAAGGGAGAATGCATGAACTGAAAAACCTGACTAACAGAGAAGGCAATGTCAGGACTAGTAAAAGTTAAGTATTGAAGTCCCCCAACAAGACTGATATAATGACGGATTATAAAATGGAGGAGATGTATCAGAAGAAATAAGAGATTTTTGAGAAATAGGAGTATTAACTGGTTTAGATGAGAAAAGACCTGCACGATTAAGAAGATCATGAATGTATTTGGATTGGTTAAGAAAATAACCACCCTTACATGTAGAGACAAATATTCCAAGAAAATAATTGACTAGACCGAGGTCTCTCATGGAGAATTTGGACATTAGAGTGTTTGACAAGAAAGGAGGTGAAGCGATGAAACCATGCTCGTGGAGCTTGCGCCATAAAGGGCTTTGTTCAGTCGACAAACATGATGTGGAAATTGCGGATGAACAAAACCAGTAGACTGTTTCATATATACCAATTCATTGAGAGTGCCATGTAAAAAGGCATTCTTAACGTCTAATTGAAGAATTACCCAACCTTTAGATGCTGCTAAAGCAAAAACAGTTTGAATAATGACTGGTTTCACCAGAGGATTAAACATTTGATCATAGTCTAATCCATATTTCTGATTATAACCTTGAGAAACCAGACGAGCTTTATATCAGTCAAGCGAGCCATATGATTTTTGTTTCACTTTATAAACCCATCAGCAACCGATAGTATTCACATTAATAGAGGGAAACACTAAGTCCCAGGTGTTGTTGGCGATGAGGAAGTTGTGTTCATCTGCCATTGCCCTTTTCCAGTTTTGATTTTTATTGGCCACAGTAAATGAATTGGATTTTGGAGGAAGAGAAGGTTGGAATGTAATACGAGATATGTGAGAAAATAAAGAAGGAATAATTTTAGGTCTGAGCTTTCCAGATTATGCTTGGGTGATCATCGGGTGAACTTTAGAATCAAGAGACTAAACATTTTGTGTTTGAGATATAGAGGGAACTATATGTGGATAGTCCTTGTAAATTAGGAGAAGTAGTTCTTGGAGATAGAGAAGATTGAGTTCTAGATGGAGAAGGAGTAAGATCTGGCAGCAATGATTATGCTACTTTGTTAGGATAAGTACTAGATGGATGTTCTGGAGGAGGTGAGAAAGACGAGGAGTGTGTCGGTAGGGGACTAAGGTGTTCCAGATTAGGAGAAGTATGCGAATTGAAAACTCTATTTGGAGATAAAGTAGGAGAACTATGTGGAGACGTGAGAGAAGGAAACAATAGTGATGAAGGACTTTTCGAGGAAGAGAAGGAAGTGTTTGGAGATATACACGTAGAACTGAAGGGAGGATACAGAAAGAGTCCTCTTGAAAAATAACATAACTTTATTTTCTAAAGGATTTAAGCACTTAAAACCTTTATAATTTGCAGGATAACAAAGAAAAATGCAATGTTTAGATCGAGGACTCAACTTATGTGGAAGATAATCATCTAGATTAGGAAAACAAGAACAACCAAATACACGTAAATGATGATACAAGGGTTGTTTACCAAAAAGAAGTTCATAAGGAGTTTTAAACTTGAGCTTGGAAGAAGGTAGAATGTGTTTCCAATCTGTGTTATAAAATCAGAAATTACTGGTTCTAATAAATCATTCAGAAACACGAAGTAACTGAGATTTTTTATAACCAGTAAATAAGATGAACAGAAATTTATTTGTAAAAAATAATTTAATCTGTAAAAACGTACCAGAATCTGGAATACTCTTATTGAAAATTTAGGAAGAAAATCAAGTCCACTGAATTCACAGTGTCCCCTTAAGGAAATTATTCCCCTCTAGTATCCGAGGTTGATTTGGAATATAACCTCCCAAGGTAAAATGATTTTAATCAGTAGAGTATAGATACCAAAAACTCTACTGTCAGCGAATCAATCCACAACAGGAAAGTACACGAAGAAATATGTGTTTTTAAGAAGAAGGAAGATCAGAAAATTCGTAGGAAATATTCTGAAGACTGAATGATATTTATAGGCAAGAAGAATATATTCTGAAAGGTTGCAACCCTTTCAGAATTAACACGACCATTAATGAAAGGTTGCAAACTTTCAAATGGTATTGACTGTTCCTGAAAGTTGCAACCTTTCAGAACAGTCATGGCGGGAAATTTTGAATATAACGGAATTTAAAACGGGTCATTCGCGCGGATCCGAGTCGGGTCGGGTTAACTAAAAAGTTGAAAACATTTCGGTTAAATTCTGTTATCAACTAATTTATTGAAAATAATTTTTGGCCATTTAAATTAATTAATAAATAATTAAAATAAATTTTGTCCAAAAAATTATCTCTCGATCATTTGCCAAAGCCAAAGCCAAAGCCGAAGCGAGCGAGCGACGACGACGACGGCGCGAGGGGGGTCCCTCTTTCCAACCCTTTTAACAATTAATAGGAGTGTTTATTTATTTAAACTCTCCTATTTTCCTTTCCATTACCGATGAGGGACTATTGCCTTTTTTTCAATAAAGCATTAGAGGACTTTTCAAGTTCCCAACCTTTCAAGTTCTAAACCTTTCAAATTCCTCTCCTTCCCTCTATTTCCCATCAATTCTTGCTACATACCCAACAATCCCCCACATTGATGGGGAATAGTTATAACATAGGAATGCACGGACAATTGTGTACTTTACAAGCAAGGATTAATTGCATCTGGATAAGTAGGTTTTCCCTTGGACATTCCGTAGTGAACATATGTCAGATATACTCGGTCAATTGGTAGATGTGATATCTTTGAACCGTCGAACTTTGGTGTATACCTAGACAACCATATGTCACACAATTAACCCTTTACTGTTTATGATTCTTACGGTTGTGTTCATTTCAGCCATGAACACCTCCTGGTTTCATGAGTGTATAGAGAATAGGCTTTTGACATAAATTCTCTTTGAAGCGGCTTCCACTTCACACTCACATAGGTGATTTCTAACCGTGTCATCTCGTAGATACACTATTTGGTCAAATCTACCAAACTTAGCAAATCATTAAAAACTTTAAGCTTTATTACCTCATTAACAAGCCTTAAAGTCTTAACCTTTTCCTGAACATTGTCTTCATCATGAGAATGGATTGAGTTATTTGACAATGTCGAACCGTCAGCCACAACTTTGTTTTTCTCCTTGAATCTAGCTCTTGGGATCTTTAGTCTGCTAGATAGAGTTACCGTCATGCTGACTTGTCCTAAGCCATAAACCCATTCCCTTAGATGATCTTTCAACTGCCTCTCTCACTAGGCCTTTTGTTAGTGGATCTGACACATTATCGCTTGACTTTACATAGTCAATTGTGATAATTCCACTAGAGAGCAGTTGTCTTATGGTGTTATGTCTACGTCGTATATGACGAGACTTCCCGTTGTACATAACGCTCCCTGCCCTACCTATTACTGCTTGACTATCGCAATGTATGCAAATTGGTCCGACAGGTTTGGGCCAGAATGGAATATCCTCTAGGAAATTCCGGAGCCATTCTGCTTCTTCACCAGCCTTATCCAAAGCAATGAATTCAGATTCCATTGTGGAGCGAGCAATACATGTCTGTTTGGAAGATTTCCAAGAGATAGCTCCTCCACCAAGTATTAATACATAACCACTCGTGGATTTTACATCATTTGACCCGGTGATCCAATTTGCATCACTATATCCTTCAATCACAGCAGGATATTTATTATAATGCAAAGCATAATGTTGTGTCCATTTTAGATAACCCAACACACGTTTCATAGCCATCCAGTGAGTTTGATTCGGATTACTAGCGTACCGACTCAGTTTACTAATAGAACATGCTATATCTGGTCGTGTGCAATTCATAATATATATCAAACTTCCCAACACTCTGGCATATTCCAATTGAGAGTCACTTTGACCTTCATTCTTTTAAATGTACAACTTAAATCAATTGGAGTTTTGACTACATTGAAATTCAAGTAATTGAACTTATCCAATACTTTTTCAATATAATGAGATTGAGATAATGCTAGTCCCTGGGGGAGTTTTGATAATCCTGACCCCTAAGATCAAATCAGCAACTCCTAAGTCTTTCATATCGAACTTGTTGGACAACATGCGCTTAGTAGCATTTATATCATCAATTTCTTTACTCATTATTAACATGTCATCAACATACAAACAAACAATGACTTCATGATTCATAACATTTTGATGTAAACACATTTATCACATTCGTTAATCTTGAATCCATTTGCCAACATTACTTGATCAAATTTAGCATGCCATTGTTTGGGTGCTTGCTTGAGTCCATAAAGTGACTTCACAAGTCTGCACACTTTCTTTTCTTTACCAGGAACTATAAACCCTTCAGGTTGTTCCATGTAAATTTTTCCTCTAACTCTCCATTTAAGAAGGCTGTCTTTACATCCATTTGGTGGATTTTAAGATCATGCACTGCTGCAAGTGCTATTAACATCCTAATTGATGTTATCCTTGTTACTAGAGAATATGTGTCAAAGTAGTCCAGACCTTCCTTTTGTCTGTACCCTTTGACTACCAGTCTAGCCTTATATTTGTCAATAGTCCCATCAGGTTTCATTTTCCTTTTAAAGATCCATTTTGATCCTAAAGGTTTATTTCCTTGAGGAAGATCAGTCAATTCCCAAGTGTGATTGCTTAAAATTGATTCAATCTCACTATTGACTGCTTCTTTCCAATAAGTTGACTCTGACGAAGACATAGCTGCTTTAAATGTTTGAGGCTCATTTTCAAGCAATAGTGCTACAAAATCTGGTCCGAAAGAAACAGATTTTCGTTGTCGAGTACTTCGCCTAGGTTCCTCACTAGTTAGAATATTTTCCATTGATTCTTCTCGTGGTCGTTTAGATCTTTCACTTGTTGACTCACTTTCAGTTTTATACGGATAAATGTTTTCAAAAAACTCTGCATTATCTGATTCAATTATCGTATTAACATGAATCTCAGGATTATCAGATTTGTGAACCAAAAATCGACAGGCTTTACTATTCACAGCATATCCAATAAAGACACAATCTATTGTTTTGGGTCCAATTTTAACCCTCTTAGGTAAAGGAACCTCTACCTTGGCTAAACACCCCCACACTTTAAAATATTTCAAGTTGGGTTTTCTTCCTTTCCACAACTAATATGGAATTGATTGTGTTTTTTCGATGGGGTACTCTATTGAGTATTTTATTAGCTGTAAGAATGGCTTCCCCCCAAAGATTTCGCGGTGAACCAGAATTGATCATTAAGGCATTCATCATTTCCTTTAATGTTCTGTTCTTCCGTTCTAACAAACCATTTGACTGTGGTGTATAAGGTGCAAGTAGTTTGATGAATAATACCATATTCCAAACATATCTCTGCAAAAGGAGATTCATATTCTCCACCCCTATCACTCCGAATCATTTTTATCTTTAGATTCAATTGGTTTTCCACTTCATTTTTGTATTGCTTAAATGCATCAATTGCTTCATCCTTACTATTAAGCAAGTATACATAACAAAATCGAGTGCAGTCATCAATAAAAGTTATAAAGTACTTTTTTTCCACCACGAGATGGTGTTGACTTCATATCGCATATATCTGTGTGAATTAAGTCTAAAGTTTTAGAATTTCTTTCAACAGACTTGTAAGGATGTTTAACAAACTTACTTTCCACACAAATTTCACATTTCGACTTATCGCATTTAAAATCAGGCAATACTTCTAAATTAACCAATTTTCGCAAGGCTTTGTAATTACATGTCCCAAACGGGCATGCCATAAATCACTTAACTCCAATAAGTAAACAGAAGCAGAATTTTTATTGATACTGTCAATAACCACTACATTTAGTTTGAAAAGACCCTCATTGAGATAGCCCTTTCCTATGAACATTTCATTCTTACTTATTACAGCTCTATCACTAACTAGGACACACTTAAACCCGTTCTTAACGAGTAGTGCAACAGAAACTAAATTCTTCCTAATAGTAGGGACATGCAGAACATTGTTTAAAGTCAACACTTTGCCGGATGTCATTTTCAACATTACTTTGCCAGTTCCTGCAATCCTTGCTGTTGCTGTGTTTCCCATGAATAAATCTTCATCGTACTCAGCAGGAGTGTATGTTGCAAAGGCTTCTTTTGCAGAGCAAATATGTCTAGTGGCACCTGAGTCGAGAAACCACTCCTTGGGATTTCCAACTAAGTTACACTCCGATATCATTGCACACAAGTCATCTGCATCTTCCATTTTTTCCACGATGTTTGCTTGATTTTTGCCTTTGCCTTTGTTTTTGTCCTTTCTTGGAGCATGACAATCAGAAGATCTATGACTAGCCTTGCCACAATTATAACAGTTGCCTTTGAATTTCTTCTTGGCCTGTTCTGACTTCTGCCCGTTGGACTTTTTTTTGTATTTGGTAGGAGCTTCTTCAACAATATTAACTCCAATGATGGTTGAACTCTTACGCGACTTCTTTTCGGCATTTCTGTTATCTTCCTCAATCGTGAGCCGAATCACAAGATCTTCAAGCTTCATTTCTTTACGCTTGTGCTTTAGATAATTCTTGAAATCATTCCACGAAGGAGGCAATCATTGCAGCCACTTGAAAAGCTTCATTTACTACCATATCTTCAGCAATCAGATCATGGAGAATAAGTTGAAGTTCCTGCACTTGTGATCCAACAGTTTTACTATCTGTCATTTTATAGTCTAAAAACTTTGCGACCACAAACTTTTCAAGCATGCATCTTCTGTCTTATATTTCTTCTCAAGTGCATTCCACAACTCTTTTGAAGTTGTTATTGCACTAGAGACATTATATAAGTCATCCTCTAAGCACTCAAAATGTAACCTTTACATAGGAAGTCTGACTGTTTCCATGCTTCAACAATCATAAATTTTTCCTTGTCTGGCATATCATCAGCAGGAACTGGAGTATCTTCACTTGTAAATATCTGCAGACCAAGAGTGGTAAGCCAGAAAAATACTCGTTGCTGCCATCCTTTAAAATTCACACCTGTGAATTTACCCGGTTTCTCTGCTTGTGATACAAGAGGTCGGGTTGGTACAGCAACAGCCACTGTAACACCAGTGTTTTCCATTTCTGATAAACAAAATTGATACAATATAAGTAAGCAATAAAAATATAATTGCAGACTTAAAAGAGTATAAAATCACAAAGATTTTTGTCTCCACCAGAAACACAGATTTAGTAATTTCCTTAAGATTGTTTCCAATCTGTGTTATAAAATCAGAAATTACTGGTTCTAATAAATCATTCAGAAACAGGAAGTAACTGAGATTTTTTATAACCAGTAAATAAGATGAACAGAAATTTATTTGTAAAAAATAATTTAATCTGTAAAAACGTACCAGAATCTGGAATACTCTTATTGAAAATTTAGGAAGAAAATCAAGTCCACTGAATTCACAGTGTCCCCTTAAGGAAATTATTCCCCTCTAGTATCCGAGGTTTGATTTGGAATATAACCTCCCAGGGTAAAATGATTTTAATCAGTAGAGTATAGATACCAAAAACTCTACTGTCAGCGAATCAATCCACAACAGGAAAGTACACGAAGAAATATGGGTTTTTAAGAAGAAGGAAGATCAGAAAATTCGTAGGAAATATTCTGAAGACTGAATGGTATTTATAGGCAAGAAGAATATATTCTGAAAGGTTGCAACCCAAAGGTTGCAACTTTCAAATGGTATTGACTGTTCCTGAAAGTTGCAACCTTTCAGAACAGTCATGGCGGGAAATTTTGAATATAACGGAATTTAAAACGGGTCACTCGCGCGGATCCGAGTCGGGTCGGGTTAACTAAAAAGTTGAAAACATTTCGGTTAAATTCTGTTATCAACTAATTTATTGAAAATAATTTTTGGCCATTTAAATTAATTAATAAATAATTAAAATAAATTTTGTCCAAAAAATTATCTCTCGATCGATCATTTGCCAAAGCCAAAGCCAAAGCCAAAGCGAAAGCCAAAGCCAAAGCCAAAGCCAAAGCCGAAGCCGAAGCGAGCGACGACGACGACGGCGCGAGGGGGGTCCCTCTTTCCAACCCTTTTAACAATTAATAGGAGTGTTTATTTATTTAAACTCTCCTATTTTCCTTTCCATTACCGATGAGGGACTATTGCCTTTTTTCCAATAAAGCATTAGAGGACTTTTCAAGTTCCCAACCTTTCAAGTTCTAAACCTTTCAAATTCCTCTCCTTCCCTCTATTTCCCATCATTTCTTGCTACATACACAACAGAATGTTTAAGAGATGAACTACAGTATTAAGCTTCAACCCAAAATTGAGATGGAAGAAAAGATTGAAAAAGTAAGACTGAAGCATATTTAGTATAGTGCGATGCATTCGTTCGGTTTACCATTTTGTTGGTGATTACGAGGGCATGAAATACGAAGACAAACACCATTTGAATTTAAAAACTCACAAAAAGAAGAGAGTTTGACGTATTTGGCAGCTCCATCACATTGTAGTGATTTAGTTTTGACTGAAAATTGAGTTATAAGATAAGAGTATAAGTTTCTGAACATAAGGAATGCTTCTAATTTGCGTCGAATTGGAAACACCCATGTAAATTTAGTAAAATCATCATGAAATAATATATAGTAACAAAAACTAGTAAAAGAGGGAATCGGGGAGGTCCAAATATCACTGTGAATAAATTCAAATGAAGGCGTAGAAGAACATATATATTCCTTAAATGGTAGTTTTGTGTGCTTGCCAAGTTAACATGCATTACAAAGAAAATCAAAATGCTTCGCAAAAGGGGATTGCCAACTATTATTTCTAACTACACAAGAAAGAACACATATACTAGGATGGCCTAGACGACGATGCCAGAGAGTTCGAGAAGCACGGGAAGCAGCAATTACTGGTTCTAATAAATCATTCAGAAACAGGAAGTAACTGAGATTTTTTATAACCAGTAAATAAGATGAACAGAAATTTATTTGTAAAAAATAATTTAATCTGTAAAAACGTACCAGAATCTGGAATACTCTTATTGAAAATTTAGGAAGAAAATCAAGTCCACTGAATTCACAGTGTCCCCTTAAGGAAATTATTCCCCTCTAGTATCCGAGGTTTGATTTGGAATATAACCTCCCAGGGTAAAATGATTTTAATCAGTAGAGTATAGATACCAAAAACTCTACTGTCAGCGAATCAATCCACAACAGGAAAGTACACGAAGAAATATGTGTTTTTAAGAAGAAGGAAGATCAGAAAATTCGTAGGAAATATTCTGAAGACTGAATGGTATTTATAGGCAAGAAGAATATATTCTGAAAGGTTGCAACCCAAAGGTTGCAAACTTTCAAATGGTATTGACTGTTCCTGAAAGTTGCAACCTTTCAGAACAGTCATGGCGGGAAATTTTGAATATAACGGAATGTAAAACGGGTCACTCGCGCGGATCCGAGTCGGGTCGGGTTAACTAAAAAGTTGAAAACATTTCGGTTAAATTCTGTTATCAACTAATTTATTGAAAATAATTTTTGGCCATTTAAATTAATTAATAATAATTAAAATAAATTTTGTCCAAAAAATTATCTCTCGATCGATCATTTGCCAAAGCCAAAGCCAAAGCCAAAGCCAAAGCGAGCGACGACGACGACGGCGCGAGGGGGGTCCCTCTTTCCAACCCTTTTAACAATTAATAGGAGTGTTTATTTATTTAAACTCTACTATTTTCCTTTCCATTACCGATGAGGGACTATTGCCTTTTTTTCCAATAAAGCATTAGAGGACTTTTCAAGTTCCCAACCTTTCAAGTTCTAAACCTTTCAAATTCCTCTCCTTCCCTCTATTTCCCATCATTTCTTGCTACATACACAACAGAATGTTTAAGAGATGAACTACAGTATTAAGCTTCAACCCAAAATTGAGATGGAAGAAAAGATTGAAAAAGTAAAGACTGAAGCATATTTAGTATAGTGCGATGCATTCGTTCGGTTTACCATTTTGTTGGTGATTACGAGGGCATGAAATACGAAGACAAACACCATTTGAATTTAAAAACTCACAAAAAGAAGAGAGTTTGACGTATTTGGCAGCTCCATCACATTGTAGTGATTTAGTTTTGACTGAAAATTGAGTTATAAGATAAGAGTATAAGTTTCTGAACATAAGGAATGCTTCTAATTTGCGTCGAATTGGAAACACCGATGTAAATTTAGTAAAATCATCATGAAATAATATATAGTAACAAAAACTAGTAAAAGAGGGAATCGGGGAGGTCCAAATATCACTGTGAATAAATTCAAATGAAGGCGTAGAAGAACATATATATTCCTTAAATGGTAGTTTTGTGTGCTTGCCAAGTTAACATGCATTACAAAGAAAATCAAAATGCTTCGCAAAAGGGGATTGCCAACTATTATTTCTAACTACACAAGAAAGAACACATATACTAGGATGGCCTAGACGACGATGCCAGAGAGTTCGAGAAGCACGGGAAGCAGCAAAAGCATGATGAGCAGCAACAACCGGAGTTGATGGAGAGAAAGAGTAAAGGGGACGCAAATTATTGCACCTGAGAAGGATTCTCTTCGTCTGGAAGTCCTTAATGGAAAAACCAAAAGCATCAAAGTCAATTGAACATTTATTATCAGAAATAAATTTACGAACACTTAATAAATTGCAAGAAAGAGTTGGAACAACTAAAACATTTTTAGAGAGAAAGTGGACGAATGAGTAGAGAATGTATTATTACTAGTATATGAGATGGGGAGTTGATTACCTCTACCTACCATAACATGATCATTACCATTATAGGTCTGAAAAGAAGTGAGAAGCAAAGGATTAGGTGTCATGTGTGAAGAGGCAACAATGTCAACATACCAAGGAGTATGACCTGCCGGATTATAAGAATGTTCAGAAGAGAATGATTAAAGATCAGTAAAGAGTGCTTTAGAACCAAGCGATGGACAATCTCTCGTAGAATGAGTAGGTTGAAAAAATAATTGACATTGAAAAGGAGAATGTGCTACTGAATAACTAGGATATAACGGAGAAGTGCTAGTGTGCGGAGCTGGGCCTAGAATGGAAGAAGTGTTTGGACTTGGAGCAGATTGGAGAGGAGCAGTGGAATAATTCCTATGGTTACATGAGGTATTTATAGTATGTAAATATAATACAAAAGACTAAAGTATCCTTCTATCTATACATATATATTTATTAGGCACAGTTCAAGGGAAATTCAATTCTTTTTGGGTTTTGATTTCCCAATTTATTTTGGACTTAGTTATTTTATTTGGGGATTTCCACATCTATAAATAGTCCATAAAAATAATTATTTGGGGGAATCTGGAGGAGATGCTTAAGTTCTTCTTCTTATTTTCTTAGAGATTAATAGCTCAAACCCTTGTTTTGAGGCTGTAGCGACGAATGGAATGTTGATTATTAATGGTGTTTTGAATTAATTCTTTGTTGTCATTATAAGTTACTATTATATTCTTGTTTTTAGTATTTAATGCTTGATCACTATGATATAAATCTATTGTTTAATCTTAAAATCGAGAGAGGAGAGGTTAGATAGACCAGAAAAGCTCGATCTCCCACTAGATTGAGGTGATTTGTGTTTAGGAGTGGCACCCGTACGAATGACTTGCTTGGTTACGAAATAGGATGAAATGTAAATGCTCACTGATTAGTTTACTTATCCCCACTCAACGATGTAGTTAGGTATCTAATTGGAGTAGGCGACTAGATATGTGTAGCCCGACTCATACAATTAACTCTATAAACCAATAACTTGATAACTAGAATTAGTTCAAAACATGAAACATGAAATTCAATATATGTTGCAGCCCTGAGATTTTCCAATTATTGTAAGTAAATTTATTATTTTGTTCTTGCATTCTTCTTTTCTTGGCTCTCTTAAGTAAATAATTAGACCAGTATAATTTAGTAAAAATAGTTAATCAACAAGTCCTTTGGGATCGATAAATTGGTTCTTTAAGAGCCACTATATTACTTGTGTGACCATGTACACTTGCATGTGCAATTGGGAGCAACAACTATGATGGTTCATTGTATGATAGACGAAGCATTTCAGCACATATTTTTACTCTTGGGTCAGGAGTAATATATTGGAGCTCAAAGAAGTAAGCTACAAAAACCTTATCCACATTTGAAGCTGAGTACATTGCAGATATTTCAGCCGCTTGCCAAGCTATCTGGCTAAGAAGCATGTTATCATAATTTCAGCACAAGCAAGAAAGTGCAACAGAGATATATTGCGACAACAAAGCATCATTCTCAATGACAAGGAATTCAAATTTTCATAGTATAAAGAAGAACATTGATGTTCACTTCCATTTCATTTGTGATTTGGTTGAAGGAGGATATTGTATTGAAGCATTGCAACACTCATAAGCAATTAGCTCATATAATTACGAAGTCGTTGGCAGCGGACAAGTTTGTCTATTCGAGGGCTTTGCTTGGTGTATGCAACTTTGAATCAAGGGGTAACATTTAAGACTGATTCGAAGTATGACCAGGTCAATTATTTTCGTTAGTAGAATCCTATATTCTAGGGCTAGTTGTTAGCAAATATGTTAATCATGGTTCAGTACTTCCTAGTTGTGTTTTGGTTAGTAATTAGTTGTTTAATTAATGAAAGTAATGGTCATTCAGTGACTTAGTAGTTTGTTATTTTAAGTTTGTATAATGTTGTACTTTCCAGTGATATCATATACTGAAACATAGAAAAAACTTAAGCATACAATTCTCTTAACCTTCGAGCCTTTATTTCTCTTTAAAGTCTTCGAGCCTATTTACTTTGCCATGGTATAAATATCAATACCATTAGATTATAATATTGGAGGAATTCAGACTGAATCCTTGACTTGGAACATGGAAAATATGATAGTTGAAATGTTAATTAGAATCAAGATTTAAGAACATGATCATAAATATTAGTGAATTTTTAGGTCAAGGCTAAAGACATAGTAATGTTGGTATTGTTAGTTTTGAAATCGTATGGTGAATATGTACATGAATAAATTGAATTGTTTTGAAATCTCAACGAAAAGAGAAGACTCAAGTCTCGTAGTGATTATTCGGTTATTTGAGGTAAGTGGATTTCTTAACCCCTGTTTAGTGCATTAAATCATATAAAAATACTTGTGGTATGTGTTGGGGAGTAATGAGAATTGGTAATGGGTTGACTTGTCCATGTTGAATAATTCTAAAGATGAAAAAGGGGTAGTACAAAGCATTGTGATTAATTATTGGTGTGTAATGTGTTGAGAATGGTTTTCAAAGGCTTATTGATTCATTGTTGATATTTTATCATATTGTTATTTAAATCAATTCAATTTCATAGAGAGTTATTATACTTGGCATTGCATTTCATTGCATTGCACAACTTTATCATCGATGAACTTGATCTTTTGAGTGTCTTTCTGTGGTAGTTATGATTGATGAATAATGAGTTTAATCTTTAGGATATATAATTGCTAAAGTTTTGGTGTTGAGTTGTGTGTTTTGTAAACTGTGAAATGTTAGGTTGGGCTTATTTTATGCAAGTTGTGATTGATGAATATTAAGTTTTTTGTTGAGGATATATAATTGTTACAGTGTTGTTGTTGAGCTGGTTGCTATATAAATTGTGAAATATTAGGTTGGGCTTGTTTTATAATGGTTTAGTTGTGGAGGTTTGGTTGGGGTGTAAGGATTACACAAATTCTATTCCCTACGCTTATGTTTAGAAGTTTACTTGATGAGTATCGTGTGGTTTGGAACTCACCCCTTGCTACTACAATTTTTGTAGTCTACTAGCCCCAACCTTTGTGATATTTTCTCTTCTCCTTGTCTGAGGCTTCTTCTGGAGGTTTCTGAGGCAGTTGCTTGTTATTTCAGCGGACCTTCTTCCTCGTTAATTGTAATCTTGTTCTGTTCTAGAAACATTGTCATTTAAGACTTGTATTTTCTTTCAATTTTGCTATAACACATTAGAGGCTTGTACATGTACAATGTTTTTGGGGTTTTATTTTAAATTAGATTATATATATCCGCATTTTATCGTAAAAGCTAAGTTTTAGGCTGACTTGTCTTGGTGCGATAAGACAAGTGTCATCACGTCCATTTTTGAGTCGTGAAAATTTTCTCTTTGAAATTCTAGACAAATAACACAACAAAAGTGAATCTAGGATTTTAAGTTAGTTTGAGGGAGATCCCTCAAGAGAACCCTTGGGCTGACTTACTTAACTCAGCGGAAGACTCAACTCAATAAAAAAAAAAATAGAGCATGTTTAAAAGGAACAATTAATATAGTGGTCTTGCCAAAATGACATTTAAGTCTCAACAATTGAACATATGAAGTTATAAAATACAAGAGACTCTAAAATTAAATTACTAACTGTTTATCTGTTTATGAAGCCTCTAATAACAGAGATGGATGTTGTGACAGACCCCACAAAATCCTAATGAACTAAGCTAGAAAACAAATAAAGGAATGTCCTCTAAAATGCAAAATGGATCACCAAGTGACTGGGAGTACTCAATTGGATCAACGGTGCGCTACGTGCTGATTCTGGTTATTTGCGTCTCCATCATGAAATGATGCAGGCCAATTGACATTAGTACGTTGAGTGTACGAGTATGCGTGTTGGAAAGCTAAACGAAGACTTAAGCTTGAGGGGTTAAGATGAACTTGGATCTGCTCAACTCAAGTATATGCTTAACTCAAAGTATGCATATAAAGCAATTTAAAACACATGCGATATATATAAATATTGTAAAACAATAAAAGAACTTAATTCGTTAGACAAATGCATTAACAAACTCAACTTTACTTATATATGGAAGTAATATAAGTTTTGTGGGAGATTCTCTAACCGACAACCATCAATTTGAGCCTAAGTGATGATACAACATTTATCTCATGTTGCCTAAGGATCATCCTATACCTTGCAATCGGTATATGATCTTACTTAGCTTAGTGGATCCACTCGATAGACTTACGTGATCATCTAAAAAGTATGACCCATCAATTCCCATGATGGATTCATGGTTTACATGGAGACTTGAGTTAATTATGCACTCTCATTCCCACATTGGTTCTCAATACTACTCCCAAAACATACTTTAGAACATACTTTTAATAAAATTTCCTTCCTTTGGGTTGAGATAATTTACTGAACTATTTAGCTTTAAAATCCCCTTTTTGGAATCAGTGTTCCCCTTTTAGTTTAAAATTAGAACTCTTAGTTTCCTTTTAACTTAAATGTGAAACATTTATAAACCTTCAGGGAATACTTAGTTACCTGATAGCTTTTGAGAAATGAGCTCAACTCTTGCTCTTTACTTAACTTGAAACTTAACTCTTAGGAAATACTCAGTCCCCTTATACTTTTGAGAATTTAACTTAACTCTTTACTCTTTGATCAACTTATAACTTGAGCCTTAGACCAGAGATAAAATGATTGTTTAAGACTCTTTGAAAACTTTAAGAACTTACATTGATTTGCTTCTTACTTTTAAACTTGACTTCTAACTTCCTTGAATTGGATAATGAATTCAAGGATAATGATCTCATGTTTATTGATGATTTCATGATGTTTAGATATACTTTAGAGTGTTGAAATCAACTAGGAATGGTAGGTACATCACTTAAGAATTAGTACGAAAAGATAAGGAAAGAACAGGTTCTCCAGGGGATCTTGGCGCTCTGAGAGGCGCGGAGCGGCAAGGCTGACGGACAGAGTCTGTTCTGAGGCACTTTGATAGGCGCAGCGCCCCAGGGCCTATTAGACAAGTTTTCCAACTTTTCTTCTCCGATTTTTAATTCTAAATCTCCTAAAATTCCATGGATCTCACCACAAACACTTAGGATCTTTAAATAATTCATTACCCAACATATTAAATCCAAGAAGAGTCAGGAAACATGAATCAAATCTACTTGGGTTACACTACAATTCAACCAACAAGAATTTAACAAATTTTCATCAAGAACTCCCATATTCATCATTCCATATACTTTAACTTGATGAATTTGAAAAAAAATTGGTGTGGGTGAAAGGACCCAATACCGAATGATCTCACATACCTCGATAGGGATCACCCCCGACGAATTTCACTCAACGATCTTGGCGTTCTTGGACAATACTTGATCTTCTCTCTTCTTACCTCTTTTCTCCAAAGCCCTAAGTGTTCTTAGTTTTTCTAAAACTAATATGGGCCTTGGTTTTACCCCTAATATAACCTAAATAGAATTAGGAAATACTAGGGTGAAAAGACAACTTTACCCTTACTAAAATCCGAATTGAATTTTCCTCAGTTCAACAATCCAACTTCCGAAAGGCATATCTCCCTCATACGACATCGGATTTTCTCAATCTTGGCAGAGTTGGAAAGATCTTCCCAAAGGCTTTCCAAAATATAAAGAACTCATCGAAACTACTCCCGAGCTGGATGTTATGACCATTTGAATATGACCAAAATTCACTTTCTAAAGCTGAAATTTTTTCAGATTTCCCTATTTATTCACAAAAATTGATTATTCCTGATTTCTTAGCTTATTCTTAGTTAGTTCGAATTGCGAGACGTTACAATTTTCTAGTCCTTTTCAAAATTCTTTTTAGTTTATCATTTTTATAAATAAGAGACCTTTTAGTTTTAAAATATCTTCATTTTTATCTATTAGAAATTTGAAAAATGTTATTTTCTTGTATTTAAATTGTAAAAGGAAAAGAGATCTTATTTCATTTAAATTATGGAATCTTCATTCGTGAAAGTGGATATAAACCGGTGAAAATTATTTTTTACCCTAACAAATTGCTTGTAATTTAATAACCTTGTGAAATTTATTTTTTACACCTAAGAGATGTGAAAAGACAATCCTTTTTTAGAAAGATAAAATCGGTAAAAGGCAAGATAACTCATTTCTTCCAAAAGAAATTTAGCACAACTTTCGTTTATGTTTGCTCATCCTTGAGAACAGAACATGTTTATTTGGGAAATATGTTCTTGAATAGGTATCTATTTCAGTTTATATGGGATATTTAGGACTTCAGAAGTCAATTTTTTCAAAATGTGAATAAAATGTATAAGGTTTTCAAAATAAAATTATATTTCCAACAATTGTGCCATATGTCTCTATTTAGTCTCCCCTTATAGTGAATGCGGAGCCATAATTTTCAATAAAGAGTTCAAAATCTAAAAAAATAAACATACGAAGTAGTCGAAGGGGGTTCTTATGAATCCTCCGCCACTTGTGAAGGGCACATATGCTCTAGTTTTTAGACGACAGAAAAACCAATGTCCAAAAGTGCATATCAATCAGCATAATTCTGGATATATTTGTCCTTTTATCAATTCCACTTATTATGAAATGTTACTCAATGTAAGATAGTGGTGTAAAAAGATAAAACTCACATTTATATACCATAGTTTTCTATATGTAAAATGACATACTCCACAAGACATCATACAGTTCTTGTTCTTCTCATCTTTCCCCTGCACGTTTTAGCACAAACTAAGTTTACTATACCATTAGGCAGCTCTCTCACAACAAATGATGAAACAACATTATGGTTTTCTCAATCTGGAGATTTTGCATTTGGATTCAAGAAAATTCAAAGTCAAAATCAGTTCTTGCTTATGCTGTCATGAATGATACTGGTAGGATTGATTCTAATGTTGCTTATGCTGTCATGAATGATACAGGAATCTTTGTTCTTGTTGGTATTGGTTCTTCTGTATTATGGGAAAGTTTTCAATATCCGACTGATACACTTATGCCTACTCATATACTAGAGATTAACAACAAGCTTGTTGCTCGAAAATTGGAATCTTTCTTTGTTCCTGGTAGATTTTATCTTCGTATGTTTAGTGATGGGAATATGGTTCTTGTTACTCAATCCAAGCAAACGAATTTCGATTATCATGCTGAGTATTACAATAGTCATACTTCTAATTCAGGGGTGGAAGCCAATTTTGGTTATCGATTGGCATTCGATGAGTTTGGTTCAGTTTACATATTGAAAAGGAACAATCAAAGACTTGTGCTAACACCTCCTAATGTTCCTTCGATTTTAGAAAATTATCACAGGATAAGTCTTGATTTTGATGGTGTTTCAACTCATTATTATCGTCCAAAGAGTACGTCTATGGGGGATCAAAAGTGGAGTGTTCTATGGTCTTTGCCTGATAACATATGTCTAGCAATTGTTGAAGATATTAGAAGTGGAGTTCGTGGATTCAACAATTTGTGTCATCTAGGTTAAAATCAAAGACCATTGTGAGTGTCCAAAAGGGTATTCATTGATCGATACGAATAACTAATATGGGAGTTGCAAACCAAGATCTCTTCCAAGTTGTGATGAATTTGGACAGGGAAATCCTGAAGATATATATGGTTTTGATGTGGTGATGGATGTTGATTGGCCGTTATCAGATTTCGAGAGGATTTATCCTTCTGCTGAAGATATATATGGTTTTGATGTGGTGATGGATGTTGATTGGGTGAGCTTTAGTTAGTAATAAGTGGGTAGTGGGTTGATTTATAAATTATATTAATAAATTAAATTATAACCAATAGTTGAGCGCCAAGTATTTTAAAAAATATTTAAATAGTTTAATTTTAAAATAATTAAATAAGTGGTCAATTTTGAACCCAATGGTGGATGACAAGGGCATTTGGAGTAAATAGGTGGATGAGAAGGACATTTTGGACCCAATAGGTGGATGAAAGGTAATTTTGTACCATTTCCAATGCTTCGAGGATATTTTAATCCCTTTTCCGTTTATTTTAAAGTAAAATTTCTACATATTTTTCCGAATGAATTAATTAAGAATCTTTTTTATTCCAGACTATCATGGTCACTTTAAACTTTTGCTTAGGAAAATATTTCAATGGATGAGGATATTGAGTTAATGAATTTCTATTAAAATGTCAAATAATGGTTTTACTAATGATCAGTTACTTGAAAGGCTTTTTAAAACATACATTCCAAAAACTTCTGTGCTGTTACTATTTATAGAAGTAATAGTTGTTGGAAGAAGAAGCTTCCATTGTCAAATGGGAGAGTAGATACTTCTTTGAATGTAAAATCTTTTCTTAAAATACGGAAAGTTTGAACATAAAAATTGAAATCTTCTCCTTTTTACTACCGCATACATATGCTATAGTTGTTGTTTAATGAAAGTATCAAGAATCTTATAGAAGTTGTACCGTGATATAAATATGTTAAATTGTTACATCTCGTAACTTGAAATAACTAATAATAAGGTAAGAAATCAAGAATAATTAATTTCGGAAATAAGTAGGGAAATCTGAAAAAAATTTCCGAGTGTAAAAGTGAGTTTTTGATCATTTCCAAACGGACATAACTCCTAGATTAAGAGGATTTGGTGTTAGTTCTTTATATCGTTGGAAATCCATTAGGGATATCTTTCCCACGACGCCGCGTTTGCGCACTTTCGAGGTCGTATGAGGGAGATATGCCTTTCGAAAGTTTGGCTGTTGGACCGAGGAAAGTCCATTCCGGATTATGGTAAGGGTAAAGTAGTTTTTTCACCCTACTATTTCCTAATTTGTTTTAAAGGTCTAATTTGGGTAAAACAAAGTTTTATTTCAAATTAGAAAATACTTTTCACGCTTAGGGTTTGGGAGAAAGAGAAAAGAAGAAGGAGAAGGGAGAAAAGAACAAGATTTTACCAAGAATGCCAAGAGATTCAAGTGGAATCCGTGGGGGTGATCCCTGTATGTGAGCTTTTTTTGTGTTGTGTTCGTTCACCTACTCATGAACATATTTAATTAAGCTAGTTTTGATTCGATTGAATGACGAATATTGAAGTTCTTGATGAACAATTGTGGAATTCTTATTTTTTGGGTTGTTGCATATCTTTAGTTGTTTGATTTGTGTTTTTGGGATGTTATGAATCTAAACTGTTGGGAATTGAGGTATTTAGTGATCCCAAGTATTTGGGGAAAGATCCATGGGAGGTTAGAAGGTTTAGATTTGAAAATCGGAGAAGAAAAGTTAAAAAACCCATCTGACAATCCCTGGGGCGCCGACCGCTAGATCCCCTCAGGACAGGCTCTATCTGACAGGACCTTGCGTGCCGCGCCAGCCAGAGCGCCTCAGACCAGAGTCTGTCCTTCAGGCCTGGCGCTCCGCACCTCTCAGAGCGCCATGGTCACCTCGAGACCCCATATTTTCCTTATCTTTTCGTACTAGTTCCTAAGTTATGTACCTACAATTCCTAGTAGATTTCAACACTTTAAAGTACATCTAAACGTCATAAAATCATCAATAAATATGAGATCATGATCCTTGAATCCACAATTCAATTCAAGGAAAGTTAAGATCAAAGTCAAAAAAGTTAAGAGTCAAGTCTAAAAGTTAAGAAGCAAGTTAATATAAGTTCCTAAAGCATTCAAGAGTCTTAAACAAACATTTTAACTTTGTTTTATGGTTCAAGCAATGAGTTGAGCAAAGAGTAACAAAGTTTAAGTTCTCAAAAGTTATAAGGGAACTAAGTATTCTCTAAGAGTTAAGTTTCAAGTTAAGCAAATAGTAAGAGCTGAGTTCATTTCTCATGAGTTATAAGGGAACTAAGTACTCTCTAAAAGTTTATAAATGTTTTCACATTTAAGTTGAAGAGAAACAATATTTTCAAAACAGTTTTGAGAAATAAAAAGGGGAACATTGATTCCAAGAGGGCTTTTAAAGCTAAAAAGGGTTGATAACATTATCTCAACCTAAGAGGAAAGAGGATATTTTAAACGCATGAGCTAAAGTATATTTTGAAAGTAGTATTGAGCACCGATATGGGGATGAGAGTTCATATTAACTAAAGTCTCCATGTAGCCATCATGGGTATTAAGGGTCATACTTTTTAGCTGATCATGTGAGGTTAGCCAGTTGGTCCGTACTGTTGGTCCATAGTCTGGGGCCGAAACTTTTTTGGGGGCCCTTGACCTATGGAGGCCATCAATGGAGCATGGATGTACTTTCAGGGCGAAAAATTTTCCATGGAAAACATGTTCCTTCGTACCAAACACACCCAAAAAGGTCCAAATTAACTTTAAAAAATTGATTTGAGTACCTTAGTGGTCAACATTCTATTTTTCTTTAACGAGTAGTATTTACGTGGTAGTTAAGAAATTCGAATTTCTTTATGAAAATTTTTGTTTATTTGAATTTTAGAAAATTACAATTCAATAGTGGGTTTATGACAATACTTTGAGTTTTTTTTAATTATTATTTACAATATATATTCCACTTTTAAAAAATCAATCTTTGTATTTAGGTCCATCCGAAATATAAGTATATTTATGATCGGTCATACTCTTATAGTCTTATTAAAAGTTTGAATATGTCTTTAGAGAAATTTTTGATTACGTTGTCACTATGTAAGACAGGATGGTTAGAACGTGTTCATCACTCAGAGATCTGATACTGTTTAAGCTAGAACTTTTTTGAAGCATTTTATGCCCCTTGTAAATATGTTCGTACGTTTAGTTTTTTTTAATGTTCCTTATTGTAATACCGTAAATGCCCCTAACAGTATGACAAATCTATTTATATTTCTATCTGTCATTAGTAAAAGGGCTTAAATAATTAGTTTTGCTTAATTAAAGGTTAAATGGGGGAAGTCGAATATCACAGGGACTAAAATCATAATAAGGCCATAAACAGGGACGAAATTAATTATTTTTCTATAATTATTTTCTGCACAATGAGTATACATACTAGAAGTGTATATGTTCAGTATAAACGGAGACAATAACTTTGCAGAAACATAAACAACAGAGTTTAAAACATCTACTCAAAAATAATAATTAATATCATATCATAAGTTAATGAGTGTAAAAATATACCAAGATATATAAAAATAGAATGCAATAGAAATGAAAAAATCGAGTGCACTGAATGCACAATATCCCTCAAGAAAACTATTCTCCTCCAATACCTTACATCCTGTCGTGATGGAACAAATTTATTCAAAAAATTATTGATACAAAACAGCAGTGTCAGTAAATTACTCAACTGGAGAAAATGAAATAAATATTTAATTTTGCGAAAGTAGAAGAAGAAGATCATATTTTTTTTTAAAATGAGAGAAAATCCTTCTATTTATAGACAACAAACGCTAATATGAATTATTGTTTGTTGTGCCTTATCAGAAAAGTTACAACTATTTGAAAAAGTTGCAACCCTTCGGAAAGTTCATAACCTTTCACAAAAGTCGCAATTTTCATAAAGTCGAAACTTTTCATTAAAGTCGCAAAATTTCATGAAAGTCACAACTTTTTAAAGACGTCGCAACTCTTCATTAAAGTCACAACTTTTCATAAAAGTCATAACTCTTCAATAAAGTCGCAACAATTCATAAAAGCCACATCTTTTCATGAAAAAATGAAGGGTAATTTTGGAAATAAATAAATTTAAAATGAAATTCTTGCTTGTGGTTGCGCTGCATAGGTGGACCTAGGATTCTCTTTTATATAAATATATGACTTTTGTTTTGATAAATAAATGAAAACAAAAAATAAACTTGTTTTCCAGTTTTTTTCTCCTTTTTCCTGTCCATTCTTCCTTTTTTTCTTTCTTATTCGTCTTTTTGTCCCTTTTGTCCTACCTTTTGTATTTTTTTTGTCTTTTTCATCTTCTATCTTTTTTTAAAAACTTTTTTTCCTTTTTTTTTCTTTTTTCAGTTTTCTTTATTTAGTTTTAATTTAGTTTTTCACTTACGGATCTAAAGAACTTATCTATTTTACATAGAAATAAAGGTCAAAGACACATCTAAATATTCAGTTTTTTGAGTTTAATATCTAAACTATTGAGAGTGATTTTCATTCATAAACTATCAATTATTAATTTGAGAAATACAGTAACGCACTCTCTCTTTTATTTGAAAAAATCTTGACACATGACATTGCACATGCATAAAATATTCTACCTTGACAAAAATAAATAATAAAATATTTATATTTAAAAAATAAAATTTAAATTTATTTTTATACCCCACTTAATCATCTCCTTCCTATACTCCCCCTCCTCCCCCCACAATCCCCACCTTTTTATTCTATTTTGAAATTTCTTTTATAATATATTTTTTAAAAATTCATACTTCACCACCCCCTCTAAAAAAAACCCACCTACTCATTCTAAAAAAGATTGATACTATTTTACTTTTAAAGAACATAAATTCCACCCCTTCGTTGCTAATTCTTTGCTTCTAATTTATTTTTACATGTTTCTCGTTTTGTGTTTGATATATACATATGTTTTCTGGAACTTTTTTGTGTATCGAATATAACATAAATAAAAAATTTATTATAAAAAATTCTTTCGGTGGTAAGTAAAACATATTTTCAATATGTATATATCTAATTAAAAGCGATAAACATTTTGTAAGCGGAGGGTTAGGTGAAGTGGTTAGAAAATTTTAATAGAAAGTAAAAAAAAACTATACACTTTTCTAGAGAAATTTAAACCAAAAAAAATTGTGTGTGTGTGTGGGGGGGGGGGGGGGAGGGGTACAATGAGAGGGTAAAATATTTTACATTTTATTTTATTTTTTAAAATTATTCTTCTCAAATGAAAATGACATAGATGAGTCAAATTTTTAACGGATGACATAGATGAGTCTTTTTTAAAAGTTCAACGACACATTTATGAGTATTTAATGAATTAATAATGTTGATTTCTTTTTTTTAGCCCACATTTATGATAATGGGCAAGTGAAAAAAATTGAAGTATAAAAGATTAACTATTTACATTTTAATTTCTTACCACTTCTATAAAGCGATGATTGCTAAAGTTTAAATTATACAAATGACCATCATATGCAAAAAGATTTAAAAATAAGACAAAAGATCAGAATTACTGATTTGTTTGAGAGCTTTCGAGTTTCTTTTCAAGATATGCTCAAATATGAGTTTCTTTAACTTTTCTGGACCACAAGTTACATTTTTGAAGTTATCTATGTGTGACATGTGACTTTCTGTGGCGGAGATATAATTTTCTCTTTTACACATAAGAGATCACAATATGAACTTTTTAAAATTCAAATTGTAAGTAGATAAAGAGATCTCATTTCCTTGTTTTTTGTTTCTACAGACACATTTTAAAACTTATATATGTGTAGATTTGACTACTTTAGGTTTAATACTTTAATTTTTTTTGAATATTTTATCTATTGAACTATAAGAAATTCATTGATGTATTTATGACATCCTTATCGCGTGGGAAGTTTTCTATTTAAAACTCTAGAGAAATAACTTAACAAAAGAAAAATCTAGGATTTTTAGTGAGTTTGAGAGAAATGGTTTTCTAGTTCTTTAGAAGGATATATAATTCAAGTCGGTCAATGTAAAAATTTTAAAACTCAGATCTCTCACCCTATTTCAATTTGAATAGAAGAAAATGACCATTTTAAATCTCTTCTGTTTAAAGAAGAATATCTCTTAGATGTAAGGACATAAAATTCTTGTAACGCCATAAAACTAAAAGAAGTTTGTAAAGGGCAAAAAAATCAATTTAATGCTATTGTTAAAGATTACAAGATTTAAAGAAGTTTGTAAATGCTCACCGTGTTATACAGAACCCAATTTCAAATTATCTTTGGTCAAACAAAAGATCATATCGGACACACTGACCTCTTCATGATGCCGACTGGACTTGTGGCTCGCCTATCTGCAGTTTTCAATCATTTGCTACACTTTGACCTGTACAATCAACACACCATTATTTCAACTTAAAAAGAAAACAAATAAAAACTTGGTTGCCTCCTAAGAAGTGCCTTAGTAAAGTCTTGACACGGCACAAGTCCATACTAAAACCTCATTCTTGGGGTTGGTCGTCGTATCACTGGGAAAACCCCTTGTTGTCTCAGGTTCAAATGAGAAGAGATATGACCCATTTGGGCCTCAAAATACTTGATTGATACTGAATGAGAAGTAACAGTCTGTCTAAGGGTCGACACATCTTCTTTCACGATGTGATTGATTCATGTGGCAACCACGCCAGCCATTTGTATGCTTCTTCCATCAAAGAGAATGGGAGAAACCTCAATTGGACCGACTCTTGGGATATTTTCTTGAAGGAGAACGGTCCACCTACATCCACGAAGAATCTAATATGCTAATTGGGATCCTCATGAGACAAACAACCGAACAAATCTTTCTATTGAAAAAGTTGCAACATAGTACTTGTGATGTCAAAAACACCGCATTTCCTTCAGCCGAAGGCAAGCGAATGGAAACAATACCACCCATAAGATAGGGATAATTAGCATTAGGCTCATTGACATCATTGGGGTTGCTGATGTCGTCTTGGTGGCCACTTGGATACCATTGCTTTCGTTCTGTTTCAAGCCACAAACCGGCAAAACAAAACTAAAATTAAGTAAGTTCAACTATAACTAACAAGAACAACATTCAACTTAACTAAAGATTCTCAAACAACACCACTCCTTGGCAGCGAGGCCATTTTGATTTCAGGTATTAGGAAACTTCATCCAATACTAAGTGTCAAAGATCATTAATTAGTGTAACCCAACTAATTGAGTTGGGGGGTTAAATCCCACAGGGAGTGGTATGTATTTGAGAATCAATAACCAAGTGCGAAAATGCTCAAGTCAATCATAGGTCAAAACATTTACGATTAAAAACATGGTTCAAGTTTGGGGTGAATAAACCGTCAAATAACAGGGTTCTTTTTATTGTAATTATCAACTACAATAGCAAATAACATGTATAAGTAAATAATGAGACACATTTTTTGGGATGCGATTGGATTATAGGCCACTATTAATAAACTAGATTTAGTGACATTAAAATTTCGTAGCTAAACAACCAATTCCATTGCTAAACCCACATAGCGACGAATTAGTGACTGATATTTATTAGCAATGAGCAAAACAACAACGAATAGTGAAGACTTTCGTTGCTAAATGCTGTTTTTTTTGTAGTATAAGGTAGACAACTGGGTAATTTCAACTGATATTAAATAGTTGTAAATCATGTTACTAAGCTAGAGTCTATTGGGGATAAACATTCTCTTGAAAAATTTACCCCGAATCAAATTTGTTTCTCTCGAACACCAATAAGAAATTATTAATAACTATCTACATTTTAGTCCATTCACTCTCTTGAGTTGAATGTGCAAAAGAGGGTTTAAGATTCACTCTCTTGAGCTGGACCCATGAAAATCCAATACCCACATACCGTCAAATCAATAGTCTTAGTTTAAAAACGTCTCTCTTAAGCAAGCCAAAAACACAAAGGCGGAGTTGCATTTGCAACTACAACCCTTTAGGTTAAGCCAAAATTATTGAATGAAATAACTTTTAAACAACATTTACACTATCAATAATGAATAGTCAACAACTAACTCAACCTATAATCACATAATCACACCCCAAGAATTGGAGTTTTAGCTTGATATCATAAAATGATGGAATTTATCACCAAATTGTGTTTCCATCAACTGGGTAAGATTTATTTCGTCTTTACAAAGGTCTAATATGACGAATCTTTAACACCCACTTCCAATTTCTAAGAAATGACAATTTTTAAATCTTTAAAGCTAAGGAAATAATCAAAACTCCGTTCTAAACTCCAAGATGATAATTCTTATTCTATATTGAAAGCTAGATTAGATTGATAGATCAATCATTACTAAACTAAATAGTAAAAAATGTATTTATGGTTGCGAAAAATATGTTTAGAAGGATCATTCGGCGCAATAAGTTGGGATCGCCGCTCCACTCGGTGATCTGCCCTTGGTCAATTCCATCACCTTTTCGCTTTGGCCTTTAGTATCTTAAACTTTTTTTTTTAACTTTGGGCGATTGCATCATGGAACCGTTTGGCAACTCGTCAACTACTCTTTTCTATCGCTGACTTAATTTTCTCCTTGAAGGTTTTGCATACTGGACCTTTAGGCGAGACCGTAGCCATTTGGCTACTTGACCAATGAGATAAGCAATCATCAGACCTTCTTTTCTTCATTCTTTTAGCTGCCTTATTCGTATGTGCTCATTAGTTTTCATGCTTTGTTCCTCAATCCAGATACCTGAAATTCAAGAATTTACATTGATACAAAATATGTCTATGAGGACATTAAATCTATTAAAATATAGCCCTAATGAGTAGAAATCGTGGACTCATCAGTAAGTGCATAACTTGCATGGACGATTGCTATGGGTGTGGAAAGGATGGGCACAAAATTAGAGATTGACTGGTTCTCAAGGCTAAGGGAAGTGAGGATAATAAAGTTGCCTCTAGTGGTTCAGACGAGAGTGTTCTTAAGAAGAATAGGTTTTATGCTCTCCAATCTATAGAAGATCAAGAGTAATTTCCTTATGTTGCTTACAGTATGTTTTTATGCTTTATTAATTTACAGATTTCTTGTTTTTTTGTGACGTTTTATGTTTGATCTTGAAGTTGTATTTAGCATGAATGATGTATAGAAGTGATTATATAGGCATACTCCCAAGGAGGAGATAGTGTGCCAAAAAAGTAAGGTTATTGTGTGTTTATCTTTTGCCATGATTCCGTTATATGCATGTTCATGAAAAAAGCTTAGGTCTTGATAGAAGTGGCTTATATATAATGTTTTGTTTCATGTTGTGGTGCATTTGAGTGGAATTTCATATAAACTTCATGAGATGAACTAATTAACATACCTTAGTTAGGAGTTGAAAGATTCCTCCTTGAATAGAGGCTTTTCGAGAGTAAATTCCATATAGGATCCATGATTGTGTGTTGATCATGTTTTAGTTAGGGGAATGTGATTCCTCCTTGAAATGAGTAAATGTAGATGTTCATGCATTTGAGTTGTTAGAAGTAGTTCATACTCGCTTGTGTTGCATTGAATATGCTTAGCTTGGAATTAAAATTTTCTTCCTCGGTTGTGTGCATTTAGATGTATTGCATGCATGATTGGCTACTAGGTTATAGAGGTAACGTAAAGGAGTGTGTAGAATCGTTATTTGAGGATGAATGATCCCAATGGTGAGATTTTGTATGAATGAATTTCTATTAAAATGTCAAATAATGGTTTTACTAATGATCAGTTAGTTGAAAGGCTTTTTAAATCAGTACATTGCAAAAATTATACTAATTGGTTTCCGATGAATTATAGATATTGCATTGTGAATATGAATAGGGGATCAAATTTAATAGAGTTCTTATTAAATGATAAATAAATAATGAAGTAAACAATTATGCATTTTCACTTCCTATGGACGTTTCAATTATTTTTGTTTTTGTTAAATTTTATTTTTGAAGTCACTATTATGTCTTTTCACTTCCTATGGACGTTTCAATTATTTTTTGTTTTTGTTGAATTATCAAATTAAATAGAAGATAAATTATCTTATATAAATGGACTTACGTCAAGAATATGATCATCACTGGAAAATATAATAGAGGAACAATAATGTACCAGGTATGTTCATTTTTCTGCTAAACTATTTTTAGAACAGGTCTATTAATAGATTTATAATATTAAATTTAATATAAGGAATATTTTTTCTTTAACTTTCCTTCTATACATTTTCTTTTCATAATTTATTTTTAGTTTGTAATTTTCTTAATAAATTAATACATATAAAGAACATGTTATGGTGGATGGAGATTCTTATTTCTTATTATATTGTTCAATTGTTGATTGGACTATACCAACTTGAGAGATGATTTTTGCGGACATAATAAGATAAAAGTACTATGGTGTATTACACTTTTTCAAGACTAGTAATAATATACAATGCAATATTATGATAAAGCTGATTACGTAATAAAAGTGAATTATTCATGCAACTTACATATTTTGTAAGTATTTAAAAATATATTACACTTATTTGGTAAGAAATTGACACAATGCATTATAAATATATTAAAGTGTATAATAAATATATTATCCTATAAATTTTTCTCTGTAGAACATATTCAAATTGTATTTTACATATACTAGGTAAATTACTCGTGCTTCGCATGGGATCGAACTATGTTATTATGCTCACATTGATCATTTGGTAATATTCGAATTTTTGATATATACACTTCATTGTCAAGATCATTTTATCTTAAGGAAATCCAAAATCTTAAAAGTTCTATATATATATATATATATATATATATATATATATATATATATATATATATATATATATATATATATATATATATATATATATATTATATATATATATTTTTTTTTTTTGATTTTTTATTTAAAAATTATGAGTCATAAAGTTATTTTAAGTATAAGAAAGAAGTCCAAGAAATCTCAATGGAAATAGTTGGTCAGGAGTAATGAAATATTCTAAACTCCGAGAACTTATAATGAACAACATCACACGTTAAAGAAGAGACCAAAAAGCCTCGAACAACAACACTCCCAAGTAAAGTGGAACATCACGTCCATACAAGAACATAATTAACTAATTCAAATGGAGGACCTTCGACTCCTTTCTTATGACCCTAAAATTATTAGTATCATAAATGTTTTTCATCATCATCTCAGAATAGTCATTACTATTGCTTAGGTTTCATATCACCAGCCCAACTTATTTGGAATTGAACAATAGTTATTGTTATGGTTATAATGTAATTATCAACCAACCAGTAGGCGGCATAATTCATAACTGGACATTTTAAACAAATTTTTTAAACATAACATATTAAAATTTCAAAACATAATTTTCTGAGTGCTTGAACTCACAAAGATCCACAAATAATAATAAAGACAACCTTACTTTCCTAACAATCAAGAAGAAAAACACATGTTACTTAACATATTTTTCAAAAAGATAGTCTATCGAACTATATCCAAGTTTACAGTTCACAAATTTAATTGAAAGAAGCCAAAAGAAAAAGTTATTACTTCTTTATGAAAAATCAAAAAAAAAACCCTTATCAAAAGAAAGAGTTATCATTATGGCAAAAATGATCTTTAGAGACAATTATAAATGTCCCTAGAAAATGTCCATAGCAACATTGAATGTAATGACAATTAATTAATGTAGGTAAGTATCTAACACTCTTCGTTACTGTGCATATTCATTGTCGTTAAAAATATTTTTGTTTTAGTGTATTTTGGATATTTATTTGTTTCAAGAAAACTTGATCTCTTATTATGCCTTAAAAGAAGAGACGAAGAAATATGACAAATTAGTTAACTTGCGATAAAAAAAGTGAATTAATTGTCTCTATACTAATATTCTAGGAAGGGTGCAATGACATATAAAATGTTTGTACCTAATAATGAGCAATCAATACTATTTGTGGCAAAGAAGAGAACAATCTGTTTGGTTCTTCTAACAAACTTCAACATTGGTTGTATATTAGTTATCACATATTTATTGTTCTGTGCTATCAAATATAACACAACCCACAAGAGATTTTTCCAAAAAGTATATGAATAAAACTATAGAAAGAGACAAAAAAGAAGATAAATTTACAATCATCATCACTGGAATTTTTAACTGAGTTAAAAATATAGACACCAAAATAGAAAAAAGAAATTGCAATAGATACATGGATTAATATGACTTACAGTAAAAGATTAAGCTTCATTAGATAGGAGGAAGAAAATTTTAAGGAATGAAACACATTTCATAAGAAACTTAATTAATGTATTCAAATTCAACTCCCCTATAGCGAAAAAACCTACCAATAATAATGTCAGAAATAAATGTTTTGTTATTAAAGAACAAAATATAATGAATTAAACCATTTTAACTGTTTTGCGAGTTGTGGATGGAGAGGTGCAAGAGTATTAATTCCACATTGCGATTAAAACAATTTTTGTTTACATGAAGAACCCTGTAGGAAGGAAAGAAATAGATAATTGATCTTAATCATCCTTGCTGAAATTTTTAACAGAGTTTAAAAAAGGTCAATAAATAGTAAAAAGAAATTGTCATAGTTACATGAATAATTATGACTTATAGTAAAGATTAATCTCCATGAAGTAGGAGAAAGAAAATTGTTAAGAATGAAATAAACTTCATATAAGAAGCATAATTGATGTATTTGAACACGACTACCCTATAACGAAAAAAGACCTACAAACAACAGTGGCAGAAAATTCCTCTATTTATATTAAACAAACTGTAGGTCACAAATCTTTGGAAAAGTTACCAACCCTTCGAAAAAGTCACAAGCTTACATAAAAGTCACAACTTTTCATAACAGTCACAACTCTTCATAAAAGTCGTAAGTCTTCCTAAAGGCACTTCTTTTTATAAAAGTCGCAACTTTTCATAAAGTCACAACTTTTCATAAAAGTCGCAACTTTTCATAAAGTCACAATTTTTCATAAAAGTTACAGCTCATCATGAAAGGGAAAAACTTGTTTTGGTAATAGATAAATTTAAAGAGAATCCTTGTTTGTGGTGACGCCACGTAGGCGGGCCTAGGGTTCTCATATATATATATATATATATATATATATATATATATAAGAGGGGGGTTATTTCAATAAGAAAAGGGAGTTATTTCAATATAGTTTTGGAGATTTGTTAAATATTCGATAAAATTTTCTGTTGCGAAGTCCTACTCAGTACTCCTTCACTCCCTTGTTCTTTATGTAGTTATCAGTATAAGTTTCTAATTTTCTTCCATTTTTATTTTTTATTTTTTGTAGACTATGTCCATTCATGAATATATTATTACTGTTCATTTCTTTTTCTTAGCTTTTGTTCCTAATTGCAGTCTTCTTTAATCACACCCCGGATATAGCCATTCATAGTTCTATCCTAAGAACATTCAACATGACCTGTCAGATTCCTAGGAATTTACAGGTTAATCCATCGATGCTTTTTAGGGGCTAAGAGACTAACCATATACTAAGTAACATAAATTCATGTTAACAAAAACTATAAAACGGTTTTTTCATATCAAAATAAACAAACATAATTTACATATATGGAAAGTTACTAGATCTTAAATATGAAAACTTACATAATTAACGGAGTGAATTTTCCCTTTCGGGAAACTCGAAAACTCACAGAAATATAACTTCTTCAAACTTAGTACAAACTTTATATTACAGAAAACTTTTTTATGTTAAGGATTTTTGAAGAGGGATTTCTGGCATAATTTCTTTTTTTTTTTGGTTTTTTTATCTTGTTTTTTCTTGAACTGATAATGTCCGCTTTTATAGAGATCTTTAGACTTCAAATTTCAGATTTCAAATAGAAAAAGAATCTTATCATCTCAGCCGGGTACGCTTCTGGTCCCCATCGTCACGTGAAATAATACTCCTTCTCTTGCATTATTGTCCTTGTGGTCTGGTATCTGTCTTATCCTTTTAAGCATGTTCCAACAGTTTTTCCATAGATATGTGGTATTGAGTAAAGTGGGACTCACATACTGACTAATGAGGCATCCCTCTTGATTACAAATTTTTTTACAAAATACTTTAATGTATATCTACATTATTATTATTATTATTATTATTATTATTATTATTATTATTATTATTATTATTATTATTATTATTATTATTATTATTATTATTATTATTACTATTATTATTTTTTAAGTGTCTAAATTATGCATTGCTATAGAATCAAAACTCATCCCAGAGTCATCATCATTAGATTTTTGGGCAAATTGCATTGTCTCTAAGTAATCTTCTGAGTTTTCTTGACTACTTTTCTGGATTGGAATGGGGCTTTGGTCTTTAATCATATGTTTATCTTGTTCCTATTTTTGTTTGAGTAATTTTTCTACTGTCCGGATAATGAGAAATTCTATGTCTTTAGTTTTTCGGAAATTTTTAGTTTTCTGTTTCAGCTTTTGGGTAAAAGATAGTGGTAGTCTTCGTCTATTTTTGGAAGAAGATGAACTTTCTTCATTTTCACTTTTTGGAAAAGTGACAACCATAAACGGATTTGATAAATCTTTATCGGCTACCGGTTGAACCGGACTAGCTCTATCTTCATACAATACAGTGGCTTTCTTAACATTCAATGGGGAATGCACACCCATCTCATCCATTTTTATTAGGGATGGAAAATCCTGTATATCTGTCTTAGTTTATACATCTTTTTTAGTCTGACCTTTGCTTTTCATTTTTTGGAGTTTTTTCCTGAGCTTGGCATTTTCTTGCATTAGAGCTTCATTTTTTAGATTTAGCCTTTTAAATGCTTCGGTCATGGATGAGCAATGATCACAGAATATTACTTTTTTTGTATCCTTTTGGATGTTGTATTGTGAAATTTTTTCTGGGTTTTGTCTCAGGGCTGGAGAAATATAGTAACTTGGTCCTAATATCCCTTTAACATAATCTAAAGCTTCTGTAAAATCATTAAAACCTTTTAAAAGAGGTTTTTGAAAACCTTTAATAGAGTCTAAAATTTCTATCCTTGTCTGAAAAACACCATTTCTTTTACCATGAATTACAACATCATATTTAAATTTATTTTCTTTATTTTTGTTAGTAAAATAATAACCTAAAGCATTTAAAACAACAATTACATATTTAGTGTCTTTTTTTATGTGCTATCCATATATTATCTATGAGGCATGTTTGCTGTTTGTCTAGTTGGCAACTAGGCAAATGTCTGAATGTCCAGTTAGACTGTTCATATGTTATTAAGTTTTGTTTTCCAATCTTTAGTCCTTCTATTCTGACATAATCAATTTTGTCTAGAGGTCTAAAATGTAAATTTGATAACATTGTCTGTTTGTAAGAGTCTACATAGTCTGGGGTTGAAGGTTGAACTCTTTTACCCTTGTCTGGTAGTAATGGTCTCATTCTGTAAAATTTAAACTTTTATTAGTAATCTACTTAATTGATCGTCTATATGATTATCATTTCCTTTTAGATACTCAAATACTATAGATTGATAAATAGTTATAGTATCTAAAAATTGAACCATCGTCTTCTACTACTAATTTTATCATTAATTTTCTGATGAAATTTTACTATAACTTCACAGTCTGTCCTTACTAATATCTCTGATTTGTTTAAAATGTATATTTTAAAACTGTTCCAGCTATGTATTACAGCTACGATTTCAATGTCTATGCTATCTTTATTTCCTTTTTCTTTATATTTTCCACTTTGGTAGGCACATATTCTTTCTTCTTTGTTTGGACTATATTTATGAGGTTTGACTTTTAATACTGCTTCCCATCCTTCTAGACTACCATCTGTTTCGATAATTAAATAATCTGATTCTAAAGCATATTAAGATCAAGAATGTTTCTTATTTTATCTTTTATTTTTTGTATTAATTTTATATGTTCTATATTAAAATTTCTCTGTCCTTTGCTTCGTGTCTTAGAATATAATGGTCATGTAAGGTTTCCTAAATCTTTAATAAATGGTCTGGCATAGTTTATGATTCCTAAAAATTTTTTGTAGGCCTTTTAAACTATTTAATCTATCTGGCATATCTAAGACTTTTTTGTCTATTTGAGGTTGTAGTTTAATTTTTCTTTCTCCTAATGTAATTCCTAAGAAATTTATGTAATTTTTACTTAGTTCCATCTTCTTTTTACTAATTATTATCCCATTATTAACAAATAACCTAAACACTATCTGTAAATGTCCTAAATGTTCTTTTATATCTTTACTGAATAATAATATATCATCTACATATACTAGAACAAATCTTTTGTGTTCTCCAAATATTTTCTCCATTTTTCTTAGAAAAATTGGAGGCGCAGTTTTTAAACCGAATGGCATGACTAACTATTCAAAATGTCCTTCTGGACATGTAAAGACTGTCCATTCAATACTATCCGGATGCATTTTTATCTGCCAATATCCTGATTTACAATCAAACTTACTAAATATTCTTTTGATTTGTATTCTATTTATTAGTTCTATTTTATCTGGTAATTTATATCCGTCCGTTCTAATGTTACCGTTTAATCTTTTATAATTTATTACCATTCTAGCTTTTCCTCTAACTATTTCATTATGGTTTCTTACCGTAAATGCTGTCAATCTATGTTTTGAGGTTGATCTTTTTATTACTCCTAACTCTAATAATTCTTTAATTTGTATACTAAAATCTTCTAAATCTTGATTAGTTACTTCTATCGCAATGGTTTTTATAACATATTCGGGATTTATAATGTCTTGTTTACACACAATTTTATTATTTTCCCAATGTTTTAAAGGCTTTTCACCTATTATTTCTATTTGATCTAGATTTTTTATAATGTTATCTAAGTCTTGTTGGTTTTTTATTTGTTCTATTTTCTGAATTCCTGTTTTGAAATTATATAATTCTGTTGCCATTTCTATTAAGACATAATTTTTATCTAACTCATCTAAATCTTCTAACTCTTCTATTTCTGATAAATTTTCAGATATTATATTACAACCTATTTTACTGCACGTTGAATTATTTTCACAATTATCGCAACTTTTGTGTCTTATTTTAGTATTAGATTTACTAGTTAAAATCGATGTATCAGTGATATTTATTAGAAAAATTATTCCATCACTTGTTATAATAGTGCCTCCTTTATTATATAATATAATCTAATCGTAATACAAAATGTACACTTATATTCAAGTCTCTTACCCATATTTTATGCATTTTATAAGTAGGTTTATAAAATTCTGAACATGTATTTAAAAAAGTAACCCGTAATTTATCTATATAGTGTCTATATACGTTATGTGTTTCGTCCATTTGCACGGCTGCGAGCGGGTTTGCTAGAGTTTTTATTAGTTCTGGAGGTACTATTTTCTTGTTGAGGATGCTGTTAGTGTAATACCCTGTAACCAAAACAGAACAAAAATTAGTTTTTTCAGAAAAATCTGCAGGTGCTACCAACGGTGGCATCGACGGACCGTATCCTGGACCACGGTCCGTAGGTCAAACGACAGTCCGTAGTCCGCGACCGTCGATCAAGACTCCCTTCAACCACTCTCTGACAAGAGCTATGGATGACCAGCATGGTTCGTAGTTGGACCTACGGTCCGTAGGTGGAAAATTTGCAGCCAGTTAAGGGGAAATGCAGTTGGGTCAATTTAAAATGATCATAAATCTTATCACAAAATGAATTAGGTCTCCCATAACCTACCCACAGATAGATAATTGAAATATCTTTCTATAGTCACCGACCTTGATAAAATCAGACCTCTGGGTAAAAAGTTATGCCCATTTTAGTTAAGGCCTGTCGAACAGGCCCTCACGATGGACCCAACGATGGGGCGTCGGGCGCACAACGGACCGTCAGTCCTAGCCGTCGTGAGGCCCCACAACAACCTTCGTAGGGGTCTTTTTGACCTTTCCCACTCCGTTTAAACCCTAAGTTATGTCATTTTGATCCTAAATCATTTGATTTTAGTAAGTTTAAGCCTAGAAACATAATTAAAACATATCCAAGTCAAATCATTAAATGAAAACTTAGAAAATTAGAAGCAAGAGAGGAGAAAAAAGCTCAAGAACCCTAGTTCAAGAACTCCACAAGCTCCGGCAATTCCAGCCCTGAAACTTAAGTATTTTTTCGTGGATTTCATCACCAGGTATGTGAGATTTCACTAGTGGGTTCCTTTCACCCATTGGGTCCTTAGTTTGAGTCAGTTGTTGATTCTCTTATCATGATTAAACCTAGGGTTTCTAGAACTTTGATGTAACTTCACAAATTTATTAAATATATGTTCCAAAATCAGATTATCATGTTATTAGTCAGATTATCGCATGAATTTCAGAACCCTAGCTTTGTATTTCTTTAGTTCTTGAATTAGACATGCTAGGTCATATATTTCAGACACTTCAGATATACATGCCTCAGTTATAAATGTACAATTACCAGATTAATTGTTGCATTCTGAATTTGCGTGTTCAGTTTCGAGCTATCCAGTATTTACATAAATTCAGATATGATCAGTTAATTTACAGAATTCATTGAGAGTAGCATAATACCGAGTTGGACTAGGGTTTAGCGTACCCAATAGTCCAGAACTACTAGCCAAGTAGGTTGTAAGTCCCTATGTGGGCAATCAGTCTAGTGGTCACGCTAGCATGCCTTTATACCTTTGGCAGGGTATATTGGGTTCCTCGATGGGGCGTATACATCGGACTCCACATTTAGCTCATGTGGTTTTATTATCGGTTATTAGTATCTCCCACAGTTCAGTCAGACTCTCTGCATTGACCATTTATCAGTATATTCAGTATTCAGTTTCAGCATGTTATAAATTGGTCATTGCATCCTGTTAGCTTAGAAATCAGCACATCACATTCAGATTATTATACTTGTTTTTGTGCTTGTTCAGTTATGTTTTATTTCAGCTGTACTCTATCCTACATGCTCAGTACCTTTCAAGTACTGACGCACTCGTGATATAGGTTCACGGTCTCAGCATCCAGATCACACATAGATCAATTTCCGATCTCCAGTTCAGCAGATTTAGTGGTGGGTCCTTATTCTCAGAGGACAACAATCATGAGTTTCATTTCAGTCTTTAGTCATTTAATTTCAGTTTTTGCTAGATTTAGCTGGGGCTTGTCCCAGTATTTCTAGTCTAGTTTAGAGGCTATTTTCAGAGATAGTTAGATTCAGCTTAGTATTGAGTTAATATTTCTTTTGTATTAAACTCATTGTTTTAAAATATCTCAGTTATAGAATATGGGTATTCCCCATCTTTTCATTTTAAGTATGATTTAGCTTCCGCAACAGTTTATTATCTTTAGTATGCTCATGATCATGCCAACAAGGTTAGCTTTGGATTACATGTGGTCTTAGGTTCCGTGTCCGCGTCTTGGGGGTAGCTCGGGGCGTGAAAAAACTTGGTATCAGAGCACTAGGTTCAAGAGTCCAGGGATGTCTGAAAAAGTCGCACTAAGTAGAGTCCTTTTCATGGGTGTGAAGCGCACCACATCTAATGAGAGAGAGGCTATGAAGTGTTTTAGGAAAAACTTCACTTTCTTGTTACTCTTATCGTGCGTAAGGTATGATCAAATTCCATTCTAACTTGACGTTGTGCGCTTAAGATCATTCCTTCTTTTAGAGCTTAGGCATGGAATGCTAATGCATGCAATGCTAACGCAGTTCTTCTAGTACTAGATAAAGAAGTTCAAATGCAGAGTTTCAGAACGCCAATTCAGCTTTTGGCTCAGAGTATGACCAACCAGAACAATAAGTAGATTCTAGTTCCCACTAATAGAAATGACCGATTAGTGGCAGCCAGAGTTTGTGATTTTGTTAGGATGAATCCGCCTATGTTTTTAGGATGGCAAGTTGGTAAGGACCCACAGAGGTTCATTGATGAGGTCAAGAAAATATTTGGTGTGGTGTCAGTAACAGGTAGTAATAGGTTAGATTGGCATCTTACAAACTCAAGGATGTGACTCACATATGGTCCACTCAGTGGAAAGACAACAGGCATGACTTTGTCTTTTGTAACTCAGTATAGCAGTCCAAATCAATATTAGTCCACAAACTCTCTCAGAACCCTTCTAAGTCTCTACTCCAGTCGGTGATCCAGTTATATCTAGACGGGTATACAGAAATTGTCCTATCATATTCTCTCAGAAAGTCACCTCAGCAAATCTAGTAGAGTTAAAAATGGTAGACTTCGATGTTATTCTATGCATAGATTGGGCACACTCATGTTATTCCTCAGTCGATTGTAGAACAAGGATTGTTCGTTTTCAATTTCCGGACGAACCAATCTTAGAATGGAAGGGTAGTAGCCTGCGCCTATGGGTCGATTTATTTCTTACCTTAAGGCGAGAAAGATGATATCTAAGGGTTATCTCTATCATCAAGTTCGGGTCAAGGATTCTAGCCTTGAAAACCAAACTCTTGATTCAGCTCCAGTAGCTTGTGAATTTCCAAAAGTGTTTCAAGAAGATATTCCCAAAGTCCCTCCCGAAAGCGAAATCAACTTTGGAATTAATCTTCTTCCAGATACCCGGCCTATTTCTATTCCTCCTTACAGAATGGCTCCAACAGAGCTTAAGGAATTGAAAGAGCCATTGAAAGACCTTCTAGATAAGGATTTCATTAGACCTAGTATTTCACCATGAGGTGCACCAGTATTGTTCGTAAAGAAGAAAGATGGTTCTCTCAGAATGTGCATTGATTATAGACAGTTGAACAAGGTCAAAATCAATAATAAGTATCCCATCCCCAGGATTGATGACTTGTTTGACCAACTTCAGGTTGCTAGTCATTTCTCAAAGATGCATCTCAGATTGGGTTATCATCAGCTCAGAGTCAGAGATAGTGAAATTCCAAAAACAGCCTTTAGAACTCGTTATGGTCATTATGAATTTGTAGTTATGTCGTTTTTACTAACCAATGCTCCTGCAACTTACAAGGATTTGATGAACAGAGTGTTCAAACAGTACTTAGACTTCTTCGTTATTATATTCATTGATTATATCCTCATTTACTCTAGGAGTGAGGAAGAACATGCAAGTCATTTGAGAGTTAATCTGCAGACTCTCAAAGATCGCCAGTTATTCGCTAAGTTTAGTAAATGTGGGTTTTGGTTGCAATCCGTTGCTTTCCTTGGTCACATTGTATTGAGCGAAGGGATCCGCGTAAATTCACAAAAGATAGAAGCAGTGAAAAAATGGCCTAGACCTACTTCTTCTACAGATATCATAAGTTTCTTAGGTCTAGCAGGTTATTACAGAAGGTTCGTGGAAGGATTTTCATCCATAGCCTCACCATTGACTAGGTTGAATGGTCAGATGATTGTGAGAAAAGCTTCGCAGAATTGAAAACTAGATTGACTACAACTCCTGTCTTGACTCTACCAGAGGGTTCAGATGGTTATGTTATCTATTGCGATGCATCCATAGTTGGCCTTGGTTGTGTGTTGATGGAAAGAGATAAGGTTATATCTTATGCCTCTGGAAAGCTTAAGGTGCATGAGAAGAACTATCCAACTCATGACCTCGAGCTTGCAGCAGTGGTGTTTGCACTCAAGATAAGGAGACACTACTTGTATGGGGTTCATGTAGATGTGTTCACCAATCATAAGAGCCTTCAGTATGTGTTCACCCAGAAAGAGTTGAATCTTCACCAGAGGATATGGCTTGAGTTCCTTAAGGATTATGATATGAGTGTGCATTATCATCCTGGAAAGGCGAATGTAGTGGCCGATGCTCTTAGTAGATTATTTATGGGTAGTGTAGCCCATGTTGAGAAAAAAAAAGGAGCTAGTGAAGGATGTTCACAGGCTTGCTTGCTTGGGAGTTCGCCTTATGAGCATATCACACAGCGGTGTAACAGTTCAGAATGGGGAAAAATCATCTTTGGTAGTGGAGGTTAAGGAAAAGCAAGAGAGTGAACCGATCTTGCTTGAACTAAAAGGTGCAGTCAACAACCAGAGAGTGGAGGTTTTCTCCCAAGGAAGAGATTGTGTACTTCTCTACCAAGGTAGATTATGTGTTCCTGATGTGGGAGAGTTAAGGCACCATATTCTTGCGGAAGCTCATAAATCTAGTTATTCTATTCATCTAGGTGCCACTAAGATGTACTGCGATCTGCGGGAAGTTTATTGGTGCAATGACATGAAGAGGGATATAGCAGAATTTATGAGTAAGTGGCCCAATTGCCAGCAAGTCAAGGTAGAACATCAGAAACCAGGAGGTATGATTCAAGAGATCGATATTCCTACTTGGAAGTGGGATGTGATTAATGTGGATTTCATCACAGGGTTACCCCGTACTCGCAGACAACATGACTCAATTTGGGTGATAGTTGATAGGATGACTAAGTCTTTCTTTTTGGCTGTCAGGACTACATATTCGACAGAGGACTATGCCAAGATTTACCTTACTTAAATTGTGATGTTCCATGGGGTTCCTTTGTCTATCATCTCAGATAGAGGTCCTCAGTCTACCTCTCATTTCTGGAAGTCATTTTTCATAAAGGTCTTGGTACTCAAGTTCACGTTAGTACAACATTTCATCCACAAACGGGTGGGCAGGCAGAGCGTACCATATCAGACCTTAGGGGATATGTTGAGAGCTTGTGTGATCGATTTCAAAGGTAGTTGGGATGATCACCTTCCTCTTATTGAGTTTCCCTACAATAATAGCTATCATTCCAGCATTCAGATGGCCCCTTATGAGGCTTTATATGGGCGTAGATGTAGATCTCTTGTTGGTTGGTTTGAAGTAGGTGAAGAAACTTTGATAGTGCCAGATTCAGTCCTTTATGCTATGGAGAAAGTGCAACTCATTAGAGATAGCATAAGACAACCCAAAGTCGTCAGAAATCTTATGCAGATGTAAGGAGAAGGGAACTAGAGTTCCAAGTTGATGATTGGGTTTTTCTGACAGTCTCACGTATGAAAGGGGTGATGAGATTTGGAAAAAGGGAAGCTCAGTCCTAGATATATAGGCCCTTACACGATCTTGAAAAGGATTGGCAAGGTGGCATATGAGTTAGAGTTGCCAGAAAAATTAGCAGCAGTTCATCCGGTCTTCCACATCTCACTCTTGAAGAAGTGCGTGGGTGACCCAGCCTCTATAGTGCCATTAGAGAGTGTGGTGGTGAAAGATAGTCTTTCTTATGAGGATTTACCAGTTAAGATTCTTGACCGTCAAATTAGAAGGTTGAGAAACAAAAAAGTTGCTTCAGTCAAGGTTTTGTGGAGGAGTCAGTCTGTAGAGGGAGCTACTTGGAAAGCAGAAGCAACCATGAAAGCCAAGTATCCTTACCTTTTCCTTCCGATTCCACTCCAGCTTGAGGTAATAGTTCCTCTTCAGTATTACCGTCATTCATGCGTAAATTCAGTTTTAGAATCATGTTCCCTCAGTTTGTACTTTCATTTTTAGCGTAATTGCATGTACTCAAAACTCAGTTCTCAGTGTTTAGTAGTGGGGTTTGAATCTCTCTTCCTCTATTTCAGCTAGTTTAGTCTTCATTTAAGGACGAATTTTCCCAAGGGGAAGATAATGTAACATCCCATAGCCAAAACAGACCAAAAATTAGTTTTTCAGAAAAATCTGCAGGTGCTACCAACAGTGGCATCAACAGACCGTAGCCTGAACCACGGTCCATCCTACACAACCGTCGATGGGATCAAAAACTCCAAAAAATTTCAGCCTAGAAAAATTGGTTAAGTCATGGACAACGGACGGACTTACGGTCTGTAGTCTGTGACCGTCGATCAAGACTCCCTTGAACCACTCTCTGACAAGAGATATGGATGACCAGCAAGGTTCTTAGGTGGACCTACTGTCCGTAGGTGGAAAATTTGCAGCCAGTTAAGGGAAAATGCTATTGGGTCAACTTAAAATGATCATAACTCTTAGCAAAAAATGAATTAGGTCTGCCATGACATACACACAGATATATAATTGAATTATCTTTCCATATCCACCGACCTTGCTAAAATTAGAACTCCGAGTAAAAATTTATGCTTATGTTGAACAAGCCCTCACAACGGACCCAACGACGGGGCGGCGAGCGCACGAAGGACCGTCAGTCCTGGACGTCGTGAGGCCCGACAACAACCTTCCCATGGGCTTTTTGACCTTTCCCGCTCTGTTTAAACCCTAAGTTACGTTGTTTTGACCCTAAATCATCAGATTTTAGTCAGTTTAAGCCTAGAAACATAATTAAAACATATCCAAGTCATATTATTAAATCAAAACTTAGAAAATTCGAAGCAAGAGAGGAGAAAAAAGCTCAAGAACCCTTGTTCAAGAACGCCACAAGCTCCAGCAGTTCCAGCCCCAAAACTTAAGTATTTTTCCGTGGATTTCATCACCAGGTATGTGGGATTTCACTAGTGGGTTCCTTTCACCCATTGGGTCCTTAGTTTTAGTCAGTTCTTGATTCTCTTATCATGATTAAAACTAGAGTTTCTAGAACTTTGATATAACTTCATGAATTTATTATATATATATATATGTTCCAAATCAGATTATCATGTTATTACTCAGATTATCGCATGAATTTCAGAACCCTAGCTTTGTATTTCCTTAGTTCTTGAATTAGACATGCTAGGTCATATATTACAAACACTTCAGATATACATGCCTCAGTTATAATCATAAGTACCAGATTAATTGTTGCATTCTCAGTTTGCATGTCCAATTTCGAGCTATCCAGTATTTATGGAAATTCAGATATAATTAGTTAATTTTCAGAATTCATTGGGAGTAGTATAATACCGAGTTGGACTAGGGTTTAACATACCCAATAATCCCAGAACTACTAGCCAAGTAGGTTGTAAGTCCTCTCTGTGGGCAATCAGTTTAGTGATCAAGCCAGCATGCCTTTATACCTTTGACAGAGTATATTTGGTCCTCTCGATGGGGCGTATACATCGGACTCCACATTTAGATAATGTGGTTTTATTATCGGTTATTAGTAGCTCCCACAGTTCAGTCAGACTCTCTGCATTGACCATTTATCAGTATAATCAGTATTCAGTTTCAGCATGTTATAAATTGGTCATTGCATCTAGTTAGCTTTGAAACCAGCACATCACGTTCAGATTATTATACTTGTTTTTGTGCTTGTTCAGTTATGTTTTATTTCAGTTGTACTCTATCCTACATGCTCAGTACCTTTCAAGTACTGACGCATACGTGCACTACATCTTCTCGTGATGTAGGTTCAGGTTCTCAGCATCCATATTACACATAGATCAATTTCTGATCGCCAGTTTAGCAGATTCAGTGGTGAGTTCTCATTCTCTGAAGACAACAGTCATGAGTTTCATTTCAGTCTTTAGTCATTTAGTTTCAGTTTTTGCTAGATTTAGCTGGGGCTTGTCCCAGTATTTCTAGTCTAGTTTAGAGGCTATTTTCAGACATAATTAGATTCAGCTTAGTATTGAGTTAATATTTCTTTTGTATTAAACTCATTGTTTTCAAATATCTTAGTTATAGAATATGGGTATTCCCATCTTTTCATTTTAAGTATGATTTAGCTTCCACAATAGTTTATTATCTTTAGTATGCTCATGATCATGCCAGCAGGGTTTGCTTGGGATCACTTGTGGTCCTAGGTTCCGTGTCCACGTCTCTGGGGTAGCTCGGGGCTTGACAGTTAGTACATTTTGAATCTACTAATGCTAAGGTTTATATTTCGTATTCTCCTATTGAAGTCTTGTTAATACTTTAACAGTATTTTTTGTATCTTTATTACATATTAAGATGTTAAGTTCTTCATTCATCAATTCTTGATTGTCTATTGATGACAGTGATTCAATATGTTTTCCCTTTTCTAATCTTATTATTCTTTATTCTAATTCTTTTACCTTTGTTTCCAAAACTAATACTTTAAGATTTATTAAGGGTTCATTTATATATATTTCTTTTTTATTTTGGATTATTAGTCCTAGTTGGTTTTCTATGCAAGTTATGCATCCTTCGTTAAAACATTTATTACATTTAGATCTTTTATTTTTGCTAGGATATCATTTGCACCAACAACATAGATTGCTATGTAGACCTGTGTCCTTTTCAAAATTATGTTCGCATTCTACTATGTTCATAAAATTAACTTGTAAATTTTCTATATTCAGGTCTTCTAGTCCTATTTCATTAATTGGTTCTTCTCCTTCTGAATTGGAGGAGCTCTCTTCTTTTGTATGTTCTTTTACATCGATACTTACTATAGAGTAAAAACTCTCATTATCTGACATATATTTGTCTACATTTAATAATGCTTCATTAAATTCTTCTACTAATTCAACATTTCTAGTTTTTGTGTTATACCTTTTAGGACAAGTATTTGCCAAATCTTCTATACCTTCACATGTGAAACATTCTAACTTATTTTTATAATTTCTATTTGTTCTGTATTTTCTAACATGTCTATCTCTATTTAGAAATGATTTTCTAGCCAAAGATTTTTTAAGAAAGTATCTGTCACGACCCAAAACGAGCCGCGAGTGGCACCCACACTTATCCTACTATGTGAGCGAACCAACCAATCTAAACCCCAACATTTCAACCATAATAAACAGAATATAATGCGGAAGACTTAAAACTCATTAACGAAATCAATTAAATAACTTCTAAAATTTATCAATTATTATCCCCAAAATCTGGAAGTCATCACCACAAGAACATCTATCCTCAAATTACTAAATCTAAGAGTTTCTAAGAAACTAAAATAATAAAAGCTAGTCAATGCCAGAACTTCAAGGCATCAAGACATGAAGAAGAAGATCCAGTCCAAGCTAGAAGCAATAGCTCACCCTGAAATCTGGTGTGATGAAGACTGGCTAGAGTTGCGGTTGAGTTGGAAACGACGGTACGTTTGCTGCACTCCACAATTAACAAAGAAAAACAAATACAAGCAGGGGTCAATACAAGGCACAAGTACTAAGTAGGTATAATCGGCCAACTCAAAATAGAAAACAGTATATATCAGATAATAACATAACATCAACTAATATCCTTAACAGGCGACCACAACAATTTCCATAACCCTTGGTCACAACACCAAGCACATCAATGAGGACTCAAGCCTCCCCATTATACTCATTTGGGAATTAGTTCTTTAGAATTTAGTATATTATCATAATTCAAGATTCATTATCTTTATTCCTCTTGTGTCGGTACGTGGCACTCCGCTCCATTACTACTATCCTGGTGTCGGAACGTGACACTCCGATCCATATACTATCCTGGTGTCGGAACGTGACACTCCGATCCATATACTATCCTGGTGCCGGAACGTGACACCCGATCCATATACTATCCTGGTGTCGGAACGTGACACTCCGATCCATATACTATCATGGTGCTGGAACGTGACACCCGATCCATATACTATCCTGGTGTCGGAACGTGACACTCTGATCCATATACTATCCTGGTGTCGGAACGTGACACTCCGATCCATATAATATCCTGGTGTCGGAACGTGACACTCCGATCCATATACTATCCTGGTGTCGGAACGTGAAACTCCGATCCATATACTATCCTGGTGTCGGAACGTGACACTCCGATCCATATACTATCCTAGTGTCGGAACGTGACACTCCGATCCTCTATTACTATCCTGGTGTCGAAACGTGACACCCGATCCTCTAATCTCATTACTTTAGTTCATCAAGCCTTCTTTTATACCAAGGCATCATCATTAACAAAGTAAATTTAGGATTTAAGATTCAATAGCCTCATCATGCTAATTCACCACAATTATGTAATCACATCATGCAGGCACACAATTAAGCACATAGAAGACTTTATAATACTACCCAATACATATCATTCGCTATTAAGAGTTTACTATAAGATAGTATAAACCATATCCTACCTCCACCGAAGAATCGCGATCAAACAAGCTATCTTCCCAAAACCTTTGCTTTCCTTGCGTTTCTTCTCTTCTCTCTCGATCGTTTCTCTCTTTTCTCTCTGTTCTTTCTGTTTTTCTTATTCAAACCCTTTTTCTTTTACCCTAATTGTCATATAATTAAGTATAAAAGATGATAAAAATAACCCACTAATTATTTCAAGGTTATCTCCTTTAACCCCCAAGTAATTGAATTATTAACATTAACCCACTAACTTTATAATCATAAGCATGAATAGTCCAAAACTCCCCTTAAAACATTTAATAGAAATCCGACCCAGTCAGGGTTACGCAGCCTGTGATGGCCCGTCGTGCCTGCGACGGTCCGTTCTGCTGCTTCCGTCACAATGTTCAGAGACTCAATTCATTAAAGAGTCTGTGACGGCCCGTCATGTCTGCGACGGTCCGTCCTGCCATTTCGTCGCGAAGTTCAGAGAGTCGATTTCAGTACCCAAATTTTAGAATACTAAGTGTTTTGGAACGAGACCCCCTCGACGGTCCGTCGTTCCCATGACGGTCTGTCACGGGATCCGTCGACCAAGACAGTTTTTCCAGAAATACTCTACTACTCAAAACGACTAAACAGGTCGTTACAATAGATACCAATTTACCCATCGTTCGTCCTCGAACGATCACAAGAAGAAAAACAAGGGCGAAAAGGAGTACCTGCATCTGTGAACAGGTGTGGGTATCTTTCTTGCATATCAGTCTCCTTTTCCCAAGTGGACTCTTCAACTGGTCGATTCTTTTATTGAACTTTGATGGATGCAATCTCCCTTGATCTCAACTTGCGGATTTCTCTATCTAGAATGGCAACAGGCTCCTCCTCATAAGTCAAATTCTCATCAAGCAGAACTGAATCCCAACGAATGATGTAGTTTCCATCCCCATGGTATCTTTTCAACATAGACACATGAAATACCGGATGCACCCTTACAGTCCTGGAGGCAAGGCTAATTCATAAGCCACCTCCCCTACTCGCTTAAGTACTTCAAATGGTCCAATATACCTTGGGCTTAGCTTACCCCTTTTACCAAACCGCATCACCCCTTTCATGGGCGAAACCTTTAGCAAGACTTGTTCACCCTCCATGAACTCCAAGTCTCTAACCTTTCGATCTGCATATTCCTTTTGCCTGCTTTGAGCCGCTAAAAGCTTTTCTTGAATAGATTTCACCTTCTCTAATGAATCCCTCAAAAGGTCAGTACCCCAAGGTCTAACCTCAAATGCATCAAACCAACCAATGGGAGACCTACATCTCCTCCCATACAATGCTTCAAATGGGGCCATGTCAATACTTGAGTGATAGCTATTATTGTATGAAAACTCCACTAAGGGTAAGAAGTTATCCCAATGACCACCAAATTCTATCACACATGCACGAAGCATATCCTCCAATACCTGAATCGTTCGCTCAGACTGACCATCGGTCTGAGGGTGAAATGCAGTACTAAGGTCCAACCTAGTACCTAATTCCGCATGCAATGTTCTGCAAAACTTAGAAGTAAACTGCGTACCTCTATCTGATATGATGGAAAGTGGAACTCCATGCAATCGAACAATTTCTGAGATATAGAGTTTGACTAACTTCTTTGCATTGTAGGTCACCTTGACCGGAATGAAGTGAGCAGACTTAGTTAATCTGTCCACAATTACCCAAATAGAATCAAACTTTCCCAATGTCTTTGGAAGACCAACCACGAAGTCCATTGCAATTCTCTCCCACTTCCATTCAGGAATGGGCATTCTCTGAAGTGTTCCTCCGGGCCTCTGGTGTTCATACTTTACTTGCTGACAATTTGGACATTTGGCAACAAAATCAACAATGTCGCGCTTCATTCTACTCCACAAAAAGTGTTGCTTTAGGTCACGGTACATCTTGGTTGCACCAGGATGTATAGAATATCCGGAACTATGAGCCTCTGTAAGAATAGTGTGGATCAAATCATCAACACGAGGCACACATACCCTTCCCTTAATCCTTAAAACACCTTCCTCATCAATTATTGCCTCTTTAGCCTCTCCTCGCAACACCATATCCCGAATTCGGCTTAGTTTCTCATTATCAAACTGTTTTCCCTTGATCTTGTCAAGAAAAGAAGATCTTGCCTCCACAAGGCCAAAAATCCTCCCTTCTCATTTACTTCTAGCCTCATAAAGTCATTAGCCAAGTTTTGGATTTCTCTAGCCAACGGGCGTCTAGAAACTTGTAAGTGGGCTAAACTACCCATGCTCCCTGCTTTTCTACTTAAGGCGTCAGCCACCACATTTGCTTTTCCTGGGTGATACACAATAGTAATATCATAGTCCTTCAACAGTTCCATCCACCTCCTCTATCTCAAATTCAATTCTTTCTGGGTAAAGACATACTGTAGACTACGATGATCTGTGTAAACTTCACACTTGACCCCATATAGATAATGTCTCCATTGCTTTAATGCAAACACAACTGCAGCCAATTCCAAATCATGGGTCGGATAGTTACATTCGTGCACCTTTAGTTGCCTTGAAGCATAAGCGATTACATTCCTCTCTTGCATTAGTACCGCACCCAAACCAGAATAGGATACATCACAATAAACAATGAAGTTCTTACCCTCTACTGGCAAGGTAAGGATAGGTGCAGTAGTCAGCAAGGTCTTGAGTTTCTGAAAGCTTTCCTCACATTCATACGACCATACAAATGGAACATTGTGCTTAGTCAAGTTCGTCAATTGGGAAGCAATAGAAGAGAATCCCTTGACAAATCAACGGTAGTAGCTGGCTAAACCAACAAAGCACCTTATTTCTGACACATTAGTAGGTCTTACCCAATTCCTCACTGTTTCAATCTTAGAAGGATCCACCATCACTCCATCCTTAGAAACCACGTGCCCCAAAAAGGTCACTGAATCTAGCTAAAACTCGCACTTGGAGAATTTGGCATAAAGCCTTTTCTCCCTTAATACTTCCAACACAATTCTCAAATGCTCCTCATGTTCCTTCTTACTCTTGGAGTATATCAGTATATCATCAATAAATACGATCACAAAGAGATCCAGATATGGCTTAAAAATCCCGTTCATCAAGCTCATGAAAGCAGCAGGGGCATTCTTAAGACCAAAAGACATTACTACAAATTCGTAATGCCCATACCTGGTTCGAAAAGCAGTCTTTGGCACATCCGTTGCCCGTATTTTCAATTGATGATAACCGGATCTCAAGTCAATTTTAGAGAAGACACAAGCACCTTGTAACTGATCGAACAAGTCATCAATGTGAGGAATGGGATACTTGTTCTTAATAGTTACCTTGTTCAACTGCCGGTAGTCTATGCACATCCGAAAACTTCCATCCTTCTTCTTCACAAATAACACCGGAGCACCCCAAGGGGATGCACTTGGTCTAATGAAACCTTTACTTAACAACTCTTGAAGTTGGGCCTTTAATTCCCTTAACTCCGCTGGGGCCATCCTATAAGGGGGTATGGAAATGGGGCGAGTACCCGGCTCCAGATCAATGCAAAAGTCGATATCCCTATCCGGTGGCATACCAGGAAGGTCTGCAGGGAACACATCCAGAAACTCACGGACTACCGAAACCGACTCAATTGAAGGTACTTGGGTAGTATCATCCTTGAGGTGTGCCAAGAACGCTAAACACCCTTTACTAACCATTCTCTTAGCACGAAGAAAGGAGATGATACGAACTGGAGTGGAAGTGTAGTCACCCTCCCATACTAAAAACGGATCTGTCCCAGGCTTGGCCAACGTTACAGTTTTAGCATTACAATCTAAGATTGCAAAATTTGGAGAAAGCCAAGTCATACCCAGAATTACATCGAAATCAACCATCTCTAAAATAACCAAGTCTACATGAGTATTGCTCCCCACAAAAGTCACCAGACAAGACCTATATACCTTTTCAACTATCACAGACTCACCCACCGGAGTAGAAACACGAATAGGCATGTCAAGCAATTCACAATGTAAATTAAGACCAGTAGCAAATGAGGAAGATACATATGAAAATGTGGAGCCAGGATAAAATAATACAGATGCCATGCAATCACAAACCAAAAGATTACCTGTGATAACAACATCAGATGTCTCCGCTTCAGACCGCCCAGGGAAAGCGTAACAATGGTCCCTATCACCTGTCTGCCCGTTGCCCCTACCATGTGGTGTTGTAGTAGCTCCAGTTTGCCCGTCACCCCGTCCGTTTTGGTGACCACCATTACCTCGGCCACCACGTCCCCCAGAATGACGGCCTCTTCCATGACCACCTCTACCTCTGACTATTTGAGGTCTGTAACTCTGTTTTGGACAATACCTCTTAATGTGTCCAGTCTCCCCACATCCATAACACTCTCTGGATTCAAGCATAGGTCTCTGTGAGAATGACGAAGTCTGGGGATAACCTCCAAACTCAGAGAAGTGTTGACCGGTCTGCGGTGGACCCCCAACTACAGTCTGCAGTGAAGACTGAATAGGTCGGGCTGAATAACCTCCTGAACCTTGCCCTATGGAGTAAGAACCATTAAACTCACCTCCCTTACGAAACCTTTTAGATGTCGATGCCATGGTGAAGTCATCTGGCTTCACTCCCTCCACCTCTATCACGAAGTCTACCACTTCCTGAAAGGATTTTGCTGTAGCCGCTACCTGTAGGGATGAAATCCGCAAATCTGACCTCAACCCCTTCACAAAACGGCGAATCCGCTCTTGTGGACTGAAACAAAGCTGGGTGGCATACCTGGATAATGCACGAAACTTAGCCTCATACGCAGTCACCGACATCTTGCCTTGCTCTAGGCTCAAGAACTCATCTCTCCTCCTATCCCTCAAGGTCCGGGGGATTTACTTCTCCATAAATAAGCTAGAGAATGACGCCCAAGTCATAGGTGGTGCCTGTGCGGGTTGACACTCAACATGTGACCGCCACCACATTTTGGCATTTCCCTGAAACTGATCGGTTACAAACTCAACGCCAAATCGTTCCACTATGCCCATTTTATGTAGTAACTCATGACAATCAACCAGAAAATCGTAAGCATCCTCAGATTCAGCACCCTTGAATACTGGAGGTTTCAATTTCAAGAACTTACTGAAAAGTTCATGCTTATCACTTGTCATTATGGGCCCTGTAGTAAAACGAGGAAACGTGCCTATTTCCAATGAGGCATCCATGCGGGGAGCCTCCGCAGCGGCCTGTCGTACTTCCGGAACCTGAGGTGCTGGTGCAGAAAACACTGGAGGTGTCTGGCCTTGATCAGATAACCCACTAAGATAAGCAAGAACCTGATTAATCATCTCTGGAGTAGGTTGAGGTGGTAATTCCTCATTCTGCACTTGCTCACTTTCCCCTTCCTCACCCTCTCTTACTACTTCCTCAGTCGGAGGAGGAGTCACCGCCCTAGTACTAGATGGGCCAGGTGCTTGTCCTCTTCCTCTAGAGGAGTCCTCCCGCGACCTCTACCACGGCCTCTTGCCACTAATCCTCCTCGAGCTACAGCCCCAGTGGCTGGCTCAGTTGCATCTTGTCTTGCCGGTGTTGGTGTTGGCGCCGTTGTTGCTCTAGTTCTAACCATCTGCGAAATAGAGTGAAGATGGTCAGATACCAATTTGTATCACCTAGATACCAATTGGATCCAAGTAATAGCACGAAAGAAGGAAAGAAAGAATGGAATTTTCCTAAAGTCTTATAGCCTCTCAAAGAAAAGTAAAGGCGTCCCCCTACCGTTCCTTAAGACTCTACTAGACTCGTTCTTGTGTGATGAGACCAACGAACCTAATTCTCTGATACCAAGTTTGTCAGGACCCAAAACGAGCCGCGAGTGGCACCCACACTTATCCTACTATGTGAGCGAACCAACCAATCTAAGCCCCAACATTTCAACCATAATAAACAGAATATAATGCGGAAGACTTAAAACTCATTAACGAAATCAATTAAATAACTTCTAAAATTTATCAATTATTATCCCCAAAATCTGGAAGTCATCACCACAAGAACATCTATCCTCAAATTACTAAATCTAAGAGTATCTAAGAAACTAAAATAATAAAAGCTAGTCCATGTCAGAACTTCAAGTCAACAAGACATGAAGAAGAAGATCCAGTCCAAGCTAGAAGCAATAGCTCACCCTGAAATCTGGTGTGATGAAGACTGGCTAGAGTTGCGGTTGAGTTGAAGACGACGGTACGTTTGCTGCACTCCACAATTAACAAAGAAAAACAAATACAAGTAGGGGTCAGTACAAGGCACAAGTACTGAGTAGGTATCATCGACCAACTCAAAATAGAAAACAGTATATATCAGATAATAACATAAAATCAACTAATATCCTTAACAGGCAACCACAACAATTTCCATAACCCTTGGTCACAACACCAAGCACATCAATGAGGACTCAAGCCTCCCCATTATACTCATTTGGGAATTAGTTCTTTAGAATTTAGTATATTATCATAATTCAAGATTCATTATCTTTATTCCTCTTGTGTCGGTACGTGACACTCCGCTCCACTACTACTATCCTGGTGTCGGAACGTGACACTCCGATCCATATACTATCGTGGTGTCGGAACGTGACACTCCGATCCATATACTATCCTGGTGCCGGAACGTGACACCCGATCCATATACTATCCTGGTGTCGAAACGTGACACTCCGATCCATATACTATCCTGGTGCCGGAACGTGACACCCGATCCATATACTATCCTGGTGTCGGAATGTGACACTCTGATCCATATACTATCCTGGTGTCGGAACGTGACACTTCGATCCATATACTATCCTGGTGTCGGAATGTGACACTCCGATCCATATACTATCCTGGTGTCGGAACGTGACACTCCGATCCATATACTATCCTGGTGTCGGAACGTGACACTCCGATCCATATACTATCCTGGTGTCGGAACGTGACACTCCGATCCTCTATTACTATCCTGGTGTCGGAATGTGACACCCGATCCTCTAATCTCATTACTTTAGTTCATCAAGCCTTCTTTTATACCAAGGCATCATTATTAACAAAGTAAATTTAGAATTTAAGATTCAATAGCCTCATCATGCTAATTCACCACAATTATGTAATCACATCATGCAAGCACACAATTAAACACATAGAAGACTTTATAATACTACCCAATACATATCATTCGCTATTAAGAGTTTACTATAAGATAGTATAAACCATAACCTACCTCCACCGAAGAATCGCGATCAAACAAGCTATCTTCCCAAAACCTTTGCTTTCCTTGCGTTTCTTCTCTTCTCTCTCGATCGTTTCTCTCTTTTCTCTCTGTTCTTTCTGTTTTTCTTATTCAAACCCTTTTTCTTTTACCCTAATTGTCATATAATTAAGTATATAAGATGAGAAAAATAACCCACTAATTATTTCAAGGTTATCTCCTTTAACCCCCAAGTAATTGAATTATTAACATTAACCCACTAACTTTATAATTATAAGCATGAACAGTCCAAAACGCCCCTTAAAACATTTAACAGAAATCCGACCCTGTCAGGGTTACGCAGCCTGTGACGGCCCGTCGTGCTTGCGACGGTCCGTCCTGCTGCTTCCGTCACAATGTTCAGAGACTCAATTCATTAAAGAGTCTGTGACGGCCCGTCATGTCTGCAACGGTCCGTCCTGCCATTTCATCGCGAAGTTCAGAGAGTCGATTTCAGTACCCGAATTTCAGAATTCTAAGTGTTTTGGAACGAGACCCCTTCGACGGTCCGTCGCGGGATCGGTCGACCAAGACAGTTTTTCCAGAAATACTCTACTGCTCAAAACGACTAAACAGGTCGTTACAGTATCCTTTCTTACTATATCTTTTATTATATTGTGGTTAATATTTTTATACTTTTTTCTTTTATATTGGTTTTTATCATAATTTTGAGCAGTGTATATAACATCTTTACAGAAATTCATCTCATTTTGTTTTAATTGTTTTTGTATTTGTAGGTGCGTGCACTTTTCTTGTAGTATTTCCATTATATGTTGTATCCTATGTCCTATTGACCATTTAGCCTGAGGATTTTGTAATACTCCTTCTCGTTTACTCCATTTGTCTTCTATTTCTCTTTCTAAAGCTCCAGGCAATTTATTAAATAACTTTTTTTCTAGATCTTGGTTGAAAGCATTACCACTAATTGTACAGTAGTAAGAATAATCATTTAAGAATTTCTTTATATGGTACCAATTACTTATACTTAACAGTTCTAATTTTATTACCGCGTTTGTTTGTAATGTTACTAATCCACTATTAGGGTCTTCTCCTGTTATTAGTGTATGAATTTATTTGTAAAATTGTATGGATTTGATCCGAATGATACAAAATATTGGAACTCTTATGGGAAGTCTACCTTATAGGCTTCCCATAATGCTTTAGTGGATTCTCCTAAAAATGTTTCTAAATACTTATATATAGTTTCTGCATCTGTTTCGGTATAATTTTGTATGAAATCTGCTACTACGATTCCTTTTCATAAGTCTATTACTGAATTCCATCTTTGTGGATCATGTGCTGCTATGTTTAATATTTTTCCTTTACTTCCTCCTTCTTGTAGTATTATTGGTTTTTCTATCGGCATTCTTTTTCCTATCGATTTTAGATTTGCCAGGGGAACATCACCCTGTCTATACACTCTTCTTCATGGTATATTTCAAGTACTATTGTCTACAATATATCCTTGTTGTGTTGTTCTTTGCAATGGGCTACTTGAGCTCGCCGACACCATTAATTTTTTCTGGCTAATTATAGATTCTAACTCAGTTGTCTCGCTATCACTTTCTTGTAGTTATTTTAATATATGATATTTTTCTAATTTTTCCTGTAATATTTTTCTAATCTATAGCCTCTATTATCTGTCCTTAATTCATATATTTTAAAATGAGATGTTAACTTGTCTAAGTCTAGATTTCCTAGTTTACATCCTTTACATTTAAATAGTTTATTTATGGTGTTGTAACTTATCTTTTTTGCTTTTTCTATAACTAAGTCTACTGCAAATTCTTCTTCTAATATTACTTCTATGTTCATTCCTTTTAACGGTACTTCTTCCACGACACTTTCTTCTTCTATATCTCTTCGAGCTACATAGTTCTTAATCTGTAAATCTAATGGAGGGCTCTCCTTTAGAATTTATGTATATTAGATGAGCATCAGGAGTTAGACTTTCTTTTTTCTTAAAATCATCTAATTTTCAATATAATCCAGCATATTCTTCAGGGTTTATCTTTATAGGTTTTACTAGGTTTATTCCTTTATTTCCCATAACTTCCACTACATCTTTTATCTGTAATTTAAATCTAGTGCTACTATTGCCTGTTATTTTTCCTAGAAATCCAATACACATTAGTAGATTTTTTCCATTTTGCATTTTTTCATATCCTTTAGTTTGTAATCCTATTTTAATATGTTTTCCGAATTCTTTTAAATCCATCATGAAGTCTGGGATTATATAAAATATTCCTCCATTATTTGTCATATCTACCTCAGTTAATCCTATAATTGATTTTTTTGGTCTGACCATCTGTCATCATATATTACAATTAATATCTTTGTTCCTAATTTTTTTTCTAGTTAATACTTTAACACCTATTGTTATTAGTCCCATATGCATGAAGTCTTTTCTTACATTATTTAATTCTATTAGAGAATCTGAATTTATAAGATTTAGGGCTACCGAATTATTTCCTATTACTGATAATTGTTCTTCTCTATTGTGCATATAAAATTGAGATTTGTTAAGATAATTTGTATTATATAAAAATTTAGGGTTTAACAATCTTAATTGATTTTGTTAAAATTTTTGTATATCTTTATCTACATCTATTATTTTATCTAATCGTTGGTTGTTTTCTTCTTTAATTCTTTTATGTAATATTTTTGATATAAAATAATTGACTATGCTATTTCGGGAGTAGCTTGGTCTAGGTCTTTCTGGTCCTTTTTCATTTCTTGATCTAGCTGAAAAAATTTCCATTTCTTATGTTTCTTTGTTGTTCTCTTTGTGGAGTGATTTATATTTTAGCTAATTTTTCTATTAATTTCTCTACCTCTGTTATATTTTTACTTTCTCTTTTTTTCTTTAATATGTTTATCTATTTTGTTATTTATTTGTAATAGTACTGTAATTATTATATAATTTTGTTTTATGATAACTTGATCTGATTTTGAAGATGGATTAAAATCTTTGTAATATGTTGGAAGAGTTATTCTTTTTTATATTAACGTAATAGCTTCTTTTTGTGTCTCAGTTTTCTATAAGTCTATCATGAAAGAACTATTTCTTTTAATAATGCCACTTCTATTTTTATCTCTTGTATTCTTATAGTTGATGTATTATTAACTTCTTCTTTTTGTTTGTTTTTTAGTTCGCTTAACTTTTTTATTTAATTAAATTCCTTGTTCCTTAATATAATCTAAATTACCCTCTATTTTGTTGAAAAACTGTTTTTGTCTATTTTGAGTTTCTTCTTGTTCTCCTAGTAATTTTATAATTTTATTATTATGTTCTCTAATGTTTCGCTAAAATTTATTATTAAGTCTATTAGGGTATTATATATTGAGAGTCTTCTGTAGTGTGTAAACATTGTCCTGCGTATTCAAAATTATACTTTATTACACTATCGTCTTTTAGCCTTTTAAATTTATTTTCTATATTATCTGTAAATCTAAATATTCTAGGTTTTTTAAAGAAGCAATTTTTACTTTATTATCCTATTCTATACTAAAGTGGCTATTTTACACTGTTCCCTATGGTCTTTTATTCTTTTAGTAAAAATGTAAATATTTTTTCTAATTTCTTCTAGTTCCTACTTTAAAGCGCTTATATATTCTTTGTTTATATGTCTTTGTAAATAAAAATTTTCTGGTATGTATAATTGATTTTTTGTATATATTTAAGTATTCTATTATAGCTTTTTCTATTTTTTTTAATCTTTGTTTTTCTTTTATTTCTCTATATAAATACCAATAATTTATTCTTATACTTTTAGTAAAAGGATTTTTTCTCATAGAACTTGTAGCCTCTAATCTGGATATTTTTTTGATCTAAGTGTCTTAATAATTTGTATTCTGATGTTTTAATTGAAAATAATAGGTTGTTTAGTTTCTGGCTATTAACTAATTTTATTTCCTCTAAATATTTTGTATATTCGAAATATAAACTTAATAATTCTTGTTTAACCTAGCGATATTCTTAAGTATTTTTATGGGGTCTTCTCATATATATATATATATCAGCTTTATTTTAAAACACGATCAAGTAAATAGAGACGTTATCATATGAAAAATAATGACACGGTACACATTTTTTGGCTTTATTTTGGCATGGCAATAGAAACAAATTCATTAGGTTGAATAGATCAAAGCAAATTTTCATTGAAATCACCTCAACATTTTTGTACTTAATAATGATTTATATGGAAAAGTATGAACTTTGAGATGGATTTTTAAAATTGTGATCATAAATTGGGACAAAGGGAGTGTACAAAGAGAAGAAATATATAAAGTTGTTCCAAGAAAATACGAAAAGTACAAAGGTGTTGGACAACGAAGATGGGAAAATGGGCAACCAAAATCCTAGACACAAAAAACAAAACTCGACTTTGGTTGGGCACTTTTGAAACTGCTGAAGGAGTTGCTTTGGCTTTCGGTAAGACAACCATTAAATTAAGAGGTACTACAGTTTTTGTAGAGTGAGCAGTTTTATTTTTATTTTATTTGAATTTTCTTCTAAAAATTTCTGAAAAGATATAGGGTACGATCACCTCATAATGATAAAATTGTTTCTAAAACATATATGAAGTGTCTGCATGTTCGGTCTGATGCACTTTTTTTTTCCCTTTTCATGAAGCAATGACCTCCAAGGAAGAGCTTCAAGTAAAAGATGGAGCCGTAAAACCCTCAATAATTGATGTAGTCGAAAAATCCAACAATCAAGTGGGAAAAAATTTCCCAAGTCTTTCCGCGTCTTGTATGTATTCATATACCGGACCATGACACAAAAAATTCGCCTAGTGACGAGGAAGAGAAGGATGAAGAAGAGAAGTACGGAAATCATCATCGAGAATGGAAGGACCAAGTTCAATTGAAAGAAGAAGTCCAAAGAGAAGAAATATTCAAATTTGATGCAAGAAGATGTGAATAAGTATAGGAGGGTTAGACGGTGAAAATGAGGCAAGTGGGCAGCAGAGATTCAAGATACAAGATACAAGAAAGAGAACTCGGCTTTGGTTGGGAACTTTTGACACTTCTTTAGAAGCTGCTTTGGCGTATGACAATGCAACCATTGAAATAAGAGGTTCTAATGGTTTGACAAACATCCTAAAGCCACCACTGAAGAAAAACAACCCAATCAAGATCAACTTTCTTTTGTTAATTGAGCTTATGCTTCCAATTTCTCATTTTTTACGGTTCATTTGGATAGTTGAGTGTTGTTACTGCGTAGAGGAAGACAGTAACCTTGTTACTGTAGTTATACATCTCGATAATAAAAGCCATGCATGAAACGCATCAATGTGATAGTTGTGAGATCATATGTGAAATTTACCCCGTATTGATACTACAATTGCCTTATATAGGAAGATAATATGCTAAGATAACTCTGATGAAATTTGGTAACAAAATCAAAATTTCAAGTGTTATCTAGTAACGGAAAAAGGCTCAAATATGCCATCACACTTTTAGTGAAGACTTATTTATGCCATCCCTCAAAAGTTTATCTCATATATGTTATTTCTGTTTGAGAAAAGACTCATCCATGTCATTATTTGTTAATTGAAATGACATTGATGATCCAAACTATAAATGGATGACATAGACGAACCTTTTCTTAATGTTCGATGACATATTTTATTCTATGTTCTTAAAAAGATTAATTTAATCAATGACATGACTGAATCATAATTGACTATGTGTAAAAAATAGTTTTGCATAATCGAAACTTTTTTTCCGTTAACAAATATAGACATAGATGAGCCTCTTCTCACATGAAAATTTTCAGATATAGATGAGCTAAATTTTTAAGGGATAACATAGTCTTCTTTAAAAGTTCAGTGCCACATTTATGACTATATAATGAATTATTAATGTTAATTTATTTTTTAGTCCACATATATCATAACGGATAAGAATGACAGGTGAAAAAAAATCGAAGTATAAAAGTATAATTATTTGCATTTTAATTTCTTACCATTTCTATATAGCAATTCTTAATAAAGTTTAAATTATATAATGACCATAAAAGGCAAAAAATTAAAGAAAATACAACAGATAAAAATTATTGATTTGTTTGAGAGCTTTCGATTTTATTTTCAAGGTATGCTCAAATCTGAGTTTTTTTAACTTTTCTGGACCATAAGTTACATTATTGGAGTTATCTACGTGTGACATATGAATTTCTGCGGTGGAGATATACTTTTCACTTTTACACATAAGAGACCAGAAATGACATTTTGTAAAATTCAAATTGTAAGTAGACAAAGAAATCTCATTTCCTTGTTTCTCTTTCTGTTTCTATAAACACATTTTAAAACATACATATGTGTAGATTCAACTACTTTAGTTTGATATTTTCTTTTTGAAAATTTATCTATTGAAATATGAAATTCATTGATGGATTTATGACATCCTTATTGGGTGGAAAGTTTTCTATTTAAAACTCTAGAGAAATAACTTAACTAAAGGAAAATCTAGGATTTTAAGTGAGTTCGAGAGAAATGGTTTTCTAGTTCTTTATTAAGGATATATAATTCAAGTTGGTGAGTGTAAAAATTTGAAAACTCACATCTCTCACCCTATTACAATTCGAATAGAAGAAAATAACCATTTTGAATCTCTTCAATTTAAAAATGAAGATCTCTTATGTGTAAGGACAAAAATTTCTTGTTAAAGCAATAAAAAATATCAATCAACAATACCTAACAACTAAATCAAACCCATAATCACATAATCACATCCCAAGAATTGGAGTATTAGCTAGATATCATAAAAAGATAGAAGTTGTTACCAACTTGTGTTTTCATCAACTGGGTAAGATTTATTTTGTCTTTACAAAGGTCTAATTTGACGAATCTTCAACACCCGTTTCCAATTTCTCAAAAATGGCAATCTTCTAATCTTTAAATCTAAGGGAAATATTTTCTCAATATTCCGTTCTATACTTCCAAGTTGATAATTATTATTCTAGATTGAAACATAGATAGAACGATAGATCAATCGATACTAAACTAAAAACTAAAAAAATGTATTTATGGTCGACAAAATATTCTACGAATGACCATTCGTCGCAATAAATTGGGATCGCCGATCCACCATGACAAGCTCTTTTGTCAATTCCATCGCCTTTTTGCATTTACCTTTAGTATCTTCAAATTTGTAACTTTGGGCGACTACATCGTGGAAGCGTTCGGCGAGTCGCCGACTACTCTTTTCTAACGTTGACTTGATTTTCTTCTTGAGGTCTTTGCACACTAGAAATTTAGGCAAGACCATGTCCATTCAGAGCCTTCCCCAATGAGATAGGTGATCATTACACCTTCTTTTCTTTATTCTTTCGGCTGCCTTATTCGTTTGTGCTTAGTAATGTTCATGCTTTGTTCCTCAATCCAAATACTTGGAATTCAAGGAGTTACATTGATACAAAATATGTCTTGCAGGACACTAAATGTAATAAAATAAATCCCTAATGAGTCGAAATTATGGACTCATCAGTAATTGTCTAACTTGCATGGATGGTTGCTATGGGTGTGGAAGGATGGGAACAAAATTAAAGGTTGCCCAGTTCTTAAGAGAAAGGGAAGGGAGGATAATTAAGTTTCCTCTAGTGGTCCAGATGAGAGTGTTCTAAAAAAGAATAGGTTTAATGCTCTCCAATCTAAATAAGATCAAGAGTAATCTCCTCATGTTACCTCTAGTATGTTTTTTATGCTTTATTAATTTCTAGATTTCTAGTCTTTTGTGACTTGTTATATTGGACCTTGAAGTTAATTATAGCATAATGATGTATAGAAGTGATTATATAGGCTTACTACCAAGGGGAATATAATGTGCCAAAAAGTAAGGTTATTGTGTGTTTATCTATTGCCATGATTCCCTTATGTGCATGTTCATGAAAAAATCTTAGGTCTTGATAGAAAAGACTTATATGCATTGTTTTGACTCATGTTGTGATGTATTTGAGTGGAATTGCATATAAACTTCATGAGATGAATTAATTAACATACCTTAGTTAGGAGTTGAAAGATTCCTCCTTTAATATAGACTTTTTGAGAGTAAATTGCATTTAGGATCCATGAGTGTGTGTTGATCATGTTTGAGTTAGGAAAATGTAGTTCCTCCTTTAAATGAGTAAATGTAGAAGTTCATGCATTTTGATTTGTTAGAAGTAGTTCCTAATCCCTTGTGTTGCATTAAATATGTTTATCTTGGAATTAAAATTTTCTTCCTTGATTATGTGCATTTAGATCTATTGCATGCATGACGGGCTGCAAGTTTAGAGTGTTTACCTATATAAGTGTTTAGAATCATTATTCGAGGATGAATGATCCAAAGTAGGAGTATTGTTATGCCTCAAAAACTAGCGAACTAAACTAGAAATTTCTAAATCCTAGTTCTAGAGTTTTAGAGTTTGGTGTGATTGTTAAAATTGTAACAATGATTTCCCTACTTAGAATGAGGGTTTTAGGGTTAGGGCGTCAAGGTATGACCACCTAGGGACTACCCAAGGGGTCCTTGAGGAGGACCCTTAATTAGACAAACCCAAAAGCTCTCAAAAGCAGTCACCTACGACTAGCAGATGGACCCATGCCCCGTGGGTTGGGGTCATAGGCCAAGTCCTGCACTTCTCTTCAATTTTTAGCCTCAATTCACCACCCACGAGTGTGCAGCACGATTTGTAGATCCATCCACGGTCTGTGGATGGGGGTTTTATGAGTGGTATCAAATTTAGAGTTGAGTTTTTAAGTTGAGGGCTTAGGGGTTAATTGGAAATTAGTTAAGGATTAAGGGAGATCACTTAGTTTTTTTTATCAAACCACCTTTATATGACTAATAGACCCCTAAACTAAGTTTAGTAAATCATTCTTCCAAGACCTCAAAACAAGCCCAAATTCTATCCAAATAATTCACTCTCTAGAAGTGAAGAACAAGAAGAGAACTAAGACGAGCAGATTTCCTCCATTTTTTGAAATGTTATGTTACGAATTTGAACTAAGATATGTTTTCTTATTCATATATGGTTCTTCCACCCATAGATCCCCAAAGTTTTCCCCCAATTGCGAAGTCAAAACGCAAACCTAGCTAGGGTTTTTACTACATTATGGGTAGTGTTAAACTTTGATTACAATCTAGTTGATGATACTTAATTATGATTGAATTGATATTAAATTATGATATAATGATTAATTTATGTGATTTCAATGGTAATCCCTTGTCTATTTGATGAATTTATATTTTGGGAGTTTATGCCAGGAAAGGTGAAATTGAAGAATTAAAATTGATCTTCTAAATTAATGTCATGTGTAGTAATGGTCAAGATTTGGGAACATATAGACATGAATTAAACTAGACTTTATCATGTCTATTTGTGCACATCCAAAGTTGAAGGGTATAAATGTGATCTGAAGCCAAGTTAAAGAGCACATTCATGTATTATGCCTTTGATGAATTATGACTAGATTCACATGGTAATAAAGAATGTGACTAGAATGCCTCAGAATCTAGGCGTGATTGATGATTGTGGGATTGAAAGTAAGGCTTGTAGTCAAGACTGTTGAATCAATAGCGCTTTGAGGGTAAAGGTAAGGTGATAGAAGTATAATAGGTATATTTGTGATGAAAGATCTATACCGACCTAGCTTACCATATATGTTATAAATAGCATAAAGTGTGATAGTCATTTGGACATGAATATACTATCAAGGACATCCTTTCATGAGACACGAGTCATTAATGATTGTCGGGAAAGTTGGTTAAAAATTTTGAACTATTTGATAACTATATTCAATTAATTAGTGGGTAATAGACATGTAACTAATTGAGTTGATAATAATGAGCAAATTCTGAAGCTTTATGTGCTAGATCAAAATCAGATAACTAAGTTGACATATAGAGTACACAAATAAAAATAATTTGATTATTGATGAAGCATATATACATGCCGGTTTTAATGGACTTATTGTGCTTATTTTTGTTTGTTCTCTTTCCCGAAGCAATCGCTTCAGATGAGCTTGACGAAAATGAGGTACTCAAGAAACCCTCAAAAGTTGCCAGAGAAAAAAAAGCCAATCTAATGGGCTTTCCATGTGTTGTACGTATTTACATAACATACAATGACGCCACAAACTCATCTAGTGATGAGAGGAAAATTATCAAGGAGAGAGTCGAAACGACAAGAAGAATTTGCAAAGAAATTATCATAAAAGACAAAGGTCACTTCAAAGATGGTATCCTCCAAGGAGAAAAAAGATACAAAGCTGCACCAAGAAAATGTAAAGAAGTACAGGGGAGTAGGACAACGAAAATGGGGAAGATGGGTTGCAGAGATTCGAGATGTAAGAATGAATAAACGACATTGGTTGGGAAATTTTACCACTGCGGATGCTGCTGCTTTGGCTTATGACAAGGCATCCATTGAAATAAAAGGTCCAAGTGCTTTTACTAATATTTTTATGCCTCCATCGAAGGAAAGCGACTCCATCCACCATTAAGGAAGACAAAAGGCATGCAACTCCATATATGTTTAGTTACTTTATAGGTTCAAGTTTCCGTAGTTTATGCTCTCCAATCTCTTTTTGTGAAATTTTACACCATTGATGTTTTTCTTGTTGTTGAACTAATCAATTGGAGGAAGATGAATAAGCATGACGTGTATATTGATGATGTGAAGTTGTTTTTGTTGTATTCCTTCTAATGATTCTCTAAAAAACATTATCTAAAAATGATGTTTTTTCTAGATAAACAACTTTGGGTTATAAAAAAATATTTAGAAAATATATTTCTAATGCAACAGAAATGTTCAATATAGTTTAACATAAATCGTGAAATAAGTAATTGAAAGATTACTGTAAAATTAGTTGCATTAGGTCAATTTTGTGCACTTTTCACTAAATGTAAATTCATGTTAAAATGGATAGGTTGATACCATTTTTCTTATGAAAGTAATAATAATCATGCTTTAGTTTCAAACATCGAGTAAATAAAGATGTCCTGATAAGAAAATTGTATACAAAGTCACATGGTACACATTTTTAGCTTGATTTTGGTGTGGCAGTAGATACATATTTATGAGTTTGAATAGATGAAAGTAGTATTTCTTTGGAATTACCTCATACATTTTCATTCTTAATAATGATCTATATGATACAATTTGAACTTCGAGATTGATTTTTTAGACTGTGATCATAAATTTTGTCTTTTTCAGTCTTTTATGAAAAAAATAGTTTAATGTCCTTTTATAAGATATCTTTTTTTTTCTTCACCATATATGATCTCATTTTCTTGTTTTCCTGTGTATTTCTGCAAACAAATTCTTAAACTTATATATGTCTAGATTGTACTACTTTAGATTTAATTGTGTCTGAGAATTTTATCTTATGAACTATATGAAATTCATGATGGAATATAGGTACATTTTTTGTCATGATCCGCAAGGTCATTTTTGAAAACTTTTCTCAAATTACCATTTTACCCCTCCTAATAGTTTTCTCGAGTCATTTATGATTGGTCGTTGAAATTGATTGAAAACTTTGAACTATTCTATAACTATACTCAATTAATTGATGGGTAATGGTTAGATAATTAATTGAGTTGATAATGATAAGCTAAATCTGAAACTTGCTTAAGACCTTATACCTTTTGGACCATATGTATTAAAGGTCTTGTTTTCTACAAAATTATTCTCTTGTTTTGCTATTCTATCCGTTGCCACCAATTACTGTCACCACTGTCAAACGTCTTCATAATTGTATGGTCAAATTAATTCTACTCTAGAATTTCACTTTAATGCCATGAATACTTAGTCAATTTATAAGTATTAAAGGGATAAAACTTAAATTCAACTAGTCACACGTTGAGATTACTTTATTATAAAATTGATTACTCCACTATTGGATTGTATAATTATTACTTTATATTTTAATAGGTCCTTGTCATAGAAACTAGGAAACAATTAAGTGGGTTTTTCTTTAGAAGAATGAAAAAACATAATCTACAAGTCTTTTCTTTTTAAAATGGAGAACAATGGAGGTAATGACCAATCATTATGTAATGATTAGTGTCATGATTAATCAATGATAATAAATTAATTAATAGAATTGTATGGTGCCTTAATATAAGGTTTGAAACAGTAAGTGTTTTCGTTAGTTGTGTTTCTAATTTACTTCTCTATTTCTTTTATTTACCATATTAAATTTCAAGTATTGATATATTGATAAACGTAATTAAATATCAGGTGTATGGTATATTGAATACTGATTCAATGTATTACTATGTTAATTAAGTTTGTCAGTAGTGTCTTGTATTATAGGGTTAGTTGTTAGTAAATACGCTAATTATTGTGCGGTACTTTCTAGTTGTATTTTTTTTACTAATTAGTTGTTTAATTAATGGAAGTAGTGGTTATTCAGAGACTTAATAGTTTGTTATTTTTAGTCTATATAAAGTTGTACTTTCCTATGATTTCATATACTAAAATATAGAAAAAACTTTAGCATACAATTCTCATAACCTTTGAACCTCTGTTTCATCCTAAAGTTTTCTTGCCTTATTTTAAGTCTATATAAAGTTGTACTTTCCTATGATTTCATATTCTAAAATTAAGAAAAACTTTAGCATACAATTCTCGTAACCTTTGAACCTCTGTTTCATCCTAAAGTTTCTTCCCTACGTCAATACCGTTGGTATCAAAGTCATGTCAATTAAAGACAATGCATTTAGTTTGGAACAACCACTCATTCCCATCTTCGAGGGATAAAACTACGAATTCTGGAGTATCCATATGAAAACAATACTCAATTATCAAAATCTTTGGGACTTGGTAGAACGAGGATTTGCACATCCTAACGAAGAAAATAGACTGCGAGATAGTAAGAAAGAAAAAGCTAAAACACTGGTTTTTATCCAACAGGCATTTCATGATTACCAATTTTACACGGATCACAACAACAACCACATCAAAGCAAGCTTGGTCCATTCCGCGGAAGGACTTTCAAGGTGATTCAAAGGTAATTGAGGTGAGATTGCAATCACATCGGCGTGACTTTGAAACCTTGATCATAAAAAATGGAGAATCAATTGCTAATTTCTTGTCCAGAGCAGTGGCAATTGTCATTAAAATTCGATCATGTGGAGAGAAAATTACTGATCAAACAATTGTGGAAAAGATATTGTGAAGCTTGACTTCATAATTTGATCATGTAGTTGCTTCTATAGAAGAGTCTAAGGATCTATCAGTTTTATCCTTTGATAATTTGGTGGGATCTCTTCAATCCTATGAGGTGAGACTCAATCAATCTATTGAAAATAATTAAGATAAAACTTTCCAGGTGAAGGAAGAAATTACCAAATATGATGAGAACAATGGTCCAGCAAGGAATGATGGGCATAGGCAGTCAAATGAGCAAAGTAACACAAAGAATTGCATTCAATGTCATCATAGTCAGTGCTACAGGCATATAAAGGCTAATTGTTGGTATAAGGATTAGAAAATAAACTTTGCAGCAACAGAAAAATGAGGAAAAGAATTATCTCTTTATGACTTGCATTGATAGAGATCACAAGCGAATTGATGTATGGTTAGTAGATAGTGGTTGTTCAAATAATATGACAAACACCAAATCTTTGTTCAATGTGCTAGATGAGAAGCAAAAGAAATAGGTACAACTTATCAATGCAAAAGAGATGCAGGTTTAAGGAAAAGGCACTATGGGTATTGACACTAGCCACGACATAGTAAAAATGTTGGACTTCGTTTAGTTTGTACCTAATTTAGGATACAATTTCTTTAAGATTGAACAACCAATGTCTAATGGGCATTCTGTTTAATTTGAAGACGATGCTTGTGGCATTACAAACAATAATTCAGCCAAAAAGGTTTGCATCACTATGATGTCAAACAAGATGTTTCTGCTCAATGTTTCCAACATGGAAAGTTTTATACTTGTTGCAAGTGCAAATGATGAGTCGATGTTGTGACATTTTAGGTATGGTCACTTCAATATAAAGGCCTGAAGTTTCTAATTGACAAAGGTATGATTCTTGGACAACCACAAATTGATTCTATTGAATTGTGTAAAGGGTGCATTTTTTGAAAACAAACTTGGAAGTATTTTCCTATTGGAAAAGCTTGGAGGGCTTCAAAGTGTCTTGAATTAATGCACATTGATTTATGTGGACCTATGCATACTACATCTATTAGTGGGCATTGTTATTTTCCTCTATTTACATACGATTGTATTCACATTAGATTGGTTTATTTGTTAGAAACATAATCAGAAACATTTCAAAATTTAAGTACTTTAAAGCCCAGATTAAGAAGCAAAGTGGTATGTACATAAAAATAATCGCACAGATAGAGGTCGTGAATTCTTGTCCAAAGAGTAATATTTTTTTGTGAGGAAAATGGAATTCATGGGGAGCTAATAACACCTTATAATCTGGAGCAAAATGGTGTTGTTGAGCAAAAAAATTGCACAGTGGTGGACATGGCAAGAAGCATGTTACGAGCGAAGGGACTTCCAAATCAATTTAGGGATGAAGCTTTTACAACATCGATCTATTTATTGAATTTGTCTCCAATAAAGGTTGTTATGCATCAATCTCCTTTTGAATCTTGGAAGGGTAGAAAACCATTTGTAAGTTATTTAAGAATTTTTTGTTGTATTGCTTATGCTTTGGTAAATTCCCAATTTCTTCATAAGTTGGATGAAAAATATGAACATTCTGTTTTTACTGTTACTGCACATAATCTAAAACATATAGATTGTATAACGCTCTTACTAGAAAGATTTTAATTAGAAGGGATGTAGTACTTGATGAAATGACAAGTTGGATTTGGAGTGGAAGCAACGATAAGATGCAAGAACAGATTCCTATGCCTACTGGAATCACTTTTGATGCAATTCAATAGCCAAATCCTTCAGGTACAACAGCCGGTTCTAGTACCACTTCTCCAGATTTATTTTCTTCAACTTCAGGGAGCAGGAAATCTTCATCTACTAGTTTGATTAAGAACATCAACAAGTCTTAAAAGCTAAACCCCAAGTACACCAATGACATGTATACAACTTGTCAATTATCTTTTGCAACGTTAGATCCTACACATTATGGAGAAGCGTCTAAAAAAGAAGAGTAGTGGAGAGCAATGTTAGATGAGATAAAATCTATCAGAAAGAATGGGACCCCGCAGAAGCATATAGCTCGTCTTTTGGTAAAAAAGATATTCACAACAATAAGGTATTTATTTTGAATAAAGAATTTATCTGGTTGCTCGATTCTAAGCTATTAGACTTGTTCTAGCATTGGTTGCATAGTCAAAAATAGCTAGTTTATCAATTTGATGTCCAATCGGCGTTTCTCGATGGAGACCTATAAGAAGAGGTCTACACAACACAACCTGAAGGTTTTACAAAGAACGGTGATGAAACAAAGGTCTATAAACTTAAAAAGGCATTGTTGGTTTGAAGGTATCCACTCGAGCGTGTGATGTAGCAAAGTCGTTGGTATTTTGAGAGAAAGGGATATATGAGAAGAGATTATGAACCCATGTTGTATGTAAAGAATAAAGGTAATGCTTTCATAATTGTTTGTCTTTATGTTGAAGATATCATTTATTCTATCTCTTATATTTCTCTGGTGAATGAATTTAAGTCTCAAATGATGAATGAGTTTGAGATGTCAGATATGGGGTTATTACATTATTTTATTAGCATTGAAACCCATCTAGCTGAAGATTGAATATTTCTTTCACAAAGGAAAATCTTCTCATTTATTTTAGTTTTGCTTAAATGCAAGCCTTCTGCCACACCTATGAATGTTGGTGAAAACCTGCAGTTTAAGGATGGAGCAGAAATGGATGATTCTAGAAGTTTTAGAAGAATTGTTGGACGTTTAATTTACCTAAAACATACTAACCCCAATATTGCATTCTTTGATGTTATATCCAAGTTTATGCAACAACCTTCAAAGGTTCATTTTGGAGCAGCAAAAAAGTTCTGCATTTTGTCGCTGGAATTACGGACTATGGAATTTGGCATTAATAAGTGTCAAACTTCAGATTATGTGGGTTCACGATAGTGGGTATGTTGGTTCATTATATGATAGACAAAAGATTTCAACACATATTTTTACTCTTGGGTCAGGAGTAATATATTGAAGCTCAAAGAAGTAAGCTACAACAACCTTATCCACATCTGAAGTTGAGTACATTGCAGCTACATCCACCGCTTGCCAAACAATCTGGCTAAAAATCATGTTAGTTAAACTTCAACATAAGCACGAAAGTGCAACAGAGATATATTGCAACAACAAAGCATCAATCCCCATGACAAAGAATCCAAATTTTCATAGTAAAAAGAAGAACATTGATGTTCGTTTCCATTTCATTTGTGATTTAGTTGCAAATGAGGATATTGTATTGAAATATTGCAGCACTCATAATCAATTAGCCCATATATTTACGAAGTCGTTGGCAGTGGAGAAGTTTATTTATTTGAGGTCTTTTCTTGGTGTCTGTAAGTCTAAATCAAGAGGGAATATTGAAGACTGATTCAAAGTATGACCATGTCAATTATTTTTGTTGGTAGAGTCCTATATTCTTGGCCTAGTTGTTAGAAAATATGTAGATCATGGTGCTGTAATGTCTAGTTGTGTTTTGGTTAATAATTAGTTGTTTAATAAATGGAAGTAGTGGTCGTTCAATGACTTAGTAGTTTGTATTTAATTTTAAGTCGGTATAAAGTTGTACTTTTCGGTGATTTTATATCCTGAAAAATGGAAAAGGCTTCAGTATACAATTCTCTTAACCTTCAAGCCTCTATTTCTCTTTAAAGTTTTTCAGCCTATTTACTTTGACATGGTATTATGTCCATACCATTAGAGTATAATATTGGAGGAATTCAGACGTAATTCTATTCTTGAAAAATGAAAAATATAATAGTTGAAATGTTAAATAGTATCAAGATTGACTAACTTGGTCATAAATGTTGTAGTGAATTTTTAGGTCAAGGCTAAAGGCATAGTAATGTTGGTCTTGTTAGTTTTGAAATCTCATTGTGAATATGTACTTGAATAGATTGCATTGTTTTGAAAGCTCAACGAAAAGTGAATTACTCAAGTCCCAAAGGGATTATTCAGTTATTTGAGGCAAGTAGACTTTTAAACCCTTGTTAAGTGCATAGAATTGGGTATTCTCTTGTGGTATGTGTTGGGGAGTAATGAGAATCGGTGATGAGTTGACTTGTCCATGTTGAATAATTATAACGATGAAAAAGGGGTAGTAAAAAACATTATTATTAATTGTTGGTGTCTAATGTGTTGAGAATGATTTTGAAAAGTTTATTGATTCATTGTTGATGTATCATGATTGTATTGTTATTTAAATCAATTCAATTCCATAGAAAGTTATTATACTTGACATTGCATTGCACATCTTTATTATGGATGAACTTGATCTTGTGAGTGTCTTTTTGCGAAAGTTATGACTGATAAATAATGAGTTTAATATGTAGGATATATAATTGTTAAAGTGTTGGTGTTGAGTTGTGTGTTCTGTAAAATGTGAACTATTAGGTTGGACTGATTTTATGCGGGTTATATTTGTGATTGATGAATATTAAGCTTGTTGTTGATGATATTTGTTACAGTGTTGTTGTTGAGTTGGTTCCAATATAAATTGTGAAATATTAGATTGGGCTTGTTTGTTACAAGTTGTAGTTGTGGAGGTTTGACTGGGGTGTAAGGATTACTCGAATTCTATTATCTTCGCTTATGTTTAGAAGGTTACTTGATAAGTATCGTGTAGTTTGATACTCACCCCTTGCTACTACATTTTTTTGTAGGTTACTAGCCCGAAACCTTGTGATATTTTCTTTTCTCATTGTCTGAGGCTTCTTCTGGAGGTTTGTGAGGCAGTTGCTTGTTATTTCACCACACCTTCTTCCTCTTTAATTATAATCGTGTTCTGTTCTAGAAACAATGTCATTTAAGGCTTATATTTTCTTTTAATTTTTTTATAACACATTAGAGGCATGTACATGTACATCATTTTTGGGTTTTATTTTTAAGTTGATTATAAATTTTTGCATTTTATCGTGAAGGCTGGGTTTTAGGACGACTTGTCTTGGTGGAATAAAACAAGTGTTATCACTTCCATTTTTTGAGTCGTGACAATTTTATACTTGAAATTCTAGATAAATAACATAACAAATGTGAATCTAGGATTGCAAGTGAGTTTGAGGGAGATAATTTTCTAGTCCTTTCCAAAATTCTTTTAGTTTATAGCTTTTTTTATAAGTAAGAAAATTTTTAGTTTTAAAATATCTTCATTTTTATGCATTAGAAATTTGAAAAATGTCATTTTCTTGTATAAATTGTAAAAGGGAAAGAGATCTTATTTCCTTTAAATTATGGATTCTTCATTCATGAAGAGGGATATAAACCGGCGAAAATTATTTTCTACCCTATACAAATTACTTTTAATTTAGTAACCTTGTGAAATTTTAATTTCTTACAACTAAGAGATGTGAAAAGACATTACTTTACTAAAAAAAAACAAAAAATTGGTAAAAGGCAAGATAACTCATTTCCTTCCGAAGAAATTTTGTACAACTTTAATTTATGTATGCTCATCCTTGAGAACGGAACATGTTTATTTGGGAAACATGTTCTTTAATAGGTCTGTATTTCAATTTATATGGGATATTATGACTTTGGAAGTCCATTTTTTCAAAATTTAATGGTATATTTAGGTAAGAAATCTATAAGGTTTACAAAATAAAATTATATTTGCAACAATTATGTAAAAATTACTATAAGTCAAGTAATTGACAATTAAAAATATTTGGAAGTGATATGAAAAAGTCACTACCAAAATATGTTTAACTCAAAAAACTCAAAAGACCACTTAAATTGAGACTAAGACAATATTTCTTTTATTTCCTTTTGATCCTTACTAGTTTTACGGCACGTGCATTGCACATGCATATTGTATATAGTATATGATATTGTAAAATAGAATTAATGTTACTAAATTAAATCTTTTTAGTAAATAATTAAAATTTATAGAACATAGGACAAGTACTTTTAAATGATTTATAAAGATTTTCATACAGTTACTTGTATTGAAATCAAAATGACCAAAATTGTTAAACATTTAAAAATAGATTCAAAGTTTAAATTTGAAAAGAAATGACATTTCTTTAGAAGTAGTATTATTTAGTTCACTCAATTTTTAAACTAATCTAATCACGATATTTTAAAAAATGTCACAAATAGTCTTCCTCTTGAGGTTATGTACATAAACGGTGGACATCATTTAAGTTTATTATTTCTCTTAAATTAAATTCTTTAAAATTAGTATGTGCATGACACAAATAAGGATTACCATAAATATTTTAATAATTTATGTTTATAAATAATCTATCTTTTACCAATTAATATTTGAGCAAGACTATCATAGACAGGTAATTCTACATAAAAGGGGTTTTTATTGTTATGACGAATGATGGTTAAATTGAGGTTTGAGTGTATATCACATATTTTGCTTCATAAATTCTTTCTTTTAGATAAACATAAATTATTAGCATAATTTTATTTATATATATGAACAACATCACCTTTGGTGAAAAATATTTAATTTTTTTATGTTTCTACCTTATTTTTGTAGAATTAAAATCTTCTCCTTTTTACTGCCGCATGCATATGCTATAGTTGTTGTCTAATGAAAGTATCAAGAATATTATGGAATTTGCACCATGATATAAATATGCTAAATTATTACATCTCACAACTTTAAATAACTAAAAATAAGCTAAGAAACCAAGAATAATTAATTTGGGAAATAAGTAGGGAAATCTAAAAAATTTCGCAAGTGTATAAGTGAGTTTTTGGTCATTTTCAAACGGCCATAACTCCTAGATCAGGAGGAGTTAGTGTGAAATATTATATGGTTAGAAATCCCTTTGGTATATATTTCCCACGATGCCGATTTTGCGCATTTTTGAGGTTGTATGAGGGAGATATATCTTTTGAAAGTTGGGCTGTTGGACTATGGAAAGTTCAATCAGGATTTTGGTAAGGGTAAAGTAGTTTTTTTACCCTACTATTTCCTAATTTCTTTTAAGGGTCTAATTGGGGTAAAACCAAGTTTATTTCAGACTAGAAAATACTTTTTCCGCTTATGGTTTGGGAGAAAAGAGAAGAGAAGAAGGAGAAGGGAGAAAGAGCAAGATTTCACCAAGAACGCCAAGAGTTTCAGGTGGAATCCGTCGGGGGTGATCTCTGTATGTGAGCTTTTTCTGTGTTGGGTTCGTTCACCCACACAGTGCACACACCAACATATTTAATTAAGCGAGTTTTGATTAGATTGAATGAAGAATATTGAAGTTCTTTATGAAGAATTGTCGAATTCTTATTTTTTGGTTGTTGCATATCTTTAGTTGTTTGATTCGTGTTTCTGGACAGTTTTATGAGTCTAAACTATTGGGAATTGAGCTATTTAGTGATCCTAAGTGTTTGGGGAAATATCCATGGGAGGTTAGAAGGCTTAGAGTTGAAAAATCGGAGAAGAAAAGTTATAAATCCTGTCTGACAACCTCTAGGGCGCCGTGCCTGCTAGAGCCCCTCAGGACAGTCTCTATCTGACAGGCCCTGCAACGCTGCACCAGCCAGAGTGCCTTAGACCAGAGTCTATCCGTTAAGTTTTAGTGCTTCGCGCCTCTCAGAGCACCAAGGTCACATCGATACCCCATTTTTCCGTAACTTTTCATACTAGTTCCTATGTTATGTACCTACAATTCCTAGTCGATTTCAACACTCTAAAGTAAATATAAACATTGTGAAATAATCCATAAACATGAGATCATGATCCTCTAATACATAATTCAATTCAACGAAAGTTAAGATCAAAGTCAAAAAAGTTAAGAGTCAAGTCTAAAAGTTAAGAAGCAATTCAAAGTAATGTCCTAAAGCATTCAAGAGTCTTAAACAAACATTCTAACTTTGTTTTAAGGTTCAAGCAAAGAGTTGAGCAAAGAGTAAAAGAGTTGAGTTATGTTCTCAAATGCTATACGGGAACTATGTATTCCCTATGAGTTAAGTTTCAAGTTAAGCAAAGAGTAAGAGCTGAATTCATTTCTCATGAGTTATAAAGGAACTAAGTACTCCCTACAAGTTTGTAAATGTAATCACATTTAAGTTGAAGAGACACGAACATTTCCAAAAGAGTTTTGAGAAATAAAAGGGAAACATTGATTCCAAGAGAGATTTTAAAGCTAAAAAGGGTTGAGCAAATTATCTCAACCAAGAGGAAACATAATATTTTAAAATTATGAACTAAAGTATATTTTGGGAGTAGTATTGAGCATTGATGTGGGGATGATAGTTCATATTAACTCAAGTATCCATGTAGCCATCATGGGTATTAACAGGTCATAGTTTTTAGATGATCACGTGAGGTTAGTGAGTTGATCCATACTGTTGGTCTGTGGTCTGGGCTGCAACTTGTTTTAGGGGACCTTGACCTACGGAGGCCATCAACGAAGCGTGGATGGACCCTTAGGTGGTCCATGAGGAGTCGTACCTTGACTTTTAGCCCCTAAACGCCCTCAACCATGACCCGGGACATAATTAAACCACCTCAAACCTCATGAAAAACTGACACACTCACTAGTTAGGCTCTAGTTGCACTTATTCGTTTTTACGGGTTTTTACACCCACCTCTACCCGTGACCCTCCATCCAAAAATAAATTTAAGCTTTTTCTAAAAAATATTTTTAATTTCAATTTTTTATTTTTTAGCCCATCTCACCCTCTACCCTACACTCCCCCCCCCAGCTCCACCCACCCTCCCCCAAAAATATTTAAGTTTATTTTTATAAATATTTTCATTTTCATTTCAATCCACCAAATTATTTCTACTCTCTATTAAAAATAAAGAATATTTATAAAATAAAAATCATTAATAAATGAAACACTAAAAAAAATTCTGATTTAATTGTCAACATGAGAAAAAAAGTAAAAAATTTACTTGTATTCCACGAAACATTTTCCATGGAAAACATGTTCCTTCGTACCAAACACACCCCAAAAGTACAAATTAACTATAGAAAACTGATTTGAGTACCTTAGTGGTCAACTTTCTAGTTTTCATTTACGAGTGGTATTTACGTGGTAGTTAAGAAATTCAAATTTATTTATAAATTTTTTGGTTTATTTGAATATTAAAAAATTACAATTCAATAGTGGTTTATGATAATAATTTGAGTTTATTATTATTATTATTATTATTATTATTATTGTTATTATTATTATTATTATTATTTACAATATATATTCAACTTAAAAAAAATCAATATTTGTATTTAGTTCCATCCGAAATATAAGTATAGTTATGATCGGTCATACTCTTATAGTCTTATTCAATGTTTGAATATTTCTTTAGTGAAATTTTGATTACGTTGTCACTAAGTATGAAAGGATGGTTAGAATATGTTCATCACCTAGAGAACTGATACTGTTTAAGCTAGAACTTGGTTTGAAGCATTTTATGCCCCTTACTTAATCTATTTGTTGCAAATCCAAATTAATTTGAATAGTAAATTAAAACTATCTAGATCGTAAAAACAAAAAATAAACAAACATCAAACAAAGAATAAACTACACAGATATGTTATCTTAAGATTAATATTTACCATATGTAGCAATAACATTTTTTTAAACTGGACACTTGTAATCATTTATATCTATCTATCTATCCATCTCTCCCTCTCTCTCTCTATATATTTTTATATATATATTTAGAGAGAGAGAGAGAGAGAACCCTAGACCCGCCTATGTGGCGCCACAAAAAACAAGGATTCCCTTTAAATTTATCTATTACCAAAACCAGTCTTCCCCTTTCATGAAGAGCTGTGACTTTAATGAAGAGTGGTGACTTTTATGAAGAGTTGTGATTTTATGACATTGTTCAAAAGATTGATATTTTCCTCTTCAACAGAAATAATGAACTTCTTATGTGCCCTAGAAGGAGTTGACAAGTAAAGAGAAAATGTCCTAGAAGAAGTTGACAAGTAAAGAGAAATTATCCATCCACCAACAAACACAAAAGTTACACATCCATGAAATAGACGATTAATCTACATATCAATGAGAGAAGCAGGGCTGGGATATTCTTATAAAGTGGGGGGAGGATTATATGAATGATTGTAAATATGTTCATATGTTTAGTGTTTTTTAATGTTCCTGATTGTAATACCGTAAATGCCCCTAAAAGTAATGACAAATCTGTTTATATTTCTATCTGTCATTAGTAAAAGGACTTAAATAATTAGTTTTGCTTAATTAAAGGTTAAAATGGGGAAGTCGAATATCACAGGGACTAAAATCATAATAAGACCATAACACAGGGATGAAATTAATTATTTTTCCATTAGTTATTTTTATGCACAATGAATATATTTACTATAAGTATATATATTCAATATAATCGGAGACAATAACTTTACATAAACATAAACAATATAGTTTAAAATATGTACTTAAATCAATAATAATATCATATGCATAAGTTAATGAGTGTAAAAGATATACCACGATATATATTATAAAAATAGAATGCAATAAAAAGGAAAAAATCAAGTCCACTGAATGCGCAATATCCCTCAAGAAAACTATTCCCATCCAATACCAGAAGTTTAAAGAATACATCCTCTCATTATGTAACAATTTTATACTCCAACTTATTGATACAAAACAACAGTGTTAGTAAGTTACTTAACTGGAGCAAATAAAACGAATATTTAATTTTTCGGAAGTAGAAGAAGAAGATTGAATTTTTTTTAAAATGACGAAAAATCCCTCTATTTATACACAACAAAGGTTAATGTGAACAAATGTTTGTTGTTCCTTATAATAAATGTTACAACTATTTGAAAAAGTTGCAACCCTTCGGAAAGTTCACAACCTTTCATAAAAGTCGCAACTTTTCATGAAGTCGCAACTTTTCATTAAAGTTGCAACTTTTCATAAAAGTTATAACTTTTGAAAGAAGTCATCATATTCCTTAAAGTCACAACTTTTCATAAAGGCATAATACATATATTGGACCCTAAACTCGGCTTCAAATTTTAACTTTGACCTCCAACTTTCATAATGCACAAACAGACACTTTGACTATTCAACTTTTAAATAAATAAACACATGAATCCTACATGAAAAAATACACGTAGGACAGCACGTAGGATAAAAAATTACATGTAAGACATGTGCGTCCATTTGTTCAACTTTATACAAGTTTAAGTGTTTACTTGTGCACACCCGAAGTTGAAGGGCATAAATGTGATTCGAATCCAAGTTAAAAGACATATTTATATGTTATGCCTTTCATAAAAGTCACAACTATTCAATAAAGTCATAACTATTCATAAAAGTCACATCCTTTAATGAAAAAATGAAAGCTAATTTTGGAAATAAATAAATTTAAAACAAAATTCTTGCTTGTGGTTGCGCCACGTAGGCGAAACTAGATTTTCTTTTTTATAAATATATGACTTTTGTTTTGATAAATATATGAAACAAATAATAAACTTGTTTCCTCTTTTTTTCTCTCCTTTTTCATGTCCATTCCTCCTTTTTTTTTTTCTCTTATTCGTCTTTTTGTCCCTTTTTTCCTACCTTTTGTATTTTTTTTTTTTGTCGTTTTCATCTTCTATCTTTTTTTTTAAAACTATTTTTCCTTTTTTTTCTTTTTTCATTTTTCTTTATTTAGTTTAAATTTAGTTTTCACTTATGGAGCTAAAGAACTTATATATTTTACATAGAAATAAGTGTCAAAAACACATGTAAAACATTCAGTTTTTTGAGTTTAATACCTAACCTATTGAGAGTAATTTTCATACCTAAACTATGAATTATTAGTTTGAGAAATACAGTAATGCACTCTCTCTTTCTTTTTGAAAAAAACCTTGATACATGACATTGCACATGCATAAAATATCTACCTTGACAAAAATTGTATAATAAAATATCTGTGTTAATTAAAAATTAAAGATATTTTTTAAAAATTTAAATTTATTTTTCTTACCCCACTTCACCACCTCCTCCCTGTACTACCCCTCCTCCACCCTCCTCCCCCCACAATCCCCACCTTTTTATTTTATTTTAAAATTTCTTTTGTAATATATTTTAAAAAATTCATACTCCCCTCTCCAAAAAACCACCTACACATTCTTAAAAAGATGAGAAAATGCACAAGTACCCCATCAACCTTTGTCCCAAATTCCAAAAAAACACCTATACTATATAAAGGTCTTATTACTCCCCTGAACTTATTTTATAAGTAATTTTCTAAACCTTTTCGGCCTACGTGACACTAGCTTGAAAAAAAGCCAACCAGCGTTGGGCCCAAAAGATAGTGCCACGTAAGCTGAAAAATGGTAGAAAACGATTAATAAAATAAGTTCAGGGGGTAATAGGACCTTAGTATAGTATAAGTGTGTCTCTGAGATTTCGGGCATAGGTTGAGGGGGTACCTGTGCATTATCCTAAAAAAGATTGATTTTATTTTTACTTTTATAAAATAGAAATTCCACCCCTCGTTGCTAGTTCTCCGCTCCTAATTTATTTTTACATATTTCTCATTTTATGTTTGATATATACATATATTTTTAGGAACTTTTTCGTGTATCGAATATAACATAAATAAAAAATTTATCATAAAAAGCCTTGCGGTGGTAAGTAAAACATATTTTCAATATGTATATATACAATACAAAGCAATAAAAATTTTGTAAGCGGCAGGTTAGGTGGAGTGGTTAGAATTTTTTTTAAAAAAGTAAAAAAAAATGTAAAAAAATTATATACTTTTCTAGAGATTTAAAAAAAAAAATGGGGAGGCGGTTACAATGAGAGAGTAAAATATTATACCTTTTTGTAATACAAATTTACTCTTCTCAAATGAAAATGGCCTAGATGAGCCAAATTTTTAACGGATGACATAGATGAGTATTTTTTCAAAAGTTCAATGAAACATTTATGACTATTTAATGAATTATTAATGTTGATTCTTTTTTTTTTAGCCCACACATATGATAATGTATAAGAATGACAAGTGAAAAAAATTGAAGTATAAAAGATTAACTATTTGCGTTTTAATTTCTTGCCATTTCTATATAACGATGATTGCTAAAGTTTAAATTATATAAATGACCATCATATGCAAAAAGATTTAAAGACAAGAAAAAAGATCAGCATTTATGATTTGTTTCAGAGCTTTTGAGTTTCTTTTCAAGGTATTCTCAAATTTGAGTTCTTTAACTTTTCTGGACCACAAGTTTCATTTTTGAAGTTATCTATGTGTAACATGTGATTTTTTGTGGCGGAGGTATAATTTTCTCTTTTACACATAAGAGATCTGAAAAATATATATTTTCTTTAAATTCAAAGTGTAAGTAGACAAAGAGATCTCATTTCCTTGTTTCTCTGTCTGTTTCTACCAACATATTTTAAAACTTATATATGTGTAGATTCAACTACTTTAGGTTTAATATTTTTTAATCTTTTTTTTTTAAATATTTTATCTATTGAACTCTAAGAAATTCATTGATGGATTTATGACTTCCTTATCTCGTATAAATTTTTCTATTTGAAACTCTATAGAAATAACTTAACAAAAGAAAATCTAGGATTTTAAGTGAGTTTGAGAGAAATGGTTTTTTAGTTCTTTAGAAGGATATATCATTCAAGTCGGTGAATGTAAAAATTTGAAAACTCATATCTTTCACCCTATATTAATTTGAAAAGAAGAAAATGACTATTTTAAATCTCTTCTGTTTAAAGATGAAAATATCTTAAATGTAAGGACAAAAAATTCTTTTAAAGCCATAAAACTAAAAGAAGTTTGTAAATAGCATTAAAAATCATTTTAATACTATTGTTTAAGATTACAAGATTACAAGATGTTTATAAAGGGATCACCGTGTTTTACAAAACCCAATTTCAAATTATCTTAGGTCAAATAAAGGATCAAATCGGGAAGACTGACCTCTTCAGTGATGCACCAACTGAACTTGTGGCTCGCCTATATGCACTTTTCAATCATCTTCTACACTTTGACCTGCACAATCAACACACCATTATTTCGACTTAAAAAGAAAGCAATAAAAACTTGGGTTGCCTCCTAAGAAGCGCCTTATTTAACGTCGTAGCAGGACACAAGTCCACACTAAAACCTCATTCTTGGGGTTGGCCATCGTATGACTGGGAAAACCCCCCTTGTTGTCTCGGGTTCAAATGAAAAGAGATATGACCCATTTGAGTCTCAAAATACTTGATTGATATTGAATGGTAAGTAAGAAACTGTCTAAGGGTCGACACATCTTCTTTTACAATGTGATTGATTCATGTGGCAACCACGCCATCCACTTGTATGCTTCTCCCATTAAAGAGAATGGGAACAACCTCAATCGGATTGACTCTTGGGATATGTTCTTGAAGGAGAACTGTCCACATACATGGACGAAGATTGTAATATACTAATGGGGATCCTCAAACCACCGAACAACCCTTTCTATTGCAAAAGTTGCAACATAGTACTTGTGATGTGAAACACCGCATTTCCTTCGGCCAAAGGCAAGCGAATGGAAACAATACCACCCATAATATAAGGGTAATTAGCATTAGGCTCGTTGACATCATTGGGGTTTCTGATGTCATCTTGGTGTCCACTTGGATACCATTGCTTCCATTCTGTTTCAAGACACAAACTGGCAAAACAAAATTAAAATTAAGAAAGCTCAACTATAACTAACAAGAACAACATTCAAATTTAACTAAAGATTCTAAAACAACACCACTCCCTGGCAGCAGGACCTTTTTTATTTCAGGTATAGGAAACTTCATCCAATACTAAGTGTAAACGATTATTAATTAGTCTAACTAAACTTATTGAGTTTGGGGTATAATCCCACAGGGAGAGGTATGTATTTGAGAATCAATATCCAAGTGCGAAAACGCTCAAGTCAATCATAGGTCAAAACATTTATGAATAAAAGCATGGTTCAAGTTTGGGGTGAATTAAGTGTCAAATAACTTATTTTTGATTGTAATTATCAACTACAATAGCAAATAACATGTATAAGAAAATAATGAGAAACATTTTGGGGGATGTGATTGGATAATAGGATAATATAAGGTACATAACAGGGTAATTGCAACTGATATTAAATAGTTGTAAATCATGTTACTAACTATACTCTATTGGGGATAAGGATTCTCTTGAACAATTTACCCCGAATCAAATTTGTTTCTGTTGAACACCCATAAGAAACAATTAAGAACTACCTACGTTTTAGTCCATTCACTCTATTGAGTTGATTGTGTAAAAGAGGTTTTAGGATTCACTCTCTTGAGTTGAACCTATGAAAATCTAATACCCACATACCGTCAAGTCAGTAATCTTAGTTTTAAAATGTCTCTCTCAAGCAGGTCAAAAATACAAAGGTAAAGTTGTATTTGCAACTATAACCCTTTAGAATAAGCCAAAATTATTGAATGAAATCACTTTTAAACAACATTTACACTAGCAATAAAGAATAGTCAACAACTAACTCAACCAATAATCTTATAATCACACCCCAAGCATTGGAGTTTTAGCTTGATATCATAAAAAGATAGAAGTTCTTACCAAATTGTGTTTCCATCAACTGGGTAAGATTTATTTCCTCTTTACAAAGGTCTAATATGGCTAATCTTCAACACCCAATTCCAATTTCTCAAAAATGACAATGTTTAAATCTTTAAAGTTAAGGAAATATTACCTCAAAACTCCATTTTAAACTTCCAAGCTGATAATTCTTATTTTAGTTTGAAAGCTACATAGATTGATAGATCAATCAATACTAAAATAGATAGTAAAAATGTATTTATGGTTGAGAAAAATATGTTGTGAAGAATCATTTGGCGCAATAAGTTGGGATCTCTGCTCCACTCGGTGATCCGCCCTTTGGTCAATTCCATCGCCTTTTTGCTTTGTACTTTGGTATCTTCAACTTTTGTAACTTTGGGCGACTCTATCATGGAACCGTTCAGCGACTCGTAACTACTCTTTTCTATCGCTGACTTGATTTTCTCTTTAAAGGCTTCGCACACTGGAACTTTAGGTGAGACCATGATCATTTGGCGACTTGATCAATGCGATAAGCAATCATCAGACCTTTTTTTCTTCATTCTTTCAGTTGTCTTATTCGTTTGTGCTCATTAGTTTTCATGCTCTATTCCTCAATCCAGATACCTGAAATTCAAGGATTTACATTGATACAAAATATGCCTTTGAGTACACTAAATTATTTAAAATATAGCCTTAATGTGTAAAAATCGTGGACTCATTAGTAAGTGTCTTACTTGCATGGACGGTTTCTATGGGTGTGGAAATGATGGGCACAAAATAGAGATTGCTTGGTTCTCAAGTCTAAGGGAAGTGAGGATAATAAAGTTGCCTCTGGTGGTTTAGATGAGAGCACTCTTAAGAAAAATAGGTTTTATTCTCTCCAATCTATAGAAGATCAAGAGTAATCTCCTCATGTTGCTTCCTTTATGGTTTTTATGCTTTATTGATTTCCAGATTTCTTGTCTTTTGTGAGTTTTTATGTTTGGTCTTGAAGTTGTCTTTAGCATGAATGATGTATAGAAGTGATTATATAGGCTTACTCCCAAGGATGAGATAGTGTTCTAAAAATGTAAGGTTATAGTGTGTTTATCTGTTGCCATGATTCCCTTATGTGCATGTTTATGAAAAAAGCTTAGGTCTTGTAGAAATTACTCTATATACATTGTTTTGTTTCATGTTGTGGTGCATTTGAGTGGAATTGCATAATAAACTTCATGAGATGAACTAATTAACATACCTCATTTAGGAGTTGAAAGATTCCTCCTTTAATAGAGTCTTTTTGAGAATAAATTCCATATACGATCCATGATTGTGTGTTGATCATGTTTTAGTTAGGAGAATTCAGTTCCTCCTTGAAATGAGTAAATGTAGATGTTTATGCATTTGACTTGTAGAAGTAGTTCCTAATCCCTTGTGTTGCATTGAATTTGCTTAGCTTGAAATTAAAATTTGCTTCCTTGGTTGTGTGCATTTAGATGTATTGCATGCATGATGGGCTGCTATTTTATAGAAGTAACCTAATGCAGAATTTAGAATCGTAATTTGAGATATTGGTATGCCTCAAAACTAGTGAACTAATCTAGAATGTTCTAAAGCCTTGTGATAGAGCTTTAGAGTTTGGTATGAGGGTTAAAATTGTAAAAATGATTCCCTACTTAGAATGAAGGTTTTAAGGTTAGGGCGTCAAGGTATGACTACTTAAGGACTACCAGAGGGGACCTTGAGGAAGACCCTTAAAACAGACCCAAAAGCTGTCAAAAAGTAGCCATCCACGACTATTAGATGGACCCACGCCCCGTGGGTTGGGGTCATAGGTCAAGTCCTGCACTTGTCTGCAATTTTTAGCTTCATTTCACCACCCACAAGGGTGAAGCACGATATGCAGACCAATCCACGGTCCTTGGGTGCGGGTTTTCTGAGTGGAGTCAAATTTAGAGTTTAGTTTTTAAGTGGGGGGTTTACGGGTTAATTGATATTTGGTTAGGGGTTAAGGGAGGTCGGTTAGATTTTTTTATTAAACCATCTATATAAGACGAATAGACCCCTTAACTAAGTGAATTAAATCATTGTTCCAATACCAAAAAACTAACCCAAATTCACTCTATAGAAGTGTAGAAGAAAAAGAAGTAGAAAAGAACTAAGACGGGCATATTTCCTCCATTGTTTCAATATTGTGTTAGGGATTTGAATTAAGGTTTGTTTCCTTATTCATCTATGGTTTTTCCACCCATAGAACACTAGAGTTTCCCCGAAGTCAAAACACAACTCTTTCTAGGGTTTCTTCCTACATTGTGGGTAGTGTTAATCTTTAATTCCAATCAAGTGGATGATACTTAATTATGATTGAATTGACATTTAATTATGATATTATGATGAATTTATGTGATTTCAACAGTAAACCCTATTCTATTTGATGAATTTTATTTTTGGGAGCTTATGCCATGAATGGTGAAATTGAAGAATTAGAATTGATCTTCTAAAATTGAAGTCATGTGCACTAATGGTTCAAGATAAAGAAACATATATACATGAATCAAACTATACTTTATTATGTATTATGGATATTTAGTTGTAAATCATAGAATTTGAACCTTTTGATGAATAATGACTAGATTCATCTGGTAATAAATAATGTGATTAGAATGCCTCAGAATTTATGGGTAATTGATGATTGTGGGATTGAAAGTAAGGCTTGTAGTCAAGAATGTTGAATCAATAGGGCTTTGATGGTAAAGTTATGGTGATAGAAGTCTAATAGGTATATTTGTGGTGAATGATCTATATGCACCTAACCTACCATATAAGTTCTAGAAAGTATAAAGTGATAGAGTCACTTGGACATGAATTTATTGTCAAGGTTATCCTTCCATGAAACATGGGTCATTAATGATTGGTCGAGGAAGTTGGTTGAAAATTTTAAACTATTCGATAACTATATTTAATTAATTGGCGTGTAATAGACAAGTAATTAATTGAGTTTATAATAATGAGTAAAGTCTGAAACTTTATGTGTTAGGTAAAAATCAGATAATCAAGTTGACAAATAGAGTACATAAATAAAAATGATTTGATTATTGATGAAGCGTATATAGGTGTCTGATTTAATGGACTTATTCTGTTTTTTTTTTTATTGTTCTCTTTCCTGAAGCAATGGATTCCAGAGATGAGCTTCACAAAAATGAGGTAGTCAAAAAACCCTCAAAAGTAGCCAGAGGAAAAAAAACACAATCTAATGGGAAAACATTCTGTGGTCTTGCCACGCGTTGTACATATTTACATAATGGACAATGACGCCATAGACTTATCTAGTGATGATGAGGAAAATCATCAAGGAGAGAAGTCCAAACGACAAAAAAGGATTTCTAAAGAAATTATCATAAAAATGGAAAGACCAAGGTCACTTCAAAGATGGTGTCCTCCAAAGGGAAAGAGATACAAAACTACACCAAGAAAACGTAAATAAGTACAGGGGAGTTAGACAAAGAAAATGGGGAAGATGGGTTACAGAGATTCGTGATGTAAGAACGAATAAACAACATTGGTTGGGAAGTTTTGCCACCGCGGATGAAGCTGGTTTGTCTTATGACAAGGAACCTATTGAAATAAAAGGTCTAAATGTCTTGACAAACATTCGTATGTCGCCACTGAAGGAAAGCGATCCCATCCACCATTAAGGAAGACAAAAGGCATGACTCTCCATATATGTTTAGTTACTTAATTTGTTCAAGTTTCCATATGTTTATCCTCTCCAATATCTTTTTGTAAAATTACACTATCTATGTTCTTGTTGTTGTTGAAGTAATCAATTGGAGGCACATGAATAAGTATGATGTGTATATTGATGATATGGACTTGTTTTTGTTGTATTACTTGTATTGATTTGCTAAAAAGAACATTATCTAAAAATGTTACTTTTGTTAGATAAACAACCTTGGGTTATAAAAAATATTTAGACAATATATTTCTAATACAACAAAAATGTTCAATTTAGTTTAACTTAAATTGTAAAATAATTAATTGAAAGATTTTTTTAAACAATTCATTTGAAAATTTATTGAAAAGATAAATTATTTACATGAATCTATTACTTCTTTGCTCCCTTAACATATCAGAAGAGCTTGGCATAGAAATTTAGTTAGAGTTACTCATTGCGTTTTCTTATATCAAACAAAACTTGGTACTCATTTTTTTCATTAATTAGATTAGCTGAATAAGGTCGATACACTGAAATTACACTTTCCTAAAGAAGTATAAGCGGTCGTATCAAGTAAAGAACTCAACTATTAGGTTGGGGTCGATCCCACTAGGAAAATGATTTAAACTTAACTTTAATGTAAGATTACCTCTATTTAGTCAAATCATTTTCGAAAAATAGTAATAACAGGGGGGGGGGTTGCGTGAAACAATAATGTTGTAATGTTGTGAAATCTAACAAGTGGCAAGAGTAAATTGTTGGTAGTTATCAAGGTATGAGATAAAATAGGGTGTAAGTGTTCCCCATAGGTTCATAACGCCATAATCCTAGCTTATAACAATTCTTTCCTAAGGTTTTGCATGCAAAGTGATAAGTTATGTATCTATAAATCATTGGACCGGCATTTAGAGAATTTCACCCCATACGTTGGTACAACTACGTGTGTCTAAGTTACTAACCCTTACCTTTTTACTTCATATTAAACATCATATTCGATGTTTGGCTTAGTTACCTCGCACCAATCGAAACTAGCCTATTAGATAGTATCCACTAAATCTATGTTGATAATTCTTTTCCTATTAACTACCCCCTTAGTACAACAAGTTGCAATAAGGTGTGTTCTAACGTGCGCACTCGTTAAAAACACTTTTAGACAAAAGAATTATTGATGCATGCAATAACCTAGTTGAGAATTGTTAATTAGCGAGGCTTATTTTGTTAATTTACCTATGGTTCCCACAACCGTAGTTGTGGATTTAGTTACCCATGCTTCGAAGAACACGATTCATATTTGTTGAATAATAAATCTTAAACTTACTTTGACAAGTTTGAAGAAAATTCAGAAATTATACTTGAAAGGACAAAATTCACTTGAAAATCGATTCCGAAAACTTGAATTAATTGAAAAAGTTGCAAAGTCAAATCTCCAAGAACAAAAGTATGAAAAATAATAAAAGCTCCAACCCCCAAAATGAGGTTTTACACCCTATTTATAAAGACAATGTCCTAAAATAAAAGGAAAACAATTAAGGAAAGTTTGTCCAAAAAATGCGGTTTCAATCGACGACCCTACTGATGATCCATCAATCAAACGACAGACCGTCGACTGCCTCCGTCGGTCCATACTTATCATCTTTGTATAGCCTTCACATTGCATCTTCTCTGATCTAATTGACGGACCAACAGCACGGTCCCTCGATGAAATTATGGTCCGTCGATGCATATCATCATTCAATACTTAGCTTTTTCTTCAACACCAGGTACTGGGACATTCTCTGATCTCATCAACGATTTGCCAGGATGGTCCATCGATCAGTCAACGGACAGTCGATCCTTCCGTAGCCCCATACTTAGTGAGAATTCCCCGAGTTACTTCCAGATGCTTGAACCTCCAGTCGACGATCACCACCTATGGTCCATCGATTGAATGACGGACCGTCTATGGCTTCGTGGGTCATTTCTGCACTAATTTCTGCATTTCCACTTTGGATAACTTTCCTGCAAAACACAAACAAAAATAAATTAAAATTAATACAAAAAGTCCCTAAACACACATTAAACTTAAGGAAAAAGCATTTAAAGTACCATGAAACGATGGTACATTAACACACTCAACTTAAATCGTTGTTTGTCCTTAAGCGACGTACTATGACTCAACACAACACCTTTGTACAAAAGTATCCTCTTTTAAGCTTTCGCAATCATAGGTCTATCAATCCTGACTTTTTTACTGCTTTATTGCATGATTTTACTCTTAGTCTCACTAATCTCATTCATGTGGATCAGACCATAACAACTACTCACCACACATCCACACCTCTACTCCTTTATCTCTCACCAAGGTACCAACTTTCCAATATTGCAACTAGTGTCCTCACTTCGAAAAATATCCTCCTTCTTCACACAGTGATTTCACATTTGAGTATAAGGATCATTATTCAACACTCACGCTCAAAAAAAATTCACACCTAGTTGGTACATGTCGCCATAGGCTTGCCCTTATTCTCACTGCTTAAGTTCACCATATTAGACTCTTAGGATCACGATAGGACTTTATTTGCTTATAACGGAGGCTCTGGGTCAGGTTTGATACATATGGGTACATTTTAGTGACTTGTTACCCTCCTTGACATTATGCCCTACTCTTCCCTTGTACTCTTTCCCTTGTTTTTCTCTTTTCTTTCTCTTTTTGTGGAAATGACTCTTACTTCTTTTTCTTAACTGTTCTTCTTCTATTTTATTTATTTTCTTTTTCTCATTTTTTATTTGATAATGGCTTTGACTGAGTCACTTGTCTTATTCACTATTTCTTTTCTTTTTTCCATATTAATCTTTTCATTCCCATTTTTTGGGACATTTCTCATGATAGCCACCCTCAACTCATGGCTTTTCCATAAGTCAAGGTACACAATACCCATGGTTGGGTCAGGGCCGAGACAAGGTAAGTTTCTGCACTAGCCACCCTCAACTTATGCTTTTGGCCTAAGTTGAGGTGCATATGTTCAAGGAGGGACCAGGGCCGAAACATTATTCCCAGGAAAGACGAGTTAGGGTAGAAAAGAAAGGTCTATTGTATTCTCAAAATATTAGGATCAAAAGGGGATCAATTTCATTTGATTTTCTTTTATTTCGGCTAAAGATTGGCTAAATTTGAACAAGTGCCTATGATCCTTTCTTAAATGTCTAACACAGATTTCTTTTTGTAGGACTAACCGGACAAGTTCTAGCTAGGTACCAACAGTGGAACAATCAACTTTCCTCACACTCTCTTGAAACCTCATTACCCTATCAGATTATCAGAGACCTAGTTCGAGTGTTACATTGAAGGTCATGTCGTGGTGCATCTCTATGTCATGCTTATAGCCAACACATTCAACATTCATTATGCCTAATCATGCAAGAATTCTCTTTGGAACGGGATATCATTCCTTATTTTTCATGATTATTCAGATTTCACATTCATACTTTGTAAAATATACTACAAATGCCGGTTCAACAGAAAAATAATCAGTCTCTTGGGGAAAAGAACAAAGGAAAGAAAACCACCAAGAGAGGATGATGAGTTGGGTTACTAGACATCCCCCTAGAACTCACTTTCCTTTTACTCCACCCCCAACAAAAATACATGCAATTGTCCCCAATGCATAAAAAGATAAAGAAAAATTGGTAGGTGAAGAAAACCAGAGGCACGTAGCGTTGAAGATCAACAAGCCGGCGAGTCCGGTTTCCCGTAACCCGCTCCCTCAGTAGTAGGGCCACCATCAGTGGTGCCCACAACAATATCTGCACCCTCAGTGGCGCTCTTCTCAGCAACCTCCAATCTGGAGATAAACGCCTTAGAAGCTAACTCATGAGCCCTCATCTGCCGAGCCTCCTCATCATTCAATGAGGCTTTCCTCACAGCCTCCATATTTATCCACTCATTCTTGCTAGCCTGAGCATCCTCACTCTTACTAGTGCGGCTGCAACGCTGCCTCTTGGCATGCTCATGTGGCGGAGGCGGCGATGGAGTAGTGGTTGTGAACAGTGCAGCAGAACTGTATCCTCCGCATGCTTCGCAAGTGCGGCCTTAGGCTCGGGTACCCCGACATCTAGGATAACATTAACATCAGCCCGCAGACTCGCCAGAGCCGCCTGAAGAGTCGTCATATCATTGGTGGGGGCTGGGCGTGCTAGGACTCTCAACTCAAAAGCATCGAGGCGCTGGTGGACCTCCTGAATCCTCCTATCAGTCTCCTGAGCTACCTTCTTCTCAATTTGGTCCTCAGCCTCAGCAATGGACTTCTGCATCCAAAGCTGGATATGGTGCAACAAGGTGGCCATCTGGGCCTCTAAATTCTGGACCCTAGCAAACTGGACCAGTGCTGCTGATGGGGCGTAGACCGGGAGGAACTCAGTACCCTACTAGAGCCTGGGGAAGACTTGACCGGGGCGGTATTGATAGGCTCTGATGTAGCATGATCAGCCCCTTGGTCTTGCTCTACCGTATCCGCCTAGTTCTCACCTAGCTGTTGCACATCTACTCTATATCCTCTCCGTGGTGCTGCCTCATTGGCCTCATCCCTAATGTTACCGATATCCACTATCCCGTTAGGAGTATGGAGGACATCTCTTTGCCAAATGGGCACTCCAACATTCCTGCACAGCTGAAAAATCATACAGGCAAATGGGTAACTGGTAAATGCCTTAAAAGCCCTCTCATGGATGACGGAAATCAACAATTTCATAACATCAATGTCGAACCCGGCGACCATAGTTGCTACCAAGAATGCTCTATCCCAGGTAAGAATATTATTTGTAGCTATGGGGGATTGGCTGTGTCAAACCAAAAACCAGATGAACTTGACTGCAAACTTGAGATTGGCCTTCTTGATAAGCCTTTGGGGTCCATCACCCAGTCCGCTCCTCACCGTCTATGGATATCTGTTGTGCAATCCACCTCTTGGTGGATTCTCTCAGATTTTTGTCAAGCTAAAAATGGCAATTTTAACCACGTTCCATCTCTAGTTAAACTCTGAGGTGAGGGGGACCCTTCCGGCATCAGTGGCCTCACCGTATAGGAAGCGGCAAATAGTACGAAAAGAGATATTCACCCGGCATCCTCAAACTCGGACATATGTGAGTTGTGCATATTTGGCGGGGTTAGCCCCCTGTCCAAAGAACCTAGGAGAGTCGCTAGATAAGAGGCGTCGAACTCTCGCATCATCTCCTTGTTGTAAGGTCCCACACTCCTATCCATCCACTCGAGCTCGTGGTGGGTGAATAAGTTGTTTATCATAGGGACTGTGTGTAGGCTCCCTGTCAGAACCCAACGCTCAACTGTCAAAGTCCGAGTCATCACCCCATTGATTTTCAGCAACTTGGCATCCCTGTAAGTCTAGTTTTGGGTATCTATGCACCACTGGTTGGGCTGATCAATGACCGATGCAGGGACCTCAAACTGAGATGCTGGAGCAGACTCCGAACTCTGGGATTCATCAGACGAGGCATTGTGGGCTGGCACGGTTGGGAGACTGGATCCCTGTGATTTGAAACCGAAGGCAGTGGCCTCAATCGACCCTATAGAGTGGGCTGAATCATTACAGGAGGCTTCCTCGGAGCCAGATGCTCCCTCAGAACCGGAGGAACACCCATACGGTGTGCCGATCAGTATGCGCTTCTCATTAGACTGGGAGGCAGTGACTACGCTGGGCACGACCTTCTTGGGCATGCCCCGTGTGACTCTAGCAGGTGGTGTCTGGGTTTGGGTGCCTTGGGGCATGTATTTCGGGTCCCTCTCATCATCGGACGAGCTAATCAGGCGCCGGGATGGTGCCACAGACTTGGACCATCCCCTTCAATAGAAAATGTCCGATTTGGGGGCCATTAGTACCTGAAAAGGGAGTTGTTAGTTTCATTGTAATCACCCTATACACAGTAGAATCAAAACAAAATCTGGAAATGCAGGACATATGTTAGTGCAGAACGTCAGACTCAAAAGACGGGCACCATCGATGGCCCATCAATTGTCTCAGTCGATGGAAACTTGGGAAATTTTAGAACTTATCTTTCCTTAGAACTTTCGGACAAAAACGAAGGACGTACTGAATGGCCCGTTGATCAATCGACGGACCGCAGTCCACTTCCGTCGTTTGACACTTAGAATATATGTTTTGAACATTTCACAAAGCAAAGTTTCAAACAGAAATGATGGATCTGCAAAATGGCCCGTCGATCAATCGATAAACCTTAGTCCACTTCCGTCGTTAGACACTTAAAATAATTTTTGAAAATCTCACAAAGCAAATTTTCAGTAAAAAATGACGGACGTACAGAATGGTCCATCGATCAATCAACGGACCGTAGTCCACTACCATCGTTCAACAGTTAGCAGTTTTCAAGGTGAACCATTCGACGAACCCCATTGATGGTCCATCAATCAATCGACAGTCCATAGACGGGGGCTCATTTTGTTGGTCAGAGACAGGATTTGGGGCTTGGTTTTACCCCATAAATGAGAACTTTTAAGCACAAAGTAGTACACCTAACATGCAATATCAAGCAAAATACTAATTCGTCATTCATAGGGCTTTGATTTTGCCAATTTCAACAATGAAATCTAAGAGACTAATAATCCCTAAGTCGGAAAAACAACAAGCAACTAGACTGTACACAAATTCCACCTTCAACCCATTCACTTTCTATCATTGTAAGGGACATGGAACCCAAATTTTAACAAGTTTAACATTCAATTATGTCGCTGAGTAAAGACCCACATACAACAAATTTAATTCCACAAGCATATGAACGAGAATTCATTGAGCAAAGGAACATGAAATACATGAGAGTTGTAGTGGAATGAAGTGAGTGGGTGATCTTGCAATACCAACCTACGTGTCTGCCGTCAAACACCGACCGGAGAAGCAATGAAAATGGAGGAGAACTTGGGAACTAGGGTTTTGGGATTTCTGAGAGTTTGGGAGGATTAGAAATCTGAAGGAAATTGAGTGGGTGATTGTGGGAGTTCAATGGGGAGTTAAGGGAATGAGGGAGGGAAATGGTCAGGGTGAATTTGAAAAGATGTAGAAGGGTAAATTATGAGTTATTATAAAGCTGGTCTGGTCGGGTCGGGTCACTGGATTTTGTGAACTGACGGTACCCCATCGACGCTCTATAAGTAAATTGACGTTTCGTCGATGGGTCCTTAGTTGTGCCCTAAATTAGATAAAAATTTTAAAACATACTTGGAACTACGAAACCATCGACGGTCTGTTCATGTAACGACGACCTGTGGATTGATTCGTAGATCTGTGCACCAGACCAATTTCTGCAGAATTTGTGTGATAGAGGATACACATTGGGTTGCCTCCCAAAAAGCGCTTGATTTAACGTCGCGTCACGACACAACACCCTTGATTACTCAGACTTCATCAAGGTAATATGCCTCAACCACTTCATGGGCACTCTCCGCATGCCCGAGGTAGATCTTAATTCTCTGCCCATTTACCGTGAACCTTGCACCCTCCTGGTTTTCCAAATCCACCGCTCCATGTGGGAACACTTTAGTGATCAAAATGGACCAGTCTATCCGAACTTCAGTTTGCCCAAAAACAAGCACAACCTAGAGTTAAACAAAAGTATTAAATCCCTAACTACAAATTTGCGCTTCTCAATCTTTTGGTCATTGTACTTCTTCATCTTCTCTTTGTAGAGGGTTGAACTTTCGTATGATTTTAGGCGAAACTCATCAAGTTCATTCAACCCATTAAGTCTTTGCTCCACTGCTTCATTCGAATCCATCTTCATTATCTTGATTGCCCACATAGACTTGTGCTCTAACTCAATCGGCAAGTGACAAGCCTTCCCATATACAAGTTTGTACAGATACATACCTATGAGAGTCTTGTGTGCTGTCCGGTAAGCCCAAAGAGCATCATCAAGCCTCCTAGAGCATTCCGTTTTACTAGCATTTACCATTTTTGAAAGGATCTGCTTGATTTATCTGTTGGACACCTCAACTTGCCCACTAGTTTGCTGATGGTAGAGAGTGACTACATTGTGGCGAACCCCATATTTCTACAATAACCCTTTGAATACTTGTTGCAAAAGTGGAATCACCCATCACTATCAATGGCCCTAGGTGTGCGAAATCTAGAGAATATGTTCTTTTTTAAGAATGCGGTGACACTCTTCCATTCATTGTTAGCAAGTGCTATGGCTTCCATCCATTTTGACAGATAATCCATCGCCACAAGAATATATTTCATCCCATGAGAACTCACAGACGGACCAACAAAATCAATGCCCCATAAATCAAATAACTTGATCACTAGAATGGGATTTAAAGGAGATCTTGCCTTCTTGAAATACCACCATCTCTTTGGCACCTATCACATGCCTCGGCGAACTCATGAGCATCTTGGTGGATGGTTAGCCAATAGTGCCCACATTGCAAGATCTTATGGGCAGTCCTGATACAACTATGATGCCCACCCATAGGCGAGGAATGACATGCCTCCAAAACACATAGCATCTCAACTTCCGGCACACAACGACATATATGACCATCATCACAACTCCGATATAAATAAGGCTCATCCCAAAAGTACTTTTTCACATCGTGCATGAACTTTTTCCTATGATGAAAGGATAAGTCCGATGGAACTATATCACTATCCAGATAATTTGCAAAATCAGCAAACCATGGAATCAAGTAATGAGAAGCGGCCAATACATGCTCATCAGGGAAGGTATCATCAATTTCAACCTTTTCACCCAACTCTCGCATAGCTTCATCCTCTAATCTAGACAAGTGATCGACAACTTGATTTTTGGTCCCTTTTCTATCTTTCACCTCAAAATCAAACTCTTACAATAGTAGTAACCATATAATCAACCTTGGTTTCACATCCTTCTTTGCCATCAAATATCTCAAAGCGGAGTGGTCAGTATGCACTATGACTCTCGTGCCAAGCAAATATGAGCGAAATTTTTCGGAAAGCAAATACCACCGCAAGAAGCTCTTATTCAGTCATAGTGTAGTTCTTTTGTGCTTCATTTAGGGTCTTACTAGAATAATGTGAATAATTTTATCCCTTGTTTGTCCAAGACTACACCAAGAGCAACCCCACTAGCATCACACATCACCTCAAATGACTTTCTCCAATCCGGGGAAATAATTATGGGGATAGACAGCAGCTTCGCCTTCAACTCTCTAAATGCCATTAGACATGATTCATCAAAATAAAATTTACATTCCTTCTCAAGTAACTTGCACATAGGATGTGCAATTTTTGAGAAATCCTTAATGAACCTCCGGTAGAAGCTGGCATGCCCAAGAAAACTTCTCACACCTTTTTACAGAGATGGGTGGAGGAAGTCTCTCTATAACCTAAACTTTGGATCGATCAACTTTTATCCCCTTCTCTGAGATGTGAAGAGCCAATAAAATACCCTCTTTCACCATGAAGTGACATTTTTCTCAATTTAGCACAAGATTGCAATCTTTACATCTTTTGAAAACCTCGGCAAAGTTACTCAAACAACGATAAAAAGAGTCACCAACAATTAAAAAATCATCCATAAACACCTCAATAGTGTCCTCCACCATATGAGAGAATATCGACATCATATATCTCTAAAAAGTTGCAGGTGCATTACACAACCCAATGGGCATCTTGTTGAATGCGAATGTCCCATAAGGTCAAGTAAATGTGGTTTTCTCTTGATCCTCCAGTGCAATGGAGATATGATAATAACCCATAACTATCAAGAAAACAATACAAACCTTTCCCTAAAAGACTATCTAACATCTGATCCATGAAGGAAATAGGAAAATGGTCCTTTTCAGTCCATGCATTCAAATTTCGTTAATCCATACAAACTCTCCATGTTTTCACCGGCCTCATTGGTACAAGCTCATTCTTCTCATTAGGGACCACAGTCATTCCCCTCTTTTGGGCACACACTGAACAGGGCATACCCGACTACTACATGCGATAGGATATATGACTCCGACATCCAACCACTTAATAATCTCCTTCTTAACTAACTCTTGAATAGGTGGACTCAAACGTCTTTGGTGCTCAATACTTAGCTTGTGATTGGGAATGAGTTGGATTTTGTGTGTAAAAATATCGGGTGGGATCCCAATGATGTCCGCAGTAGTCCAACCAATGGCTCATTTAAACCTTTTTAACACTTTTACCAAACACTCTACTCGTTCTACTTTAAAATCCAATGCAATGATTAGCGGCAAAGTGTCATCTCTTCCCAAGAATACATACCTCAAATGAGGTGGTAGAGCCTTAAGCTCTAATTTTGGGGTCTCCTCAATAGATGGTTTTGCGAGTGGAGACTTGCGATGTTTCATATCTAACACAAATTTCTTTGGTTTAAACCGAACGTCATCTCGATCAAGTGCCGTAGCCAATGACCCATACTCCTCAATACCATCACTCTCAAAATTCATGATCACCGCCGCTAGTGCCTCAACACCAAGGCGCTCTTTGATTTGTACCTCAGACGTACTCTTAACCCGATAGGATATAGTATATACCATTTGGAGCTTACCACTCTTCTTCATGGACCTACAAATGTTAAAAGTTGCTTCTTCATTGTTTAACCTAAACTTCATCAGTAATATTTCCATGTCAACCAAGGCGCAACCGGTAGCAAGGAACGGTCTCCCAAGAATATTAGGCACCTCAAAATCCACCTCATAATCAAGAATCACAAAGTCAGCCGGGAATATAAACGACTCCACCTTCACTAGCACATTGTGGAGTATCTCAATAGGCCTCTTCACTGTTCGATCGGCCATTAGTAACCGCATCGCAGTGGGCTTTGGGTCACCCAAACCTAACTTTTTGTAAATCGAGAAAGGCATGAGATTTATCCTTGCACCAAGATCACATAGTGCTTTAGCAAAGTGTAACAAATTTATGGTACATGGAATAGTGAAAGCACCTAAATCTTTTTTCTTTTGCACAGTAGACCTTGTAGCAATAGCACTACAATGTTGCATTCAGACGTCATCCTCAAAACTTACCGATCTCTTCTTAGTAACCATATCTTTCATAAACTTGGCATAACCGGGAATTTGTTTAAGAGCTTATATCAAAGGGAAATTGATAGAAAGCTATTTCAACATAGAAATAAAATGCCAGTATAACCTGGGTCTGACTGCTTGACTCACCAACCCTTCTGGTTGGTCGACCTCTAAGTGTTCTTCATAGAGGCGTGATTATCTGAAAGCTTGTGCAGGTACGAATTAGAAGGAAGCCTTATTTTTAGAGATAAAACTCTAACACACGAAATGAGTATGAAAGAAGTGAATAAATTCCTAAATGTTGTAGTCTCCTAATCATAGATGTGGTGCGCTTCACAACAATGACTAAGATTCTACGCACTTGGCTTCATAGAATCCCTAGGACTCTTGAACTTTGTTCTCTGATAATAAGTATGTCACGACCATCCTCGGTCTTTTTTACCAATCTTTGCGGAAATGTGGTGGTGGTCTATGAAAGTGGATTTTCATTTGGGGTATTTTCGCCTTTTTCACAACTTTATCCATCAACTCACCATTATCTTCCACTACCTCGATATCTTTTCTCACCACATCTTCCACACCAGACGACATCGGTGGATCAATGGTTTGCTTACCACCTCGAGTAGTGACTGCCATGCAATGTCCATCATTTTTTATATTTTGGACAGTATTGCTAGGAAGAGTACCCGGTTAACGTAGGTTCACAGTAGAAGACAATTGGGCCATTTGCAACTCAAGATGCTTGATTGAGATTGCATGTGCATCCACCTTTCGCCTAATATTATCCAAATAACCTCTCAACTCTTTGGCATGGTCATCACTAGCATAAAAACTCCTCATCATCTTTTGCAACATATCTTTAATTCGTGCCATACTACTTCAACCATCCTTAGGAGAAACTTCCCGATTTTGAGGTAGAACATAGAGCCCACTCTGGTCGTTTTTGTTACCATAGTTACCCCGGTTGAAGTTGTTGTGGCGGTTGTAGTTTCCATCTCGAACATAATGACCAACTCGATTGTAATTCCCATAGTTCCGACCTTAATTTTCTTGACCTTGGCTCAAATTCTCCTAATTGGAGCCTTGGGCGTTCGATAGTAAACACCCCGTCTGATCATTCACTACATAAGAATCCTCTTCATAGTAGAATTCATCTGCTAGCGGTGGTGGTTTAGTCAAATAATTCACCGTACTTTATTTCTCCACACTTTCAGTGATATGTTTCAATACCAACCCTAGCTGTGTTCTCATTTGAGCAATCTCTTCACGAATCTCATCTAATGTCGGGTTGTGTGTAGCATAAACTACAGAGGTATTTCTCCTAGTGTCCGACTTCCTAGTGCTCGAAGCCTTATTGTTGCGAGAGATTTTCTCTAACTTCTACGCAATCTCTGCATATGTGCGTGCACTCACCATAAGAACCACCTGTAATAGTGTCAAGTACTGCCTTACTATTTTCATCTTGCTCCCTATAGAAGTACTTTTTCAATGACTCATGATCGATGCGGTGGTTTGAGACACTTCTCACAAATGAGGTGAACCTATATTTCTAGTTGAGCTTTTTGAATACCGGGTAATACTGTGCTAGGAACACATCCCTCAATTGCTCCAAAGTATAGGTCGAATTATAGGGCAACCCAGTAAACCAAATTGCGGACTCTCCCGTCAGTGAGAGAGGGAACACCCTTAATCCGATGACATCCATGTCCAAGTCTGTTCTCCCTGCACAACTCTTACACACCGACCTCAGTTTGGAGATGTGAGCATGTGGATCCTCAGATAGTAGCCCTGAAAAAAAACCTCTAGCAGTGAGTATCTGCATCAAGCTACTATAACCACAAATGTATGACCCTGTGGTAAAGGATGTAGGAGAAGAGGCCTATAATATTTTGTGATGTTAACATTGCCCCTATAATACTCTTGAGGGCATGAGGCGGGAGGTTGCCTCCTTAAAGCACCATTACCAGGGTTATCCACAATCACTTGGTTGTGAGCATCAACTGGCGGAGGAAGTTGATTATTGATCCCATCTTAAAGATTAGCAGGATTCTGTGGGTCACTCATTATGCGGAGTGCATGATTCAGTTCTTGATGAAATGAAAGTATTGGTTCTCCTCGATTCCTTATACTTGACATACACTAGAGCTAGACTTGACAGATACAAAAACAAAGAGAAAAAGTAACATTATGAAATAGTTTAATAAAATTCAGTAATTGATATTAAAGTTAATCTAAAAGCCACTTTCCCCGGCTTTATTAGGTTGGGGTCGATCCCACGAGGAAAATAATTTAGACTTAACTTTGATGTACGATTACCTCTATTTAGTCAAGTCCTTTCTGAAAACTAGTAATAAAATGGGGGGGGGGGTTGTGAAACAAAAATGTTGTAATGTTGTGAAATCTAACAAGTGGCAAGAATGAATTGTTAGTGTTTATCAAGTTATGAGATGAACTAGGGTGTAAGTTACCCATAGGTTCATAACACCATAATCCTAGCTTATAACAATTCTTTCCTAAGGTTTTGCATGCAAAGTGAAAAGTTATGAATCTCTAAATCCTTTGTCCAGCATTTAGAGAATTTCACCCCGTACCTTGGTCCGGTTACTTGTGTCTAAGTTACTAACCCTTACCTTTTTACTTCATATTAAGCATCAAATTCTATATTTGACTTAGTTATTACCTCGCACCAATCAAAACTAGCCTATTAAATAGTATCCACCAAATCTAGTGATCATTCTTTTCCTATTAACTACCCCCTTAGTACGAAAAGTATAAATAAGGCGAGTTCTAACGTGTGCACTCATTAAAAAGACTTCTACACAAAAGAATTATCGTTCTATGCAATACCTAGTTGAGAATTGTTAATTATCTAGACTTATTTTTTTAATTACCCATGGTTCTCACAACCCTAGCTGTGAATTTAGTTACCCATGCTTATAAGAACACAAGTCATATTTTTTTATTAATAAATCATGATTTTACTTTGACAAGTTTGAAGAAAATCCAGAAATTATACATGAAACAACAAAATTCACTTGAAAGTCGATTCTGGAAACTTGAATTAATTGCCCAAGTTGCCAAATGAAATCTCCAAGAAAAAAAGTACGAAAAATAATAAAAGATCCTACCCTAAAAACGAGGTTTTAAACCCTATTTTTAAAGAAAGTGTCCTAAAATAAAAGGAAAACAATCAAGGAAAGTTTGTCCAAAAAACGTTGTTTCAATCAACGACTCCACTGACGGTCCGTTGATCAAACTAAGGACTGTCGACTACCTTTGTTAGTCTATACTTAGCATCTTATCAAAGCCTGCACGTTGCATCTTCTTTGATCCAATCGACGGACCAACAACATCCGTCGATGAAGTTACGGTCCGTCGATGCATATCGTCATTCCATACTTAGCTTTTTCTTCAACACCGAGTAGTGGGATATTCTTTGATATCATCAACGATTTGCCAGGATGGTGTTTCGATCACTTGGCGGATCGTCGATCCTTCTGTAGCCCCACACTTAGTTAGAATTTTCCAGTTGCTTTCAGATGCATGAACCTCCAGTCACGATCACTACCTACGGTCCGTCGATGGAACGACGGGCCGTCGATGGCTTCGTGGGTCACTTCTGCACTAATTTCTACATTTCCATTTTGGACAACTTTTCTGCAAAACACAAATAAAAATACATTAAAATTACTACAAAAAGGCCCTAGACACACACTAAACTTAAGAAAAATATATTGAAAGTACCATGAAACCACAGTACATCTAAGGTCAATTTTGTAAACTTCTCACTAAATGTAAATTCCTTATTTAAAATGGATGGGATGATACCATTTTTCTTTTGAAATTAATATAATCATGCATTAGTTTCAAACATGGTCGAGTACATAGAGACGTCCTAATAAGACAATTATATACAAAGTCATATGGTACACATTTTTTAGCTTGATTTTGGTGTGGCAGTAGAAACATATTTATGAGGTTGAATAGAAAAAAACAATCTTTCTTTGAAATCACCTCAACATTTTCATTCTTAATAGTGATCATATGGTATAGTTTGAACTTCGAGGTTGATTTTGTAAATTGCGATCATAAGTTTTATCTTTTTTATTATTTTATGATAAAAATAGTTTTATGTCCTTTTATAATATATCTTTTTTTTCTTAGACATAACAAACCTTAAAAGAATATTTCTTTTATTCAAAAAGTAACAAGACAAGGGATCTCATTTTCGTGGTTTCATGTGTGTTTCTGCAAACAACTTCCAAAACTTACGTATGTCTCGATTGTACTAGTTTAGATCTATTTGTATCTGACCACTTAATATTTTGAACTAAATGAAATTCATGATGGACTGTAGGTACATTTTTGTCATAACCCGCAAGGTAACTTTTGAAAACTTTTATAAAATTACCATTTTACCACTCCCGATAGTTTTCCCGGGTTAATTATGATTGGTCGATGAAGTTGGTTAAATTTTTTTTGAAGTATTTGATAATTACACTTAATTAATTGACGGGTAATGGTTATATAATTAATTTAGTTGATACTAATGAGCTAAGTCTTATACTTGTTTGAGGCCATATACCTTTTGGACCATATATATTAAAGATCTTACTTTCTACAAAATTATTGTGTTGCTTTGCAAAGGTTCTCTATTCGCTGCGTCCAATTACTATCACCACTTCCAAACGTCTTCATCATTGCAAGTTCAAATTAATGCTACTCTAGAATTTCACTTTGACGCCATGAATACTTAGTAAATTTATATGTATTGAAGGGATAAATCTTTATTTCAACTAGCCACACGTTGAGATTACTCTATAATAGAATTGATTACTGCACTTGTATAATTAATTAATTTATATTTTAATAGGTTCTTGTAATAGCAACTAGGAAACAATTAAGTTGGTTTTGATTTAGAAGAATGGAAAGAGTTAATCTATAGGTCCTTTCTGAAAATGGAGAACAATGGTGTCAATGACCAATCATTATGTAATGGTTAAGGTCATGATTAGTCAATGATAATAAATTACTTAATAGAAATGTATGGTGCCTCAATAAAAATTTTGAAACAGTAAGTGTTCTTGTTAGTTTTGTTCGTAATTTACTTCTCTATATCTGTGATGTTCTGGTTTGATATATTGGTATACATAATTAAATATTAGATGTATGGTATATTGAATATTCATTCAAAGTATGACCAGGTTAATTAAATTTGTTAGTAGTGTCGAATATTCTAGGACTAGTTGTTAGCAAATACGCTGATCATGGTGTATTACTTTCTAGTTGTGTTTTTGTTAGTAATTAGTTGTTTAGTTAATGGAAGTAGTGGTCATTAAGTTACTTAATAGTATGTTATTTTAAGTCTATATAAAGTTGTAATTTACTGTGATTTCATATACTGAAGAATAAAAGAGACTTCAACATACAATTCTCTTAACCTTTGAACCTCTGTTTCTTCCTAAAGATTTCCTTTCTATTTAAGCCAACACCTTTGGTATTAGAGTCATGTAAATTAATGGCAATGCATTGAGTGTAAGACAGCCACTCATTCTGATCTTCTAGGGAGAAAGCCACAAATTCTGGAGTATTCATATGAAAATAATACTCAAATATCAAAATCTCTGGGACTTTGTAGAACGAGGATTTGCACATCCTGATAAAGAAAATTGACTCTGTGACAGTAAGAAACAAGATGCTAAAGCACTGACTTTATCCAGCAGTAAGTTCGTGATAGCCACTTTTCATGGATCGCAGCAGTAACCACGTCAAAGGTTGGTCCATTCTGCAGTAGGACTTTCAAGGTGATTGAAAGGTCATTGTGGTGAGATTGTTATCACTTCGGCATGAATTTGAAACCTTGATTACAAAAAATGGAGAATCGATTGTTGATTTCTTGTCTAGAATAGTGGCAATTGTCAGCAAAATTTTATCATGTGGAGAGAAAATTACTGATCAAACGATTGTTAAGAGATACTACGAAGTTTGACTCCATAATTAAACCGTGTAGTTGCTTCTATAAAAGACTCTAAGGATCTATAATTTTTTTCCTTTGTCGAATTGATGGGATCTCCTCAAGCCCATGATGAGACTCAATCGATCTATTGAAAATAATTAAGATAAAACATTCCCAGTGAAGGAAGCAACAACAAAATATGGTGAGAAGAATGGTCCAGCAAGCACTAGTCGAGGAAGAAGAGGATTCTGTTTGGTCGAGGTCGTGGATGCAAAAGAGGCAGAGGAAGGAATGATGGGCATAAGCAGTCCAATAAGCAAAGTAACACAAAGAATGACATTCAATGTAATCATTGTCAGTACTACAGACATATAAAGGCTAACTGCACGTATAAAGATCAGTAAATAAACTTTGCAGCAATAGAAAATTTGGAAGAGAATTATCTCTTTATGGCTTGCATTAATAAATAACATAACCGAAGTGATGTTTATTTTGTAGATAGTGGTTGTTCATATAATATGACAAGCACCAAATCTTTGTTCTAGGAGATAAATTAGAAGAAAAAGAAAAAGGTGCAGCTTGTTAACTGAAAAGAGATACAAGGTGAAGGAAAATGCATTGTGGGTATTGACACCAGCCACGACATAGTAAATATGTTGAACGTCATTCAGTTTGTACCTAATTTAGGATACAATTTGTGTAGTGTTGGACAACCATTGTCCAATGGGCATTCTATTTCGTTTGTTGACGATGCTTGTGTAACTACAAACAAGAATTCAGACAAAAAGGTTCGCATCACTATGATGTCAAACAAGATATTTCTACTGAATGTTTCCAACATGAAATGTTTTACGCTTGTTTCAAGTGCAAATGATGAGTCGAAGTTGTAGTATTTTAGATATGGTCACCTCAATAAAAAGAACCTCAAATTGCTAGTTGAAAAAGGTATGGTTTTTGGACTACCAAAAATTGAATATATTGAATAGTGTGAAGGGTACATTTATGGAAAACAAATTTGGAAGTCTTTTCCTTTTGGAAAAGATTGGAGGGCTTCAAAGTGTCTTGAATTAATACATGTTGATTTATGTGGACCTATGCATACTAGATCTTTTAGTGGTAGTCGTTATTTTCTCTTATTTACAAATGATTGTAGTCGCATGATTTGGGTCTATTTCTAAGAAACAAAATTAGAAACATTTCAAAAATTCAAGTACTTCAAAGCCCAAATTGAAAGCAAAGTGGTCTGTGCATAAAGACTTTTCGCACAGATAGAGGCGCGAATTCTTTTCCAAGGAGGTTAATCTTTTTTCTGAGGAAAATAACATTCATAGGTAGCTGACAAAACCTTATACTCCGGAGCAAATTGTTGTTGCTGAGCAAAACAATCGCACTATGGTGGAGATGGAAAGAAGCATGCTACAAGCGAAGGGAGTTCCTAATCAATTTTTGGCTCAAACTGTAACGACATCAGTCCATTTATTGAATTTTTCTCCAAGAAAGTTTGTTATGTCTCAAACTCCATTTAAATCTTGGAAGGGTAAAAAACCATTGTAATTTAATTAAGAATTTTTTGTTGTACTGCTTAGGCTTTTTAAATTCCTAATTTCGTCATAAGTTGGATGAAAAATTTGAAAATTGTGTTTTTATTGGTTACTGAACACAATCTGCATATAGATTGTATAACCCTCTTACTAGAAAGATTTTAATTAGAAGGGATTTAGTATTTGGTAAAACTTCAAGCTGGAATTTGAGTGGAAGCAACGACAAGATGAAAGTACAAATTCCTATGCCTACTAGAACAACTTTTGATGGAATTCAGCAGCCAACTACTACAGCTACAATAACCGGTTCTAGTACCACTTCTCTAGATTTATTTTTTTCAACTTCAGGGAACAGAAACACTTCATCTACTACTCTTGAAGAGTCTTCAGATGATCCAATTCCATTAAGAATATCAAAAAGTCTTAAAAAGTTGAACCCCGAGTAGGCCAATGACATGTATACAACTTGTCAATTCTCTTTTGCAACGTCAAATCCTACACTTTATGAAGAAGTGAATAAAAAGGAAGAGTAGAGTACAGCGATGTTAGAAGATATGAAATCTATTGAAAAGAATGGCACATGGGAGATGGCGGAATTACCAAAAAACAAAAATGCAATTGGTTTGAAATGGGTGTTGTTTGTAGTGAATGGGACCCAGTAGAAGGACAAAGCTCGTCTTTTGACAAAAGGATATGCACAACAATATGGTATTGATTCTAAAGACACAATTTCTCCTGTTGCACAATTTTAAATTGTTAGACTTGTTCTAGCATTGGTTGCATAGTCACGATAGCTAGTTTATCAATTTGATCTCAAGTAGGCATTTCTAAATGTAGACCTACAAGAAGAGGTCTACATATAACAACCAAAAGGTTTTATAAAGAAGGGTGATGAAACAAACGTCTACAAACTAAAAAAAGGCATTGTATTTTTGAAGGTAGCCACTCGAGCGTGATGTAGCAAAATCAATGGTTGTTTCAAGAGAAAGGGATATATGAGGAGTGATGATGAACCCACATTGTATGTAAAGAAAAGCGATAATGCTATCATCATTATTTGCCTTTATGCTGATCATATCATTTATTCTAGCTCTTCTATTTCTCTGGTGGATGAATTTAAGTCTCAAATGATGAATGAGTTTGAGATGTCAGATTTGGGGTTATTACATTATTTTCTTGGCCTTGAAGTCCAGCAAGTTGAAGATTAAATATTTCTTTCACAAAGGAAATCTGACAAGGACCTTTCCGTTAAGTTTAGTTTGCTTAATTGCAAGCCTTCTGCCACACACCTATAAATGTTGGTGACAAACTGTAGCTTAAGGATGAAGCATGGTTGGACGTTTAATTTACCTAACCCATACTCATCGTGATATTGCAATCTTTGTTGGTGTTATATCCAGGTTTATGCAACAACCTTTAAAGGTTCATTTTACAGAAGCAAAAAGAGTTATGCTTATGTCGCTGGAAGTATGAACTACGGGATTTGGTATTCACAAGTGTCTAACTTCATATTATGTGGGTTCACAATAGTGACTTTCATGTGAGGGTAAACATCCATACTTTTAATCATTATTTTTCTCACATTTATTATTTATATTTGTCCTTTTTGAGAATGAATTTTATAGGTTGTGCTAAATAGTGTATTTTATTTGTAGGAGTAAAATTGTGTAAAGTTGAAGAAGTTTGGAGCTAAAACGAATTAAACATGAAAGATTGAAGAAGGAAATCAAGCAGGAAACTTAATGGATGAAATTTAATATAATAATATATCAACTTACAAAGTGCCTTGCAATTAAACTTGATCCATGTGGCACAATTGAAGCGACACTGAGGTGGCACAGTTCAAGCGGAATTCAATTCTTTTTGGGTTTTGATTTCCCAATTTATTTTGGACTCGGTAATTTTATTTAGGGTTTTCCACATCTATAAATAGTCGATAAAAATAATTATTTGGGGGAATCTGGAGGAGGTACTTTGGAAGAGAAGTTGCGAATACTTTTTGGGGTTCTTTTCTTCTTCTTATTTTCTTAGAGATAAGTAGCTAAAACCCTTGTTCTAGGGATTTATCTACGAATTGAGTGTTTATTATTAATGTCATTTTGAATTAATACTTTTTTGTCATTATAAGTTACTTCTATATTCTTGTTTTTGTATTTCGTGCTTGATCACTATGAGATAAATCTATCGTCTAATCTTAGAATCGAGAGAGGAGAGGTTAGATAGACCAGATAATATAGAGAGCTTGATCATCTCATTAGATTAAGGTGATTTATGTTAAGGAGTGAAGTTCAGACGAATAACTTGCTTGGTTATGAAATAGGATAAAATGTAAATGCTCGCAATTTAGTTACTTATCCCCCCTCAACAATGTAGTTAGATATCTTATTGGAGTAGGTGACGAGAGTTGTGTAGCCCGACTCATATAATTAACTCTATAAACCAATAACTTGATAACTAAAATCAGTTCTAAGCCAAAATATGATATACATGAAATTCAATATATGTTGCAGCCCTGAGATTTTCCAATTATTGTAAGTAAATTTATTATTTTGTTCTTGCATTCTTCTTTTTTTGTCTTACACCAATATAATTTAGTAAAAATAGTTAATTGACAAGTCCTTTGGGATCGAAAATCTAGTTCTTTTAAGAGCTATTATATTACTTGTGCGACCACATACACTTGCATGTGCAATTGGAGCAACAACTATGCTTGTTTATTGTATGATAGACGAAGCATTTCAGCACATATATTTACTCTTGGGTCAGGAGTAATATATTGGAGCTCAAAGAAGTAAGCTACACCAACCTTATCCACATTTGAAGCTGAGTACATTGCAACTATTTCAGCCACTTGCCAAGCTATGTGGCTAAGAAGCATGTTAGCATAATTTCAACATAAGCTAGAAAGTGCAACATAGATATATTGCAACAAAAAACATTAATATCCATGACAAAGAATCCACATTTTCATAGTAGAAAGAAGAACATTGATGTTTACTTCCATTTTATTCGTTATTTGATTGCAAAAGAGGATATTGTATTGAAGCATTGCAACACTCATAAGCAATTAGCTCATGTAATTATGAAGTCTTTGGCAGCGGACAAGTTTGCCTATATGAGGGTTTGCTTGGTGTATGTAACTTTGAGTCAAGGGGTAATATTTAAGACTAATTCGAAGTATGAGCAGGTCAATTAATATTGTTAGTAGAATCCTATATTCTAGGGCTAGTTGTATTTTGGTTAGTAATTAGTTGTTTAGTTAATGAAAGTAATGGTCATTCAGTGACTTAGTAGATTGTTATTTTAAGTTTGTATATAGTTGTACTTTTCACTGATTTCATATACTGAAAAATCGAAAAGTCTTAAGCATACAATTTTCTTAACCTTCGATCCTCTCTTTCTCCATAAAGTTTTGGAGCCTATCACTCCGACTTGGTATTATGTCAATACCATTAGATTATAATATTGGAGGAATTCGGACTTGATACTTGACCTGAAACATGGAAAATATGATCGTTGAATTATTAATTAGCATCAAGATTTAAGAAGTTGATCATAAGTTTCATTGAATTTTTAGGTCAAGGATAAAGATTGCATTATTTTGAGATCTCAACGAAAAGAGAAGACTCAAGTCCCGTAGTGATTATGCGGTTATTTGCAGCTAGTGGATTTCTAAACCCCTGTTTAGTGCATAGAATCATATATTTCCTTGTGGTATGTGTTGGGGAGAAAGGAGAATTGGTGATGGGTTGACTTGTCCATGTTGAATAATTCTAATGATGAAAAAGGGGTAGTACAAAGCATTGTGATTAATTGTTGGTGTATAATGTGTTCAGAATGGCATTGAAAGGCTTATTGTTTCATTTTTGATGTTGTATCATGATTGTATTAATATTTAAATCAATTGAATTTTATTGAGAGTTATTATACTTGGCATTACATTTCATTGCTTTGCACAACTTTATCATTGATGAAGTTGATCTTTTGAGTGTCTTTTTATGAAAGTTATGATTGATGTAAAATGACTTAAATATTTAGGATATATATTTGTTAAAGTGTTGGTGTTGAGTTGTGTGTTCTATAACCTGTGAATTGTTAGGTTGGTCTGATTTTATGCAGGTTATATGTGTGATTGATGAATATAAGCTTGTTGTTAAGAATATTTAATTGTTACAGTGTTTATGTTCAGTTGCTTGCTATATAAGTTGTGAAATATTAGGTTGGGCTTGTCTGATACAGGTTGTAGTTGTGGAGGTTTGGTTGGGGCGTAAGGATTACTCGAATTCTATTCCCTTCGCTTATGTCTAGAGGTTTACTTCATGAGTATTATGTGGTTTGGTACTCACCCGTTGCAATAAAATTTTTTTGCAGTTTAGTAGCCCGTGTATGATATTTTATCTTCTCCTTGTCTAAGGATTATTCTAGAGGTTTATGAGGCAGTTTCTTGTTATTTCAGTTGACCTTATTCCTCCTTAATTACTATCTTGTTCTGTTCTAGAGAAACAACATAGCAAAAGTGAATCTAGAATTTTAAGTGAGTTTGAGGGAGATAATTTTTGTCACACCCGGAGCCTACCCTGGACGTGGACGGCACTCGACAGCCATCATTGGCCCCCAAGCCAAGCCTTAGCCTGGCTTACATAACTCAGCGGAAGACTCAAATCAACTCAATCAATATAAAGCATGTGTAGAAGGAACACTTAATAAAATAATCTGGTCAAAATGACCCTTAATTCTAAAAAATTGAACATATGAAGTTATAAAACACAAGTGACTCTAAAACTGAATGACTAACTTTCTATATATCTATTAAGCCTCTAATAACTGAAATAAATGTGGGACAGACCCTACAACATCCTAATAAACTAATCTAGAAAAAAAATAAAGAGATGTCCTCCAGACTGCAAGGAGGCTCACCAAGGTATTGCGGAGTGCTCAACTAAATTAACGGTTTGCTGCATGCTGATCCTGGTTACCTGCATCATAAAATGATGCAGGCCAACTGACATCAGTACATTGAATGTACGAGTAAATGAGTTGAAAAGATAAACGACGAGTCAAGCTTGAGGGGATTATAATGAACTTACCTTGTCTCGCTCAATTAAAGAATATGCTTAACTCAAAGTATGTATATAAAACAATTTAAAACACATGCAATATATATAAAGCTTGTAAAATAGTAAAACAACTTAGTTTGTTAAACAAATGCATTAACAAACTCAACTTTATTTATATATGAAAGTCATATAACTTTTGTGGGAGATTCTCTAACCAACAACCATCAATTTGAGCCCAAGTGATGATACAACGTTTTACCTCATGTTGCACAAAGGACCATCTATACCTTTCCATAACTATTGGACCTTACTTAGCATAGTGGATCCACTAGATAAACTTACGTGATCATCTAAAAAATATGACCCGTCAATTCCCATGATGATTCATGGTTTACATGGAGACTTGAGTTAATTATGAACTCTCATCCCAATATAGGTGCTCAATACTACTCCCAAAACATACTTTTGCTTATACTTTTAATAAAACTTTCTTCCTTTAGGTTGAGAAAATTTACTAAACCCTTTAGCTTTAATATTCCCCTTTTTGGAATCACTCTTCCCCTTTTAGTTCAAACTCTTTTGAAACTCTTAGTTTCCTTTCAACTTAAATGTGAAACATTTATAAACCTTCAGGAATACTTACTTCCCTTATAGCTTGTGAGAAATGAAATCAACTCTTGCTCTTTTCTTAACTTGTAACTTAGTTTTTAGGGAATACTTAGTCCCCTTATATCTTTTGAGAATTTAACTCAACTCTTTACTCTTTTTTCGAATGGAAACTTGAGCCTTAAACCAAAGGTAAATTATTGATTTAGACTCTTTGAAAACTTTAAGAACTTACTTTGACTTGTTTCTTACTTTTAAACTTGACTTCTAACTTCCTTGACTATGATCTTAACTTTCCTTCAATTGGATTATGGATTCAAGGATCATTATCTCATATCTATGGATGATTTCATGATGTTTATATGTACTTTAGAATGATGGAATCAACTAGGAATGACAGGTACATAACTTAGGAACTAGTACCAAAAGATAGGGAATGAACGGGGTTTTAAGAAGTCTTGGGGTTCTGAACGGCCCGGAGCGCTAGAGCTTGACAGACAGACATTGTCCTTAGGCACTCTGGCTGTCTCGGCGTGCCAGGGCCTGATGGATAGAGTCTATCACAAGCACTCTGGTAGGCGCAGTGCCCCATAACCTATCACACGGGTTTTCCAGTTTTTCTTCTATGATTTTCAATTCTAAACCTCCCAAAACTTTCATGGACCCCACCCCAAACACTTAGGATTTTTAATACTTCATTACCCTACATATAAGACCAAAAATGAGTCCAAAACATGAATCAAATCTACTTGTGATACACTACAACTCAACGAACAAGAATTTAACGAATGTTCATTAGGAAATCCCATATTTATAATTTCATATACTCTAACATACTGAATTGAAACAAATTGGGTGTGGGTGAAAGGACCCAACACCGAATGATCTCACATACCTCGATAGGGATAGCCCCCAACGAATTCCACGGAACGATCTTGGCATTTTTGGACAATTCTTGATCTTTTATCTTCTTTTCTCTTTTTTCCCAAGCCCTAAGCGTTCTTAGTTTTTCTAAAAATGATTTGCGACTTGGTTTTACCGCTAGTATAAACTAAAACAAATTAGGAAATAATAGGGTAAAAATACAACTTAACCATTACTAAAAGATTGGATTTTCCTCAACTTAACAACCCAACTTCAGAAAGACATATCTCCCTCAAACCACATTGGATTTTCGCAAACTCGGCAGCATTGGAAAGATCCTCCCGAGGGATTTCCAACCATGAACAGACTCATCAAAACTACCCTGATATGGAAGTTATGACCATTTGAAAATGACAAAAACTCACTATTGAAAACTGGAAATTTTTTAGATTTCCCTACTTATGCTAAAAATTGATTATTTATGGTTTCTTAGCTTATTCTTAGTTTGTTCAAGTTGCGAGATGTTACAATATCTCCCCCTTGGGAACATTCTTCATCAAATGAGAACTCTTTCACTAAGCTGAGGGTAGTAACATCATTTCAGCACTCAACAAACAAATGCAAGTAATAACATGCTTGTACATAGCTTTATAAAGTGCTACGAAGAGAATTTCATACCTTGTTCCACATTCTCGACGGATTCAAAGAGATGTGAATATATGTTCTTGATATCCTCCTCAACTTCCCAAGTTGCTTCTTCAATGAATTTGTTCCTCCAAAGGACCTTGACTGAAGCAATTTCCTTTGTCCTCAATTTGCGAACTTGACGATCCTATATATGAATCATAACTTCTTCATAGGATAGAATTATCCTTAACCCAACTTTCTCTGTCAGTACTATCAATAAAGGATCACCTAACTACTTCTTCAATATAGAAATATGGAATACCGGATGAACCGCTGCTAACTCTTGCGGTCGATCTAAATTATAATCCACATCGCCCACTCTCTTGGAGATTGTATAAGGTACAATACATCGGGGACTATGTTTTCCCTTCTTACTGAACATTATAACACCTTCATAGGTAAAACATTCATATATACCCAATCATCCATCTTATACTCTAATGGCCTTCTTCTAACGTCTGTGTAAAACTTTTGGCAACTTTGTGCCATCTTCAATCTTTCTTGAATCACTTTCACTTGTCCATAGCTTGGTGGACTAGATCTAGTACTATCTACCCTGCTTCACCAACTTCAAACCACCTAACAGAAGATCTGCATCTTCTCCGTAAAGAGATTCATAAGGAGTCATTTGGATGCTCAAATGGTAGCTATTGTAGTAAGTGAACTCAATTAGAGGTTTGTGATCATCCAAACTCCCCTTAAAGTCGATCACACAAGATCTCAACATATCTTCTATGGTCTGGATGGTACGCTCTGCTTGTCCATCTGTCATGAGGATGAAAAGCAGTACTCAAATTCACCTTTACACCCAAACCTTTCTAGAAAGATTTCTAGAACTGTGTAGTAAATTGTGCACCTCTATATGAAATAATGGAGACAGAATTTCCATAGAGTCTTACCACCTCTTAAATGTACGACTTAGGATAATCCTCTACTGAATAGGTAGTCTTTTCCGGCAAGAAATGGGCTTTGTCATTCTATCGACAATCACCCAAACAGAGTTATGATGACTGCAAGATCCTGGCAAGCATGTGATGAAGTCCATGTTTATCATCTCCCACTTCTATTCCGAAAGTTCTATAGTCTGAGCCAACCCTCCAGCCTTTGGTGCTTTACTTTCACTTGCTAACAATTTGAGCATTTGGCAACAAACTCAACAATATCTTTCTTCATACCTTCCCATCAATACACCTCTCTTAAATTGAGGTACATCTTGGTGGAACCCGGATGAATGAAATATCTAGAACTATGAGCCTTCTCCAAGATCCTCTCTTGGAGTCCATCAACCTTAGGTACACATAATGTACCTTGGTATTTCAGCACACCATCTCCCCCTTGTTCAAAACCCAATACTCTTTGCTTATGGATACTTGCCTTCAAATCAAGCAAAATGGGATCTTGGTCTTGCTTATCTTTAACCTCTGAATCTAATGATGACTCATCCCCATTGGTCACCACTATGCCTCCTTCCGTAGAATCCATAAATCTGACTCCCAGACGCGCAAGTCAGTGCAAATCCTAAGCTAACTCCTTCTTTTCTTCTTCAACGTGGGTGATACTACCACATTAGCCTTACCTGGGTGGTAAAGAATACTCATGTCATAATCCTTGAGTAATTCCAACCACCTCCTCTCCCTGAGATTGAGTTCTTTTTTAGTGAAAACATAGTGGAGGCTCTTTTGGTCATTGAATATGTCAACATGAACACCATACAAGTAGTGGCACCAAACCTTCAAAGCAAACACTACTGCAATCAATTATAAGTCATGAGTTGGATAATTCTTCTCATTGAAGGTCTTGAGGCATAAGCTATAACCTTACCATTCTTTTTCAACACACAACCAAAGCAACTCTTGATGCATCACAACACACCCCAAAACCTTGACTACCCTCTGGTAAGCTCAAAACTGGAGTTGTAGTCAATATCTTTTTCAACTCTTGAAAGCTTTTCTGACAGGCTTCAGACCATTGAAACTTGATTGTCTTCTTAGTTAGATTGGTCAAATGAGATGATTTAGATGAAGAACCTTCAACAAATCTCCTATAATAACTAGCTAAACCCAAGAAACTCCTTATATGTGTTGGAGACGTGGGTCTAGGCCAACTCTGAATTGCCTCTATCTTCTGAGTATCAACTTTAATCCCATCACCAGAAACTACGTGGCCCAAGAATGCCATAGACTTAAGACAAAACTCACACTTGGAGAACTTGACATGTAGCTCCTTATCTTTCAAAGTTTGCAGGATAATCCTGAGGTGACTAGCATGATCTTCTTCATTCCTTGAACAAACCACTATGTCATCAATGAAAACGATCACAAACAAATCTAAATAAGGTTTGAAGACTCTGTTCATGAGATCCATGAATGATGTACGTTCATTCGTCAACCAAAGGACATAACCCAAAAATCATAATGTCCATAGATTATTCTTAAAGTTGTCTTCGGAATATCATATTCCCTAACTTTCAACTAATGATAGCCTGATCTTTCATGCCCCGAGCCTATACCCTGGACGTAGCCGGCACTCGGAGACCATTGTTGGACGCAAGTGAACCATTGACCCGACTTACTTAACTCAGCTGAAGACTTAACTCAAGAAATAACTTTAAAATAATACATAGCCCAAAATGGCAACTCAAGTCTTATCGTTTGCAAGAGATATGAAAAGACTAAAGAACTTACTCTATCTATCTATGAAGCCTCAAAATTAAATATGGATGTTGGTACAGGACCCCCAATCATCCTAACAACTGAAAACTGAAAGAAAATAACTGAAAGGTAAATATGTCCTCTGGAGTGAAGGGAGGTTCACCAACTAAATCTGAGCTTCTCACTGGATCAACGGTGCACTTGAATGTCAATCCTAGTTACTTATGTCTGCATCATAATACGATGCAGGACAACTGTCATTAATACATTAAATGTACTAGTTTGCGAGTTGGAATACTAAAACAACATAGGCTTGAAAAGGAGTAAGAAAGAACACTGACCTTGACTCTGCTCATCTCATGAATAACTAGCTCATTATGACTATTCATTTCATTATATAGCAGTTTAAACACATGTGCAATATAAAGAAAAGTTGTTTAAAACATGGTTTTAAACTATGTATATGCAAGGATTACATTATATGAAATGTACGTTAAAATACAAAATAATCTTATGCAAACCCATAATCATAATAATAAAGAAAATATATCATTCTTCCTCCAAAAGTCTACTCGTGGAATGCATGAATGAAGTCCCATACCCCTATTCACACTAAGTAGAATCTCTTGAGAAATCATGAAACTACTACTGTGGGAGTTTCTCTAACCGGCAACCATCACTTAATAGTTATACTAATGATACAATGTTTCACCTCATGCTGCCAAGAACGATCCTAAACGTAACAAAGTATAGGACCTGAACTACCTAATGGATCCACTAGTAAACTGTGAAAAGGATTCATCAAAAAATATGACCCTTTTCAACCAATGGTGGATACATGGTTTTTATGGAGACTTGATTTAATCTAAAAATCACATCCCCACACCAATGCTTGATACTACTCCCAAAAATATATTGGCTCTTACGTTTTTAACACATACTAATTTTTTTGTTGATATTAGTGCTCAAAACTTAAATATTAAAAAAATCTCTCTTGGAAATCATAGTTTCCTTGCTTGGTTAATTTTATAAAGATATAACTCTTTTCTAAAAACTAGTCCGAAGGCTCTTTGGAAAACTTAGATTACTTGTTTAAATGTGAAAATATTTCATGATCACTTGAGGGATACTTAGTCCCCCTATACTTTTGAAGAAAAGAACTTCAACTTAACTCTGTACTCTTTACTCTTTACTTAGCTTGAAACTTTAGTTTTGAAACGACTCTCCTGGGAATTACTTAGTTCCCTTATATTTCTTTAGAGGATGAGCTTCAAATCTTTAGGAAAATAATTAGCTCCCTCATACTTCTTTGGAGGAAACACTTCAACTTTTACTCTTTCTTTAACTCTATAGTTGACCCTTAAAACGAAGTTAAAACATTTAAATAAGACTTTTGGAACTTTAAGAAACTTTACTTTGTCTTACTTCTTAACTCTTAGCTTCTTCAACTTTGATCTTAACTTTCCTTGAATTGGACTGTGGATTCAAGGTTCATGATCTCAAGGTTATGGATGATTTCATGATGTTTGGATACCTTATAGTGTTGGAATCACCTAGGAAATATGGGTACATCACTTATGAACTAGTACGAAAAAATGGGGAATGAATCGGGTTAACTAGCGTCCTTGACGCTCTGAGAGGCATGGGACACCAGGTCTTAAACTTCAGAGGACATTTTGGGGCGCTCTGGCTGGCATGCCTCCTCAAGCCCCTATGGACAGACACTGTCCTATGGGGCTATGGGAGGCGCGACTCCCCAAGGCCGTATAAATGCACGTTTCGACTTTCCTTTTCTGTTTTTCAACTCTAAAACTTCTAATATTCCATGGATATTCCCCAAAAACTTAGGATCAGTAATATACTCAATAATAAATAGTTTACTCATAAAATAGACCAGGAACACGAACCAAATCAACTAGAACATGCTACTACCCATTCAATCAAGAATTAGATAATTGTTCATTAAAATATCAATGTTCATTATTCAATCTACTCTAACTTGCTGAATTAAATCAAATTGGAGTGTGGGTGGAAGAACGCAACACACAAATGTCTCACTACCTTAAAGGCATCACCCCCGATGAAATTCACAAAACGACTTGGCGTTCTTGCTTCTTGTTCTCCTTTCTCCTCTTTTCTCCTCTTCTTTTCTCTTCTCTCAAAACCCTAACTTGTTTTCTAAAAGCATGAACTGAATAATATCAGTTTGGACCCCAATTTATTACCCAAAATCGAACTTAAATAATTAGGTTAGGAAAATAAAACTTTGCCTTTCCAAATCTGGATTGGACTATCACTAATCCAACAACCTAACATTCGAAAGGCACATCTCACTCATATAGAATTGAAATCACGCAAAATTGGCGGCATTGGAAATATCTCTCCAAGGGATTTCGAAACATATCTTGAAATATATCTTACTCATCCTGATCTAGGAGTTATGGACGTCCAAAGTTGACCAAAGACTCACTTTTTCATAACTTAAGAAATTTTCCAAATTTTAATTCTTCCCAGAACTTACTATTTCAACTTCTAAGCTTCTGCCTAGCTATCTTAATTTACGAGATCTTGCGTGATCTGAGGTCAATCTTGGAAAACCAAGAAGCACCTTGAAGTTGATAAAAAAAAACATCTATCCTTGAAAGATGATATTTCTTCTTGATGGTCACCTTATTCAATTGGCGGTAGTCTATACACATCCTAAGGAAACCATCATTTTTCCTTACAAACAAAATCGGAGCACCCCAAGGCGAGACACTTGGTCGAATGAAGCCTTTATCTAACAAATCTTTCATCTTCTCTTTTAACGCTTTTAACTCCGTTGGTACCATCTTGTATGGTGGAATAGAGATAGGACGAGTATCTAGGAAGGCGTATATGTCGAAGTCTATATCTCTTTCGGGAGGGACCCCAGGTAGATCATCAGGAAAGACTTTTGGAAACTCTCTGACTATACACTTTCTGAAGGGAAGGTACCTCAACACTTGAGACATTAACTCAGACTAAGTGATAGATACACCCCTTTGAAAGTAACTTTCTCGCCTTAAGGTATGGAATGAAATGACCCTTAGGCACTGCAGAACTAGTAGTCCACTCTATGACTGCTCATTAAGAATTTGAAACTTGACAAACTCGAGTCATGCAGTCTATTGATGCATAACGGGCATGGAGCCAGTTCATACCTAGAATGACATCAAAATTTATCACGTCTAACTCTACTAGATGATGGTGCTTTTGTGATTGATGGAAAAAGGACAATCATGATAGACTCTTTCCGCTAGAATATACTCCCCAACCTGTGTAAAAACACATAAGGATTCACAAAGTCTTTCAGGAAGAATCTCAAATTGATTTGCAACATAAGGAGTTACAAAGGATAAACTTGATCTTGGTCTAAAAAAGCATAAACATCAAAAGTAAAGAATTTGATCATACCCGTAACAACATTTGGAGAGTTTTCTTCTCTTGGCGGCTAGTGATTGCATAGAGACGCTTTGCCCCTTCGCCAGTACTAAAAGTGGCTCCTGTAGGTGCAGCCCTGTCTGATGGAGCAACTGATGAAGATTGAGCTCTATTGCCTGGATTTCCACCACCTTGCTTAATCTTAGAGAACTCCCTCGTGAAATGACCCTCTTGATCTTACTTGACGACCTGTCTGGCCATCACGACATCTACCAGAGTGAGTTTTATCACATTTACCACATGCAGAAATCCCAATACCTCCTTGTGCCACACTACGTTGGAATTTGGCTGGTCCAGCCTTGATGTTCTGTGAATTCTGGCAATAATACTCACCTCTATTTCTGGGCACAGGCGCACTTGCAGATGATGGTGCATGCACTTTTAATTTATGAAATTATGATCGACTTGAACCACCTTTTTGCTTCCCAAACTCATTACCAGTCTTCGTTTTCTTATTTCTGTAGTCCTTTCTTAGCTTTTCCTTTTAAATTTGTTGCACATAGACCATAAGCCTTGATATGTCCACATCACTAATCAACATTGCAGCCCTACCTTCTTTGCTTGAAGTACAACCCAAACCAGCGACTAACAAACTCATCCTACTTCTCATATCCTTAACCATCTCCGGAGCATAGCAAGACAAATGGATGAACTTCAAAACATACACATGAATACTCATGAAAAGTGAGTAATTCCCGTACCTTTTCTTCCTTCAATTCTCGAGGAAAGAACCTCCCCAAGAAGGCTTCTTTAAAACAAGCCCAATTTCGAGGTGGTGCGTCCTCAACATACCCTCCTTCCATTGATCAAACAAGTTTCTAGCCATTCTTTTCAATTTATATGCAGCTAATTCAACCCTATAAATATTAACTTCTTGCATCACCTCAAACACTTTCTTAAATTCTTCAACAATGTTTTTCGGATCCTCAATAGTGCTTGATGCGGTGAAGCTAGGGCAATTAATTCTACGAAACTCATAAGCTCTTGAAGTTCAACCCCTTCTCGTCGAGCTCCTATCGGTTTCCCGACTTTGTTTGATAATACTTGACTTAGCATCCGGATAGATTCCTGGAACTCAAGATTGGTGACCTTTCCTTCGGGTTGTACATCCGGTGAATTGGGTAGTTCTTGTTCCTCAACAGTTTTCCGAGCTGGTCAATATTTGACTGCTCTTCCTGGAGGCATGATGATTTGCAACACCACAAGCACGAATTAGCGAGATACTTCTTAGAGATAAACTCTAACGCACAAAAAGAATGTGAAGAAGTGAGATGTTCCCAAATGTTGTAGCCTCCTAATCATAGATGTGGCGTGTTTCACACCGATGACTAAGACTCTACAAACACGGCTTCATAGACTCCCTATTACTCTTGAACTCTGTGCTCTGATAACAAGTTTGTCACTCCTGGAGCCTATACCCTAGACGTGGCCGGCACTCGAACACCATTGTTGGCCCACTAAGCGAACCCTTGTCCAGACTTACTTAACTCAGCGGAAGACTCAACTAAACTCAATCAAAAAATAGATCATTTTCAAAAAAACACTTAATACAATAATCTGGCAAAAAAGACACTTATGTCTCAACAATAGAACATATCAAGTTATAAAACACAAGAGACTCTAAGACTAAACTACTAACTGTCTATCTGTATATGAAGCCTCTAATAACTAACATGCATGTTGGGACAGACCCCATAACAACCTAATGAACTAAACTATCAAACAAATAAAGGGATATCCTTCGGAATGGAAGGAAGTTCACCAACTGACTGTAGAGTGCTCAACTGGATCAACGGTGCGCTACGTGCTGATCATGGTTACCTGCATCTGCATCATGAAATGATAGAGGGCAACTGACATCAGTACATTGAATTTACGAGTATGCGAGTAGGAAAGATAAACGGTTACTTAAGCTTGATGGGTTAAGATTAACTTACCTTAGCTCTGCTCAATTCAAGAATATGCTTGAGTTAAAGTATGTATATAAAGCAATTTAAAACACGTGCAATATATATAAACCTTGTAAAACAATGAGAAGAACTTAGTTCGTTAAACATATGCTATAAGAACTCAACTTTACTTATATATGAAAGTAATATTACATTTGTGCGACATTCTCTAACCGACAACCATCACTTTAACCCTAAGTGATGATACAACGTTTTAGCTCATGTTTCCCAAGGACCATCCCATACCTTGCCATCGGTATAGACCTTGCTTAGCTTAGTGGATCCAAACGATAAACTTATGTGATCATCTAAAAAGTATGAATAGTCAATTCCCATGATGGGCTCATGGTTTACATGGAGAATTGAGTAAATTATGAACTCTCATCCACAGATCGGCGCTCAATACTAATTGCAAAACATACTTTAACTCATACTTTTAATAAATTTTTCTTCCTTTGGGTTGAGATAATATACTGAACCTTTTAGCTTCAAAAAGCCCCTTTTTGGAATCAGTGTTCCCCTTTTAGTTCAATACTCTTTTGGAACTCTTAGTTTCCTTTTAAATTAAATGTGTAACATTTATAAACCTTCATGTAATAATTAGTTACCTTATATCTTTTGAGAAATAAACTCAATTCTTTCTCTTTTATTAACTTGAAACTTAACTCTTCAGGAATACTTAGTCCCTTATAGCTTTTGAGATTTTTTTTCAACTCTTTACTCTTTGCTCAACTTGTAACTTAAGACTTAAACCAAATTTAAAATGATTGTTTAAGACTCCTTGAAAACTTTTTTAGAACTTACTTTGACTTCTTTTTTATTTTTAAACTTGACTCCTAACTTCCTTGACTATGATTTTAACTTTCCTTGAATTGGATTATGGATTCAATGATTATGATCTCATGCTTATGAATGATTTATGATGTTTACATGTACTTTAGTGTGTTGAAATCAAATAGAAATGATAGGTACATCACTTAGAAGCTAGTACAAAAAGTTAGGGAAAGAACGGGGTCTCCAGGGGGTCTTGGCGCTCCGAGAGGCACGGAGCACCAGGGCCTGACATACAGAGTCTGTCATGAGAAGCTCTGGTAGGCGAGGCGCCCCAAGGCTTATCAGACGGGTTTCCCAACTTTTCTACTACGATTTTAAATTATACATCTCCCAAACTTCCATGGATACCACACCAAACACTTATGATCTCTAAATAGTTCATTACCCAAAAGATTAGACCCAAAAATAGTCTGGAAACATGAATCAAATCTACTTTGGATACACTACAATTTAACCAACAAAAATTTAATGAATTTTCGTCAAGAACTCTCATATTCATCATTCCATATACTCTAACTTGCTGAATGGAAAACAATTGGGTGTTGGTGAAAGGACCCAACACCGAATGATCTCACATACCTAGCTAAGGATTACCCCCGACGAATTCCACGCAACGATCTTGGCGTTCTTGGACAATTCCTTATCTTCCCTCTTCTTTTTTCTTTTCTCCAAAGCCCTAAGCATTTTTAGCTTTTATAGCTGATTTCAGACTTGGTTTTACCCCTAATATAACCTAAATACGAATTAGGAAATACTAGGGTGAAAAGAAAACTTTACCCTGCTATAATCCGCATTTAATTTTCGTCAATTAAATAGCCCAACTCCCGAAACGCATATCGCCCTCATACGACATCGATTTTCGAAAACTCGGCAGCATTGGAAAGATCATCCCGAGGGGTTTTCAAACATAAAAAGAACTCATCCAAACTACTCCTAAGCTGGAAGTTATGTCCGTTTGAAAATGACCAAAACTCACTTTTGAAAGCTGGAAATTTTCCAGATTTCCCTACTTATTTCCAGAAATTGATTATTCTTGGTTTCGTAGGTTATTTTTAGTTAGTTCGAGTTGCGAGATCTACAATTTTCTAGTTCCTTTAAAATTCTTTTTAGTTTATACCATTTTTATAAATAAGAGATCTTTTAGTTTTAAAATATCTTCATTTTTATACATTAGAAATTTGAAAAATGTCATTTTCTTGTATTTAAATTGTAAAAGGGAAAGCGATCTTCTTTCATTTAAATTATGAAATCTTCATTCGTGAAAGTGGATATAAAGCGGCGAAAATTATCTTCTACCCTATACAAATATCTTTTGATTTACTAACCTTATGAAATTTTATTTTTTTACACCTAAGAGATGTGCAAAGACAATCCTTTTTTTAAAAAAGAAAACGGTAAAAGGAAAAATAACTCATTTATTTCCAAAGAAATTTAGTACAACTTTCATTTATGTATGTTCATCATTGAGAATGGAACATGTTTATTTGGGAAATATGTTTTTTTATAGGTCTCTATTTCAATTTATATAGAATATTAGATTTCGGAAGTCATTTTTTTCAAAATGTGATGGTATAATCTAGATGTGGAAGTGGTATGAAAAAGCCACTGTCAAAATATGGTTGACTCAAAAATCTCGAGAGACTACTTAAATTGAGACTAAGACAATATTTATTTTATATTCCTTTTATCCTTGCTAATTTTACGGCACATGCGTTGCACGTTCATAATGCAATATATAGTATCGGATATTGTAAAATAGAATTAATATAACTAAATTAAATCATTTTAGTAAATAATTAAAATTTAAAGAACACAGGACAAGTGCTTTTAAATGATTTATAAAGATTGTCATACAATTACTTGTATTTTGAAATCAAAATGACCAAATTTACTGAACATTTCAAAATAGATTTAAAGTTAAAACTTGGAGAGAAAGTGACATTTCTTTAGAAGTAGTATTACTTAGTTCACTCAATTGCGTAAACAAATTTAACCAGGACAATTTTTAAAATATGTCACAAATAGTCCTTCATCTCGAGGCTATGAAGACAAATGATGGACACCATTTAAGTATATATTTCTCTTAAGTATTCACACTTTAAATTTAGTATGTGCATGACACTAATAAGGATTACCATAAATATTTTAATATTTTATGTTTATAGATAATCTATCGTTTACCGATTAATATTTGTGTAAGACTATCACAAGTAATTCTACATAAAAAAAGGGTATTTTCTTGTTATGAGGAATGATGGTTAAATTGAGGTTTATGTATATGTCAAATATTTCGCTCCATAAATTCTTTGTTTTAGATATACATATATTAGTAGCATAATTTTATGTTAATATATGAAAAACATCGCATTTGCTGAAAAATATTTAATTTTTCTTTTATGTATCTACCATATTTTTGTAGAATTGAAATCTTCTCCTTTTTGTTGCCGCATACATATGATATTGTTGTTGTCTAATTAAAGTATCAAGAATTTTATAGAAGTTGTACCGTGATATAATATGTTAAACTTTTTTAATATTTAAAATTAATATATGAATTGAAAGTATTATTTATAGAATCTTTAATTTGATAAAAGATTATTTTATGGTCAAACACTATTTTCTTATCTATTTTTATATATAGATAAGCAAGAGTCTATCTTGTGACATAAAATTTTCTCAAACACAAATGAACACAAAATATAGGGAAAATAATACAGAACGATGCATACACAATTATGAAGGAAGACGAAAATATTTTTCATGCTATATTCACTATAGTATTCCATTTTATTAAAATCTCTTTTCACCAGCACATTACTTTCTGCATTCATTTTTATATATGCATACACAGTGTGTTTGTGTTCGTGCGCGTGTCTTTCATAAAAAATAATCATTATAATGTCTATATTATCAAATTCTAAGTAAAATAAAATCTATTTTTAAAATAGTGGATCTAACATCAAAACTAATGATTCAATGGGCAACGTTGATGCCCATTCTTTTAGCAAAATCAGAAAGAAACTGCTTCATTTGACAGTAATAATATAAAAAGTAAATAAAATAAGAAATATATTATCCAAATCGTATGACATTTTTCATATTTTTTAATTAATAATGTCTTTTGCACAACTTTTTGTCAATGTTAACTCATGGAAATTGTCAAAAAAAATACTTGTGTGAATTTATGGATTATTTGCTACAATTGTTCACCCACTCTTTCGTATGTGGTACCTCAAATTTTGTTGAATTTTACACTTAATCAATTGTTCCAAATAACCCTTACATTTTCAAAAAAGAAGAACAATAGAATATTTTCAAAATCGTTCTTTAAAAATGAGACGAAACCCTCTATTATAGATACAAAATAGTAGCATGCTTAAGTGTTAATTGTTTCTTATCATAAAATTTACAACATTTCATAAAATTCACTACTCATCGGAAAAATCACAACCTTTTGCAAAAGTCACAACTCATTGGAAAAGGCACAACCCTTCGAAAAGTTACAACCCTTTAAAAAAGTCACAACCCTTCGGAAAAGTCACAACTCATCAAAAAAGGCACAACAATTTGCAAAAGTCACAACCCTTTGAAAAATATAACCATGCGGAAAAGTCACAACTCATCAAGAATCTCAAAACTCTTTTAAAAAGTCACAACCCTTTGTAAAAGTCACGTCTCTTTGAGAAAATCACAATCCTTTAATATTAAAGGGTATCTACTATTTACCCTAATACAATTAATTAAATTAATAAATAAAATATAGTGAGTACTTTTGTTGGGGTTATTATAGTAATTCAATATTCAATTTAGAAGTTGATGCTTTAAGGTAGTATATATAGATATAGAAATAGATATAGATATAGAAGATAGATCGATAGACAAATAGATAATATGGAACTTCGGAGTTAACAGTTTGAATGTATGTTTATTAATGTAGTGTACTTACATGGCTCATTTAATTTACTTTTTTTGTTTGTTATCTTTCATGAACAATATCTTTAAAATATGAGATTCACGAAAATGAGGTGGTCAAGAACCCTCAAAATTAAGCTTCCAGAGAAAACAAACAACTTAATAGGTGAACGTTTGGTTGTAACTTTTCTTGCCACATGTTGTACGTATTTAAATAACGGACAATGACATCGCAGACTCATTTAGTGATGAGGAGAAAAATATTCAAGTGGAGAAGTCCAAACGACATAAAAGAATTTGTAAAGAAATTATCTTCAAAAATGGAAATGCCAAGGTTACTACAAAGACGATATCCTCCAAAGAGAAAAAAAAAGATAAAAAAACTGCACAAATAAAATGTAAAGAACTACAGGGGAGTTAGAAAACGAAAATGGGGAAGATGAGGTGTAGAGGTTCGAGTGTAAGAACGAATAAATGATGTTGGTTTGGAAGTTTTGATACTGCAAATGAAGTTGCTTTAGTTTACAACAACACAATCATTAAAATAAAAGGTATTAGTGCTTTGATTATTCTTGAGCTACAACCGAAGGAAAGAAACCATATCCACTACTAAGAAGACAATAGGCATGCAACTCCTTATATGTTTAGTGACTTTATTTGTTCAAATTTCCATAGATTTATCCATTTCACCTTCGAAACCATGAGTTCAAAAGATGAATTTTAGTAGTTGAAAGACATGACTACAAGTAAAAAAAGTTTCTTTTGGGGGGATATGCTGGGGGCTAGCCCCATATCTTCTTCCCTATTGGCAGAAGTATTTAATAATCACATATAATTTTTATTATTTTTTTCTTCAGTTTGCCTTATATCTTAACTAGTTAAAATAACCGCGCTTTTCGTGGTCGTAAACTATCTCTATTAACTTACATTTCTTTTGAGTTAAATTAAATAACAGATGAACATTGGAATTGACGTCTCAGCAAGTTCTTCTAAATCAGTTATGGTACTAATTCGTATTATCAAAAGACATTTTTACTTGTTTTGGTTTCGAGCAACACATTCAAAACATGTACAGCTTGGCGATTTTTAATCTTGTATAAAAAATATGTTTATTTATATTGGGCCTGACTAATTTGGATTCATGAAAATAGACATTTTTACCTCAATAGAATCTGCATTATATTTTTGACCTTTATTTGATAGAATATTAGAATATTATCACACTGCCGTAATTTTCTTTTTTGCGGGATAATATATAGATATAAATTTAAGCTTGGCTTGAGATGTTAAACTAATAAATACTCTGATTTTGAGTCTCCATATATAAAAGCATTAATTAATCTCCTCCGTGTTAATTAAACGCTCCCATTTGTAAAATGGTGCTCTTGTAATGTATATTTTTATTTATTAAAGTAACAAATGAATCTTTTAAAATGTAGTAAAGCACAAACTATCTTAATTATTTTCAAATATAATCGAAAATACCATTTGCTAGAAATATTTCAATTAATAGTTTGACAATGCAAATATTTTCTATTTTCACTTACTAAAATACTTTATTTGCCTGAAATTTTTGTGTTATCTTCCTCTACATTAGGTATGAGTTAATTTGGAAATAATGGTGTTAATTCACTATAGAAATGCTTGTGTATGGGTGCATACGTGATAATAATTACGACAACTCTACCGGATGAAACATCTCTAATTTACAAAAGTTTGCCAATATGTTACATTCTTAGTCTAATTTGGTTTAACTTTTTTGAGAAGAGAGATATAATGAATAAGTATTTGAACTTGCAAGTTAAACAGGAAAAAAAAACATGAACACAAAACTAAACAATTATTAATTTGTTTTTTAAAAAAAACTACGACATGTAAATTCAACTATTATCCAGACATTATACCCTCACAAATTAATGAGATTCGAGCATTGTAACATTATTTATAACAAATACTACAAAAGATCACAGAGAAATTCTAACTACCCTTCGTTGTGTCAACACTGGACAAAAGGAATAAAGATATTATTTTACCTTTCTTACAATCGTAGATGATAATGAAAAGTAATGGTCAATACCTCACTCGAGGATAGTTAAATTGCAAAGCTTCATGCAATGTGGCTATGCCATAAAATTTTAAAGGTTTAAGTGCACTTCTTCCAATTAGTTGCATATGTAAGCTTAAATGCCAACCACTATTTCCTCGCCCTTCATTTCTTTTTGTTTATTATCTTGCTTGATTGTCTCAAATTACGACCACAATGATCCTATGCTTTTCCAAGTCCCAAACTACGGCCTGCAAAATCACTTGTCAATCAAAACAATCTGCCTTCATAATTAAATGAGGTTTCAACTGTCAAAATTCAGACAGAGCAAAACTGATACAAGAGTAAGTGTTAGGTTATTAGCATTTTAATATTAATATTTAAAATATTAAATTGCTTTATTTTTAAGTTATAAGAATGAACATTTGAATGGATGACTTCTACATCATCCATTAGCATTGGTTGTCCATCACTTTATTTCATTCTTAATACCTCCATTACTCCTTTTGTAACCTATGTAACATATGTAACTCCCTTTGTAACATATGTAACATATGTAACTCCCATTGTAACTTATGTAACCTATGTAACTCCCATTGTAACCTATGTAACTCCTAAGGCCATTATCTTCACTATTTACTACCTCCATTATCTTCCTATTCATTGCTAGGAAGACTTCTTGTAGTATAAATAGTGGTGGTCTTCATTTGGTTTGAAACACACAATTCATAAGAGAAAACAAAGAGTGGAAGAGTTAGTCTAAAAGAGAGTTCTTATTAGTTGAAGGGAGGTGTTCTTTTTTGTGGAGCTTTGGACTCAACTCTTGTCCAGAGTTGTTGAGTTATACTTTGTGAAGGCTGTTGTATCCTGGAGGGGACAAGTCAAAGAGTACTACTGCTGGACCGGTGAAAACATTTGCTGCAGTGGGCTTGAATCTCCTTAAAGAGAGCGAGATATCCGCGCCTCAGCCTGAAGAGATTAATTTCTTCATTTTATTTTCAGTTGTAATATTGCAATTTTACTATTTTGTAAGTTTTTTCACTAACAATTTTAAGGAGATTCATAGATGGCTACAATTGAAAAAACCGCGGATGTCAAGATGGGAGATCTTAACAAGCCATTTCGGTTCAATGGTAACCATTTCAAGAGATGGAAGGGTAAAGTACTTTTCTACTTAAGTCTTCTCAATGTTTCTTACGTTTTAACCGAGAAGAATCCAAATAAAGAAGACATCACCACTATGAATGATGATGAAACTATTTCTCATCTAGAGAAAGTGGAAAAGTACGATGGTGATTCCTATAAGTGTCGGTATTATCTTCTAAATTGTCTATCTGATAATTTTTATGATTATTATGATAGAACTTACTCTAGTGCAAAGAAAATTTGGAAGGCATTGCAGAGTAAGTATGATACCGAAGAGGCTGGAGCGAAAAAATATGCAGCTAGTAGATTTTTTCGTTTCCAAATGGTGGACAACAAATCAGTGGTAGATCAAGCTCAAGACTTCATCATGATTGTTGGAGAGCTTAGGTCCGAAGAGGTTAAAATTGGAGATAACCTTATTGTTTGTGGCATAGTGGATAAACTTCCACCTTCTTGGAAGGAATTTCAAAAAACTATGCGCCACAAACAAAAGGAAACCTCTCTTGAAACCTTGATAATGAAAATCCGCATGGAAGAAGAAGCAAGAGGCCAAGATGCACTTTTACAACAGAAGAGAACAACATCACATCGAAGGTAAATTTAATTACTTCGAATAATGCTAATCCTGAAACTCACAAAAACCTCTTTAAAGCCTAAGAAGAAAAAATTCAAGAAAAATAATGGTAGACCTCCCAAGAAAATAATGGTGAAAATCACCAAGCACAAAATCAACAAGTTCAAGAAAAAGGACCATGCTTTGTTTGTGGCAAGAGTGGGCATATTGCTCGATTTTGCAGATTCCGGAAACGTGGTCCTAACCCTCAGGCAAACGTTACCGAAGAACCTTTTGTGGCGGTGATTACCGACATAAACATGGTTGAGAATGTTGATGGATGATGGGCTGATTCTGGTGCAAACCGTCATGTCTGTTATGACAAAGACTGGTTTAAAAAATATACTCATTTTGAGGAGCCCAAAACCATCATGCTTGGTGATGCTCACACTACTCAAGTGCTTGGAAAGGGAGATGTTGAATTGTGTTTTACTTCTGGAAGGATATTAACATTGAAAGATGTACTTTATACTCCTTCTATGAGAAAAAATTTGATGTCTAGTTTTCTTCTTAATAAAGCAGGCTTTAAACAGATTAATTAATCTGATCAATATGTAATAGTGAAGAAAGGTATTTTTGTGGGGAAGGGGTATGCATGTGATGGGATGTTTAAGTTGAATGTTGAAATGAATAAAACTTCTACTTCTGTTTATATGCTTTCTTCTACTAATTTTTGGCATGCTCGTTTGTGTCATATTAATGATCGTTATGTTGAAATCATGAGTAGTTTAGGATTAATCCCAATGGTTAAAAAGAATTTTGAAAAGTGTGAGACTTGTAGTAAAGCCAAGATCACTAAAAGGCCTCATTTTCAAGTTGAAAGAAAAACTGATTTGTTAGAATTAGTTCATACTGATATTTGTGAACTTGGTGGAATTCTAACTCGTGGAGGTAATAGATATTTTATCACTTTCATTGATGATTTTTCTAAGTTTACATATGTTTACTTGATGAAAAATAAAAGTGATGCTTTTGAAAATTTCAGAACTTATCTCAATGAGGTTGAAAATCAGTTTGGAAGAAAAATAAAAAGAATTAGAAGTGATAGAGGCCGTGAATATGAATCAAATGAGTTTAATTCTTTTGTTAGATCATTGGGAATAATTCATGAAACTACTCCTCCTTACTCTCCTTCGTCTAATGGAGTAGCAGAAAGGAAAAATAGAACTTTGGTTGAATTGACTAATGCCATGCTTATTGAGTCACATGCACCTTTAAATTTTTGGGATGAAGCTATCTTAACTGCTTGTTATGTGTTGAATCGTGTGCCTCATAAAAGTCTAAATTGACACCTTTTGAATTGTGGAAAGGTTACAAGCCATGTTTGGGATATCTAAGAGTTTGGGGTTATCTAGCCTTTGTGAGGCTAATGGATCCCAAGATTACAAAGTTGGGTAAGAAAGTTACTACTTGTGCTTTTCTTGGTTATGCTTCAAATAGTACAGCCTATAGATTTTTTAATCTTGAAGATAATATTGTAATAGAATCTGGTGATGCTATTTTTCATGAAAATAAATTTCCTTTTGATACTAAAAATAGTGGGGGTCAAAGGATTGAACAAAATATTTTGTCACTACCTAGTTCTTCTACTTCAACTTTGAAAAATAAAGAAGTTGTTGATTTTGAGTTAAGAAGAAGTAAAAGAGCTAGAGTAGAAAAAGATTTTGGTCCTGATTTTTATGTGTTTAATATTGAAAATGACCCTCTAACTTTGAAAGAAGCATTATCTTCACATGATTCTATATTTTGGAAAGAGGCTGTAAATGATGAAATGGAATCTCTAATTTCTAATAAAACTTGGAAGTTAGTTGATTTACCACCGGGTTGTAAAACAATTGGTTGCAAATGGGTCTTAAGGAAAAAGTTGAAACCGGATGGTTCTATTGATAAATACAAGGCTAGGCTAGTTGCAAAAGGTTTTAAACAACTAGAAGGCCTAGAATTTTTTGATACTTTTTCTCCGGTAACAAGAATTACATCCATTAGACTTTTAGTTGCTATGGCTGCAATTTTTGATTTGCAGATTCATCAAATGGATGTAAAAACTGCTTTTCTAAATGGAGACCTAAATGAAGAAATTTATATGGACCAACCCGAGTGTTTTGTTGAAGCAGGCCAAGAAAGCAAAGTATGTAAAGTTACTAAATCCCTATATGGCTTGAAACAGGCACCAAAGCAATGGCATGAAAAGTTTGATTCCTGCATGATTGAAAATGGTTTTAAAACAAATGAGTGTGATAAGTGCATATATCATAAGTCTTGGAATAATTCACATGTGATCATTTGCCTATATGTTGATGATTTGTTGATCTTTGGCTCTAACATTAATGTTATTGATGAAGCTAAAAATGTTCTTAGAAGCCATTTTGATATGAAAGATCTTGGTGAGGCAAATTTTATTCTTGGAATAAAAATAACAAGAACATGTGAGGGGATTTTCCTTGACCAGTCACATTATGTTGAGAAAATTTTGAAAAATATAACTTTCATGATTGCAAGCATGTTGCTACTCCTTTTGATTCAAGTGTTCACTTATTTCCTGTTGAAAGTGAAAATGATGTAATAAATCAAAAGGAATATGCTAGTATAATTGGAAGTTTGAGATATGTGACTGATTGCACTAGGCCTGATATTGCATATGCAGTAGGAGTACTTGGCAGGTTTACAAGCAAGCCAGGTAATGAACATTGGCATGCTATAACAAGAGTTATGAGATATTTAATTGGAACGAAAAATTGTGGTTTGTTCTATAAAAAATATCCTGCTGTACTTGAAGGCTTTTGTGATGCGGATTGGAACACTTTGTCAGGTGATTCCTGTTCTACAACTGGTTATGTCTTTACTTTAGGTGGTGGTGCTGTTTGTTGGAGATCAAAGAAGCAAACTATAATTGCTAACTCTACCATGGAGGCTGAACTAATTGCTCTAGCTTCAGCTAGTGAGGAAGCGAATTGGTTAAGAGATTTATTGTTTCAAATTCCTTATTTTGAAAAACCAATTCCTCCTATTTTAATTCATTGTGATAGCACCGCTGCAATTGGTAGAGTTCAAAATCGTTATTACAACGGTAAATCCAGACCTATAAGGAGGAAACACAGTAATGTAAGATCGTATTTGACAAATGGTACCATTAATGTTGATTATGTCAAATCTTGTGATAATCTTGCAGATCCTCTTACAAAGGCCTTAACAAGAGAAAAGGTCTGGAGCACATCGAGGGGGATGGGATTGAAGCCTACAAATCCTTGAGTCATATATGAGGAAACCCAACCTGGGGACTAGAGATCCTATAACCAGGTTCAAAGGGAAAAACTAATCATATGATGACTTGTTGTGAAAAATGCACTATTTTTTTTTCCCTCCCTATGATGTGAGTGCATTATTTCCTGTAGTTTGTGAAGGTTGAGTTGATAAAACTCTTAATGAATATCTGTAGTCCGTATGGGTGGAGTGTTAATCTTACAGGAGCACTCTCGACAGATTTCACCTATGTGATGTGTGGAAGTAGGTCGCTTCCTATGAGAATGGGGCTTATTCTCAAATGCACTCATGAAACCGGGATAGCACATGGCCATAACGTGCTGGCTGTTAAAGCTCATGTCAACACCTTGATTATATGTGTGAGCAGTGATATTTTATTTCCCTTAAGCAGTCATAGTTCAAGTCTGAGACCACTAGGACTCTGGAGTAAAAGTTACTGTTTCACTAAGTGGAGGTTCAATGCAGAGCACACCTTCATTATGCATAGTAGTCTTCCTTCAACTGATATACTCTCTTATCTAAATATTAAAATGAGTGGGGGATTGTTAGGTTATTAGCATTTTAATATTAATATTTAAAATATTAAATTGCTTTATTTTTAAGTTATAAGAATGAACATTTGAATGGATGACTTCTACATCATCCATTAGCATTGGTTGTCCATCACTTTATTTCATTCTTAATACCTCCATTACTCCTTTTGTAACCTATGTAACATATGTAACTCCCTTTGTAACATATGTAACATATGTAACTCCCATTGTAACTTATGTAACCTATGTAACTCCCATTGTAACCTATGTAACTCCTAAGGCCATTATCTTCACTATTTACTACCTCCATTATCTTCCTATTCATTGCTAGGAAGACTTCTTGTAGTATAAATAGTGGTGGTCTTCATTTGGTTTGAAACACACAATTCATAAGAGAAAACAAAGAGTGGAAGAGTTAGTCTAAAAGAGAGTTCTTATTAGTTGAAGGGAGGTGTTCTTTTTTGTGGAGCTTTGGACTCAACTCTTGTCCAGAGTTGTTGAGTTATACTTTGTGAAGGTTGTTGTATCCTGGAGGGGACAAGTCAAAGAGTACTACTGCTGGACCGGTGAAAACATTTGCTGCAGTGGGCTTGAATCTCCTTAAAGAGAGCGAGATATCCGCGCCTCAGCCTGAAGAGATTAATTTCTTCATTTTATTTTCAGTTGTAATATTGCAATTTTACTATTTTGTAAGTTTTTTCACTAACAGTAAGCAAACTGAGAAACTCCAAATATCCTTCTTTCACTACATATGCATGTTTACAGACTTTGTAATGATCCTTGTTAAGTTTACCCATGATGGTTATCTTTTTGACTTTGTACACCATTTACAGTAAGGCATCTTGTATGGTCGAAGGAAATGTAAAATGTATTTGATATACCTCGTCTCATCTAACAATTATGACATACATTCTCGAATACTTGTTCTAAAAGTTGAGATTCTCTTTTGGTGAAGTTGATTATTATCAACATAATATATTAGATTCGCAAGAAAAATTTAAAAAAATCATATTACAAAGGAGGGAATAAAACAGTTTATCGTCTCCTACACTTACGCAACAATGAGCATAGCAGAAACACCTAAAAACTGAATAATTTGTAGCAATGCAAAAAAATTGAAAATAAAAATTTCATAAATTTAATCAGACCTATAGAGAATCATGTAATGAACTCTAGTTTGCTCTTAGATTTCAAAATATCATTGTAATGTTGGGAATAGTTGTGAGTTACTAGGGTATATTTTAAATTGAAAATAGAGGATAGAAAAATATAAACTACTTTGTAGATGAGTCGTAAATGTAAAAGTTAATAAAAACTTACATACATTTTCATCGCAACAACAATTATTTGGAGACGGATTCACTGCAACCCAAAATTCCGCTCATGAAAAATTGATTAAAAACTACTCAATGGATGAAGGGTGAAGGTCCCCGCTACCCTATATAACAATTATAAAGAAAAATAGATAAGGTAGTAGGTTCTTTACTGAGAAAAAAAATAAAAATTAGATTTTGATTGTACAATCATTTTTATCTTTTGAAAACATATGAGATTTCACCTATAAGTAAAGGAAAAAGTCTGTGTTAATTTACATAGAGAATGAACACGGTCGAAACTTACATGAATATGGTGGAAATTTAACTGAAGAATAAGTATAAAATTACCAACGCTTCTCATGGGAATTTAATAATACTTAAAATCTATCGGTCATTAAAATTAAAACACTGTCTTATCTTACATAAGATATTTATAATGTATAGGAAAATGTAAATTATTACATCGTATCATTTAACCTTAATAACATAAGTATAAATTAATGACGGTAAAATACGTACCAAGATCTCTAACATAACCAATGGTATCACTGAACCACTCATTAGAAAAGTACACAAATATATAATTGTGAAGAAGAAGAAGAAGAAGAAGAAAATGGTTCAAAATTTTCTTTTGTTTTAAAATGAGAGGAACACCTCTATTTATTGAAAATAAACTGTAGTGTTAAGAAATATTTATTGTGCCAAATCAAAAAGGTTAAGACTATATGCAAGGGTCACAATCTTTCATAAATGTCACAATCTTTTATAAAAGTCACAACTTTTCATAAAAGTCGCAACTCTTCATAAAAGTTGCAACTCTTCATTAAAGTCACATCTTTTCATAAAAGTCACAACTTTTCATAAGTTTTACAACTCTTCACTAAAGTTGCAACTATTCATAAAAGTCAAAACTTTTCATAAAATTCACATCATTTTATGAAAGAGGATGACTATTTTTCGGTAAGTCTTCATAAAAGTCGTAACTCTTCATAAAAGTCACAACTTTTCATAAAAGTCACATCTTTTCAAGAAAGGGGAAGACTATTTTTGGAAATAAATAATTTAAATGGAACATCTAGCTTGTGGTGGCGCCATGTTGGCAGGCCTAGGATTCTCTTTTATATAAATATATGATTTTAGACTGCCCTCTTTTTTTACTTATGAAAATTTCTTTTTCCTAATAACTTTTATTTTGAGCCGTGGGTCACTGGAAACAATCTTTCTTCACAAAATGAAAAGAAAGGTTTGTGTATATTTTATTACCCTCTCCAAACCCTAATTACAAAACTACATTGTATTATTATTGTTGTTAAACTAATTAATTGGAGGAACATGAATTTCTATGATTTATGTATTGATGACGCGAAGTTGTTTTTGTCATTTTCCTTGTAAAGATTTTCTAAAAGAACATTATCTAAAAAAAAACTACTTTTGCTAGATAAACCACCTTGGGTTTAAAAAAAGTGTAGACACTATATTTCTAATGTAGTAGAAATGTTCTTTATATTTCAACATTTTTCGTAAAATAAGTGATTGAAAGATTTGTTCTAATTATTTCATTGAAATTTTTCTAAAAAGCTAAATTATTTACATGAAGCAACTTCTTCTTTTCTCCCTTAACATATCATGAAGAGCTTGAAATAGAAATTTGATAAAAAATATTTATTACATTGTTTTATATCAAACATAGATTGTTACTCATTTTATTCATTAATAGATTAGTTACATGTTTAGGTTAATTCTGTACCGTTCTTAAATGTAAATTTATGCTTAAAATGGATTAAGGTTATACCATTTTCTTTTTAAATCATTAATAATTAAGCTTTAGTTTCAAACATGATCAAGTAAATACAGACGTCCTCATATGACAAATATAATCACACAGTACACATTTTTGGGCTTTATTTTGGCATGGCAATAGAAATAAATTCATTAGGTTGAATAGACCAAAGCAAATTTTTCATTGAAATCACCGCATCATTTTTATTCTTAATAATGATTTATATGGTAATGTATGAACTTCGACATGGATTTTTAAATTGGATCATAAATTGAGACAAAGGGAGTATCCAAAGAGAAGAAATATATAAAGTTGTTCCAAGAAAATACGTAAAAGTACAATGGAGTTAGACAACGGAGATGAGGAAAATGGGCAGCAGAAAATCTAGAAACAAAAAACAATACTCGACTTTCGTTGGGAACTTTTGACACTGCTAAAGAAGTTGCGTTGGCTTATGGTGAGGTAGCCATTGAATTAAGAGGTACTACAATTTTCTTAGAGTGAGCAGTTTTATTTCTATTTTATTGAAATTTACTTGTAAAATTTTTTCAAGGGATATAGGGTACGATCACTTCATATTGATAAAAGAATTTCTAATCATGCATATATGAAGTGTATGCATGTTCGGTCTGATGAACCTTTTTTCTCTATACATGAAGCAATGGCCTCCTAGGAAGAGTTTCAGGTAAAATATGGAGCCGTAAAACCCTCGTCAATTGATGTAGTCAAAAAGATCCAGCAATCAAGTGGGAAAAATTTCCCAAGTCTTTCTGTGTCATACGTATTCACGTGTCGGACAATGACACAACAGACTCACCTAGTGACGAGGAGGATAAGTATAAAGAAGAGAAGTTTGAGGGACATGAAAGGACGCGTATAATGGAAATTGTCATCGAGAATGGAAGGACCAAGGTCAATTAAAAGAGGAATTTCAAAGAGAAGAAAGATTCAAATTTGATGCAAGAAGATGTGAGGGTTAGAGAGTGAAAATGAGGCAAGTGGGCAGCAGAGATTCGAGAGGCAAGAAAGAGAACTCGGCTTTGGTTGGGACTTTTGACACTGCTTTAGAAGCTGTTTTGGCTTATTAAACTTTCTGAGAAGACTAATATATATCACCCGACAAAAGTTTAGCTCATCTATGTTATTTCTGTTTGAGAAAAATCTCATCCATGTCATTATTTGTTAACTGAAATGACATAGATGATTCAAACTATTAACGGATGACATAGACGAACCTTTTCTCAATGTTTGATGACATATTTTATTCCTTATTCTTAAAAAGAATAATTTAATCAATTACATGGCTAAATCATAATTGACCATGTGTAAAAAATGGTTTTGCACAATCGAAACTTTTTTTAGTTAACAAATATAGACATAAGCCTCTTCTCAAATGAAAATGACGTAGTTGAGTTAAATTTTTAACAGATAACATAGATGAGTCTTTTTTAAAAGTTTAATGATACATTTATGACTATTTAATGAACTATTAATTTTGATTTTTTTTTTGTAGCCCACATATACGATAATGGATAAGAATGACAAGTGAAAAAAAATTGAAGAATAAAAGTATAATTGTTTGCATTTTAATTTCTTACCGTTTCTATATAGAAATGATTACTAAATTTTAAATTATATAATGAACATCAAATGCAAAAAATTTAAAGAAAAGACAAAAGATCAGAATTACTGATTTGTTTGAGAGCTTTTAATTTTATTTTCAAGGTATGCTTAAATCTGAGTTTTTTTTTAAAAAAAACTTTTCTGGACCACAAGTTACATTTTTGGAGTTATCTATGTAAGACATGTGAATTTGTAATGAAAATAATTTTCACTTTTACCCATAAGTGATATGAAAATGACATTTTATAAAACTCAAATTTTCAGAAGACAAAGAGATCTCATTTTCTTGTTTCTCTGTCTGTTTCTACAAACACATTTTAAAACATACATATGTGTAGATTCAACTACTTTAGGTTTGAGTTTTTTTTTTAAGATTTATCTATTGAACTATAAGAAATTCATTGATGGATTAATGACATCCTTATCACGTTGAAAGTTTTCTATTTGAAACTCTAGAGAAACAACTTAACAAAAGAAAAATCTAGGATTTTAAGTGAGTTTGAGAGAAATTGTTTTCTAGTTCTTTAAAAGGATATATAGTTCAAGTAGGTGAGTGTAAAAATTTGAAAATTAAGATCTCTCACCCTACTACAATTTGAATATAAGAAAATGACAATTTTAAATTCCTTCTATTTAAAAATGAAGATCTCTTATGTGTAAGGACAAAAATTTCTTGTAAAGCCATAAAACTAACAATCAACAATACCTAACAGCTAAATCAATCCATAATCACATATCACAACCCAAGAACAAATTGTGTTTTCATCAAGTGGGTAAGATTTATTTCATCTTTACAAAGGTCTAATTTGATGAATCTTAAATACCCTTTTCCAATTTCTCAAAAATGGCAATCTTCAATTCTGTAAAGCTAAGGAAATATTGTCTCTAAACTCCGTTCAAAACTTCCAAGATGATAATTCTTATTATAGATTGAAACCTAGATAGAACGATAGATCAATCGATACTAAACTAAATACTAAAAAATGAATTTATGGTCGCGAAAAATATGCTGTGAAAGATCATTCAGCGCAGTAAATTGGGATCGCCGATCCACTCGGTGATCAACCCTTTGGTCAATTCCATCACTTTTTTTGCTTTGACCGTCAGTATCTTCAAATTTGTAACTTTGGGTGACTGCATCGTGGAACCGTTCGCCGACTCGCCGACTACTCTTTTCTATCGCCGACTTGATTTTATCCTTGAGGGCTTTGCACATTCGAACTTTAGGTGAGACCATGTCCATTCGTAGACTTTCCCGATGAGACAGGCAATCATCATGACTTCTTTTCTTCATTCTTTCGGCTTCCTTATTCGTTCTGCTTATTAATATTCATGTTTTGTTCCTCAATCCGAATAACAGAAATTCAAAGATTTACATTGATACAAAATATGTCATTTAGGACACTAACTCTATTAAAATAAATCTCTAATGAGTCTAAATTGTGGACTCATCAGTAAGGGCCTAACTTGCATGGATGGTTGTTATGGGTGTGGAAATGATGGCCACAAAATTAGAGATTGGCCAGTTCTTAAGGGTAATGGAAGGGGGGGGGGGTAATAAAGTTGCCTCTAGCTTTCCAGATGAGATTGCTCTAAATAAGAATAGATTTTATGCTCTCTAATCTAGAGAAGATCAAGCGTAATCTCCTCATGTTGCCTCCGGTATGTTTTTTATGCTTTATTAATTTCTGGGTTTCTTTTCTTTTGTGACTTGCTATGTTGGACCTTGAACTTATTTTTAGCATGAATGATGTACAAATGTGATTATATAATCTTACTTTCAAGGGGAAGATAATGTTCCAAAAAATTAAGGTTATTGTGTGTTTATCTATTGCCATGATTCCCTTATGTGCATGTTCATGAAAATATCTTAGGTCTTGATAGAAAAGACTTACATACATTTTTTCCTCATGTTGTGGTGCATTTGATTGGAATTGCATATAAACTCCATGACATGAACTAATTAACATACCTTAGGAGTTGAAAGATTCTCATTTAATAAAGGCTTTCTGAGAGTAAATTTCTTTAGGATCCATGAGTGTGTGTTGATCATGTTTTAGTTAGGAGGATTTATTTCCTCCTTGAAATGAGTAAATGTAGAAGTTCACACCATTTGAGTTGTTAGAAGTAGTTCCTACTCCCTTGTGTTGCATTAAATATGTTTATCTTGGAAACAAAATTTTCTTCCTTGATTGCATGCATGATTGGCTGCAAGTTTAGAGAGGTGACCTCAATAAATGTTTAGAATCATAATTCGAGGATGAATGAGCCCAAGGGGGAGATATTGTTATTCCTCAAAAGCTGGCAAACTAAATTAGAAAGTTCTAGAGCCTTGTTATAGAGTTTTAGAGTTTTCTATGATTGTTAAAATCGTAAAAATTATTCCCCTACATAGGATGAAGGTTTTAGGGCTAGGGATTCAAGGTATGAACACCAAGGACTACCCAAGGGATCCTTGAGGAGAAACCTTAGAATAGCCCCAAAAGCTGTCAAAAAGCAGTCACCTTTGACTAGTAGATCAACCCACGCCCCGTAGTTTGGGGTCATAGGCCAAGTCCTGCACTTTTCTGAAATTTTTAGCCTTAGTTCACCACCCATGAGGGTGCAACACGATCTTTAGACCCATCCACGGTCCGTGGTTGGGGTTTTCTGAGTGGGGTCAAATTTAAAGTTTAGTTTTTAAGTTGAGGGCTTAGCGGTTAATTGACAATTAGTTAGGGGGTAAGGGAGGTTGATAGTCTCCTATATATGAATAATAGACCCATAACTAAGTGAATGAAATCATTCTTCCAAAACCTCAAAAAAAGCCCAAATTCTATCCAAATAATTCACTCTCTAGAAGTGAAGAAGAACAAGAAAACTAAGACGGGTAGATTTCCTCCATTGTTTCAATGTGTTAGGAATTAAAATTAAGGTATGTTGTCTTATTCATATATGGTTCTTCCACCCATACATCCCCATAGTTTTCCCCAATTGTGAAGTCAAAACGCAATTCTAGCTAGGGTTTCTTCCTACATTGTGGGTAGTATTAAACTTTGATTCAAATCGCGTGATGATACTTAATTATGGTTGAATTGACATTTAATTATGATAATATGATGATTTTATGTTATTTCAATGGTAAACCCTAGTCTATTTGATGAATTTTATATTTTGGGAGTTTATGCCAGAAAAGGTGAATTTGAAGAATTAGAATTGATCCTCTAAAATTAATGTCATGTGTAGTAATGGTTCAATATTGGGGAACATATAGACATGAATTAAACTAGGATTTTTATTATGTATGATGGATCTTGACTTGTAAAGCATAGAATTTGAACCTTTTGATGAATTATGACTAGATTCACATGGTAAATAAGAATGTGATTAGAATGCCTCAGAATCTAGGGGTAATTGATGATTGTAGGCTTGAAAGTAAGTCTTGTAGTCAAGAATGTTGAATCAATAGGGCTTTGAGGGTAAAGGTAAGGGGATAGAAGTATAATAGGTATATTTGTGGTGAAAGATCGATATTCACCTAACCTAGCATATAAGTCCTAAAAAGTATAAAGTGCTAGAGTTACTTGGACTTGAATTTATTGTCAAGGACATCCTTTCATGAGACATGGGTCGTCTATGATTGGTCGGGAAAGTTGGTCGAAAATTTTGATCTATTCAATAACTATATCTTATTAATTGGTGGGCAATAGACAGGTAACTAATTGAGTTGATAATAATGAGAAAAGTGTAAAACTCTATGTGTTTGGTCAAAATCAGATAATCAAGTTGACGTATAGAGTATATAAATAAAAACAATTTGATTATTGATGAAACATATATACATGCCTGATTAGATGGACTTATTGTGCTTTTTTTGTTTGTTCTCCTGAAAGAAATGGCTTTCAAAGATGAGCTTCACCAAAATGAGGTAGTCAAAAGACCCTCAAAAGTTGCCAGAGCAAAAAAAAACAATCTAATGGGCAATTGTTCTATGGTCTTGCAACGTGTAGTACATATTTACATAACGGACGATGACGCTACAGACTCATCTAGTGATGAAGAGGAAAATCATCAAGGAGAGAAGTCCAAACGACAAAAATGGATTTGCAAAGAAATTATCTAAGATGATATCCTTCAAAGAGAAAAAAGATACAAAACTGCACCAAGAAAATGTAAAGAAGTACATGAGAGTTAGACAACAAAAATGGGGAAGATGGGTTGCAGAGATTCGAGATGTAAGAATGAATAAACGACATCGGTTGGGAAGTTTTGCCACTGCAGATAAAGTTGCTTTGGCATATGATAAGGCACCCATTGAAACAAAAGGTCCAAATGCTTTCACAAACATTCTTTAGCCTCCACCTAAGGAAATCAACCCCATCCACCATTAAGGAAGAGAAAATGCATGCAACTCCATATATGTTTAGTTACTTTATGGGTTCAAGTTTCCATAAGTTTATGCTCTCTAATCTCTTTTTGTAAAATTACACCATATATGTGTGAAATAAGGTCTTAGGCCTAACTCACATCCTAAAAACTAGATCAAAGGAAGGAGGATTTCCCAAGCCTTATAAGGAGTCGACCCATCTCATGAACCACCGATTTGGGACTTTTGTAATTCTTTACACCCTCACGCATGCCTAGTTTTAGCATATGGTGCATGGACAATTTTGAGTTTGGGGACCCCAACATCGGGTGAGACGGACCCTTCTCTGATATCATTTGAAATTAGGTCTTAGGCCTAACTCACACCCTAAAATCTAGCTCAAAGGGAGGAGGATTGCTCAAGCCTTATAAGGAGTCGATCCATCTTATTAACTACCAATTTGGGACTTTTGTCATTCAATAAAATCTCACTCACGCCTAGTGCTTAGCATCAAGTGCATGGACAAATTTTGATTTTAGGGGTCCCAACATTGTGTGAGACGGGCCCTGCTATGATACCATGTGAAATTAGGTTTTAGGCCTAACTCACAACCCAAAAGCTAGATCTAAGGAACGAGGATTTCCCAAGCCTCATATGGAGTCCACTCATCTCATTAACCACCGATTTGAGACTTTTTTTCATTCTTTAACACCCCACCTCACGCCCAGTGCTTAGCATCTGGTGCGTGGGCAATTTTGATTTTGGAGGGCCCCCCTGCTCCGATACCATGTCAAATTAGGTCATAAACCTAACTCACACCCCAAAATCTAGCTCAAAAGGAGGAGGATTGTCCAAGCCTTATAAGGAGTCCACCCATCTCATTAACCACAAATGTGGGACTTTGTCATTCTTTAACACCCCACTTCACGCCCAATGATTAGCATCTGGTGCATGTTGTTGAACTAATCAATTGGAGGTAGATGAATAAGTATGATTTGTGTATTGATGATGTGGAGTTTTTTTGTTGTATTCCTTGTAAAGATTTTCTAAAAATAACATTATCTAAAAATGATAATTTTGCTAGATAAACAACCTTGGGTTATAAAAAAATATCTAGACAATATATTTCTCAAGCAACAAAAATGTACAATATAGTTTATCATAAATCGTAAAATAAGTAATTCAAAGATTTTAGTTAAATAGTTCATTTGAAAATTTTCTGAAAAGCTAAATTATTTATATGAAGCTATTACTTCTTTGATCCCTTAACATATCCTGAGGAGCTTGACATAGAAATTTCATTAGAGTTGCTCATTGTGTTTTTTCTTATATCAAACATAAATTGGTACTCAATTTCTTCATTAATTAGATAGGTTGCATTAGGTCAATTTTGTACATTTCTACCTAAATGTAAATTCGTTCTCAAAATGGATAGGATGAGACCATTTTTCTTATCAAAGTAATAATAATTATGCTTTAGTTTCAAACAAGATCGATTAAATAGAGACGTCCTAATAAGACAAATATATACAAAGTCACATGGTACACACTTTTTAGCTTGATATTGGCGTGGCAGTAGAAACATATTTATGAGGTTAAATAGACGAAAGCAGCCTTCTTTGAAATCACCTCAACATTTTCATTCTTAATAATGATCTATATGGTACAGTTTGAACTTCGAGGTTGATTTTTTTAAATTGTGATCATAAATTTTGTCTTTTCTAGTCTTTTATGAAAAAAAATAGTTTTTTGTCCTATTATAAGATATTTTTTTTTCTTATACATAAGAGATGTGAAAATAATATTTTCTTTCATTCAAATCGTAAGAAGACAAGAGATCTCATTTTCTTGTTTCTATGTAAGTTTCTACAAACAAATTCTAAAACTTATATATGTCAAGATTGTACTAATTTGGATATGTTTGTGTCTTAGCGTTTTATCTTTTGAACCATATGAAATTCATGATGGAATGTATGTACCTTTTTTGTCTTGATCCACAAGGTCATTTTTGAAAACGTTTATAAACTTATCATTTTAACCCTACCGATTGTTTTCCCGACTCATTAATTATCGGTCGGTGAAGTTGGTTGAAAATTTTGAACAATTCGATAACTATACTCCATTAATTGATGGGTAATTGTTAGATAATTAATTGAGTTGATAATGATGAACTAAATCTGAAACTTGCTTAAGACCCTATACCTTTTGGACCATTTGTTTTTCATGATCTTATTTTCTACAAAATTATTGTCTTGCTTTGCTAAGGTTCTCTATCCGATGACGCCAATTACTATCACCACTGCCAATCATCTTCATCATTGTAAGGTAAAATTAATGCTACTCTAGAATTTCACTTTTGATGCCATGACTACTTAGTCAATTTATACATATTGAAGGGATAAATCTTAAATTCAACTAGTCACACGTTGAGATAGACTATTATAGAATTGATTAATGCACTATTGGATTTTATAATTAATTACTTTATATTCTAATAGGTCCTTATTATAGAAACTAGGAAACAATTAAGTGGGTTTTGATTTAGAAGAATGAAATAACTTAATCTACATGTCCTTTTTTAAAAATGGAGAACAATGTTTTTAATGACCAATTATTACGTCATGATTTAGGTCATGATTAATGAATCATAATAAATTAATTAATAAAAATGTATGGTGCCTCAATATAAGGTTTTGAAACAGTAAGTGTTCTCGTTAATTTTGTTCGTAATTTACTTCGCAGTTTCTTTGATTTACCATATTAAATTTAAAGTTTTAATACATTGATATACGTAATAAAATATTAGGTTTATGGTGTATTGAATTCTGATTCAAAGTATTACCATGTTAATTAAGTTTGTTAATAGAGTCATATATTCAGGACCTAGCTGTTAGGAAATATGCTAATCATGGTGCCGTACTTTCTAGTTGTAAATTTTATTTAGTAATTACTTGTTTCATATATGGAAGTAGTAATCATTTACCGACTTAATAGTTTGTTATGAAGTTGTACTTTCTGTTGATTTCATATATCGAATAGAAAGGACTTCAACATAAAATTCTTTGAACCTTTGAACCTTTGTCTCTTCCTAAAGTTTTCCTGCCTATTTACGCCAACGTCATTGGTATCAGAGTAATGTCAATTAATGGAAATGTATTTAGTGTGGAACAACCACTCCTTCCCATCTTCAATGGGGAAAACTACGAACTCTGGAGTATTCGTATGAAAATAATTTTCAAATATCAAAATCTTTGGGACTCGGTACAACGAGGATTTGCACATCCTGACGAACAAAATAGACCATGAGACAGTAAGAAAGAAGATGCTTAAGCACTGGTATTTATCCAGCAGGTAGTTCATGATAGCCACTTTTCATGGTTGCAGCAACAACCACATCGAAGCAAGCTTGGTCCATTATGCAAAAAGACTTTCAAACTGATTGAAAGGTCATTATGATGAGATTACAATCACTTCAGCGTGACTGTAAAATCTTGATGATGAAAAATGGATAATCAATTTCTAATTTCTTGTTTAGAGCAATGGCAATTATCACCAAAATTCAATCATGTGGCGAGAAAATTACTGATAAATGATTGTGAAAAAGATATTGTGAAGCTTGACTTCATAATTTGATCATGTAGTTGCTTCTATAATAGTCGAAGGATCTATCAGTTTTTTCCTTTTAATATTTGATAGGATCTCTTCAAGGCCATGAGGTGAGACTCAATCGATCTATTAAAAATTATTAAGATAAAGCATTCCAGGTGAAGGAAGCGACAACTAAATGTGGTGAGAACAATGTTAGGATCGAAAATAAGTAGGTTTAAATGCGGAAGCTAGCAAAGCAAACCTCAAAAGACCACGAGTAAGAAGACAACGAGAAATATACCAAAAGACACAAAGATTTAACGTGGTTCGGTCAATCGACCTACGTCCACAAAGGAGATGAGCAATCCACTATAAACATGAGAGTACAAAATATAGAGGGAAACAACCTCAACCAATTCACTCGGAATACATGAGAGGTTCACAAATTCTCCCCCTAACCGAAACTCTCAAATCCCTTAAAACTACATTGTGAATGCTGATTAAGTTAGAAGGAACAGGACTCTATTTATAGAGTCCTAAACCTTTTCCTACCAAAAAAAGAATTAGTAAATTCAAAACCTTTTCCTAAAAGGAAAACCTATTTATGGTAAGAAATCAGGTCAAATAAAACCTAACAAATCTCCCCCTTGGCCTGAATTTCTGACAAAATAAATTTGTCCACCTTCTTGACTTAATCTTCAACAACTTGCTTCTCCTCTCCATAATCTCCTTTGCAAAATTTATGTCTCAACACAAAGAATCTCTCTGAAACAATTTCTCCAACAAAATCTTCATTACTGTCAAAAAGGTTACTGCTAGAACTACACCGCCAAGATGAACACATCTTTCTAACCTGGTTCAATCATCGATTATCGAACCACTGAACCTGACTCCGTCATTGAATCTGGCTCTGATACCACTTTTTAGGATCGAAAATAAGCAGGTTTAAATGCGGAAGCTAGCAAAGCAAACCTCAAAAGACCACGAGTAAGAAGACAACGAGAAATATACCAAAAGACACAAAGAATTAACGTGGTTCGGTCAATCGACCTACGTCCACAAAGGAGATGAGCAATCCACTATAAACATGAGAGTACAAAATACAGAGGGAAACAACCTCAACCAATTCACTCGGAATACATGAGAGGTTCACAAATTCTCCCCCTAACCGAAACTCTCAAATCCCTTAAAACTACATTGTGAATGCTGATTAAGTTAGAAGGAACCTATTTATAGAGTCCTAAACCTTTTCCTACCAAAAAAAGAATTAGTAAATTCAAAACCTTTTCCTAAAAGGAAAACCTATTTATGGTAAGAAATCAGGTCAAATAAAACCTAACAAATCTCCCCCTTGGCCTGAATTTCGGACAAAATAAATTTGTCCATCTTCTTGACTTAATCTTCAACAACTTGCTTCTCCTCTCCATAATCTCCTTTGCAAAATTTATGTCTCAACACAAAGAATCTCTCTGAAACAATTTCTCCAACAAAATCTTCATTACTGTCAAAAAGGTTACTGCTAGAACTACACCGCCAAGATGAACACATCTTTCTAACCTGGTTCAATCATCGATTATCGAACCACTGAACCTGACTCCGTCATTGAATCTGGCTCTGATACCACTTTGTTGGGAAAGACAAGGCATTAACAAAGAATGCCTGACAGGATAACAGCGGAAGAATACCCAAGTCTATACTTTCCCTTCTCGATTTGAACCAAGAGAAGACAAACAACCACAAGCAATATGATAGTTAGGCAGAAAGTAATTCAGCCAAGCAAATATAACAAGACAATAATAAACCAATCACACAAGACACCAAGATTTACGTGGAAAACCCTTCAATGTGAAGAGTAAAAAAACCACGGGACCAAAAGCTCCACTATAATCACCAAGAGTTACAATATTGTTCTCCAACATTGGCCACAAAACAAGTGCCAAACAACGAGCAACAACAAAATAAGATTGCACCAAATCTAGAGAATTAAAGGAGCAAAATCACCAATTTCGCAGCTACTGTTCACGACAGCAAAACCGAAGCTGCAGGCCACCAAATCCAACTCTGTCAGTTTCTAATCAAAGATTGAGATGAAGATAATATGCTGTCCAAAAATCAGCTCAATCGGACAAGAAACGAAGCGGGAATCGCAATTTGAAGTTGGCTATTATGGCTGAATTTGGACTGCGAATTTTTCTCTTTTCTCTCTTTTGGCTGCTGAAAAAATCTCTCTTGTGTATGTCTGAAAATAAGACCTAAAATAGGCTTATATTTGGCTCATAAGAATGGGCTTATGGGCAAAAATGGGTTGGTCCAAATTGGGCTTTTATTTATCCACATAGGAAGGGAAAAAGACCTATAACCCAACAATTCTCCCTCTCACGACTATGTGGAGGAGACCGCCATCCCGGCGATCATGCAACAATCTTCAAACTTCCCTCTTGGCAAAGCTTTAGTCATCATATCGGAACCATTGTCATTTGTATGAATCTTTTCAAGCTCAAGCAACTTAGAATCCAACACATCTCGAATCCAATGGTATCTCACATCAATGTGTTTAGACCGACCATGGAACGTAGAATTCTTGCCAAGATGTATAGCACTTTGACTGTCACAATAAAGCACATACCTCTCTTGAGCACAACCAAGTTCCCCCAAGAATCTCTTCATCCAAAGCAATTCTTTACAAGCTTCAACGACAGCAATAAGCTCAGCTTCTGTAGTAGATAGAGCAACACATTTTTGCAACCTAGATTGCCAAGACACAGCTCCCCCTGCAAAAGTAACCAAGTACCCTGAAGTAGAGTTGCGAGTATCAACATCACCAGCCATGTCTGAATCAGTATAACCACAAAGAATAGGCTTCCCTGTACCAAAACACAAACTCATACTAGAAGTGCCACAAAGATATCTCATAACCCACTTCACAGCATTCCAATGTTCTCTTCTCGGATTAGAAAGAAAACGGCTAACAACTCCAACAGCGTGAGCAATATCCGGTCTTGTACAAACCATCGCATACATCAAACTACCAACAGCTGAAGCATAAGGAACTTTCTTCATATCTTCCTTCTCATCATCACTAGAAGGACACTGTTTCGTGCTCAATTTGAAGTGCATAGCTAAAGGTGTACTGACAACCTTAGCTTTGTCCATGCTGAATCTGCGAAGTACTTTCTGAATGTACTTCTCTTGTGATAATACCAATTTCTTGGCCTTTCTATCACGGACAATCTGCATGCCAAGAATCTGCCTTGCTGGTCCTAAGTCTTTCATAGCAAAAGACTTACTCAACTCTTGCTTCAACTTCTGAATCCTGCAAGTATTATGACCAACAACAAGCATGTCATCAACATAAAGCAAAACAATAATAAAGTCACTATCAGAGAACTTTTGCACAAAAACACAATGGTCTGAAGAAGTCTTCTTGAAGCCCTGCTGACTCATAAAAGAACCAAACTTCATGTACCACTGCCTGGGAGCTTGTTTCAAACCATACAAGCTCTTCTTCAATTTGCAAACATAATTCTCTTTACCCTTGACTTCAAAACCTTCCGGTTGCTCCATATAAATTTCTTCATCTAAGTCACCATGGAGGAAAGCAGTTTTAACATCCATTTGCTCAACCTCTAAATCTAGACTTGCAGCCAAGCCTAGAACCACACGAATGGATGACATCTTCACAACTGGAGAGAATATCTCATCAAAATCAACTCCCCTTTTCTGATTAAATCCCTTGACAACTAATCTAGCTTTGTATCGTGGAACTGGATTACCATCTTCATGTTTCACCCGAAAAACCCACCTGTTTTTCAAAGCTTTTCTGTCTTTAGGTAACTTAACCAAATCAAAGGTATGATTATCATGCAAGGATTTAATCTCATCTTCCATAGCATCAAACGACCTTTCTTTTTCTTCACTTTCCATGGCCTCATCAAGACTCTCAATTTCTACCCCGTCACTCAAGAGTACATACTCATTAGGAGAATAACGAGATGAAGGAATTCTCTCTCTACTAGATCGTCTGAGAGAACTCTCTGGAGCATCTATAATCGGTTGTTGGACAACCACATCATCTTGCACTGGAGCATCAACAACATCATGCCGGTCATTCTGAACATGATCACCATCTTCATTATCAACTTGATTTTCATCATTATGAAGATTTTCTTCCGGTGCAGTAGTCAAAGGAACTCGATCAACATCAACTAAGCTCTCACTACTCTGAAAATCAGCCTTGTCAGCTTTGTCAAAATCTTCAATTGTTTGGTCTTCAAAGAACACAACATCACGGCTTCTAACAAGTTTCTTCTCAACAGGATCATAGAAACGATAGCCAAATTCATCTTGACCATAACCAATGAAGATACACTGCCTAGTTTTAACATCCAACTTTGACCTTTCATCCTTAGGAACATGTACAAAGGCTTTACACCCAAAGACTCTAAGATGATCATAAGAAACATTCTTACCAGTCCAAACTCTTTCAGGGACATCACCATCTAAAGGAACAGCAGGAGATAAATTGATAACATAAGCAACAGTATTAAGTGCTTCTGCCCAAAAGGAATCTGACAGCTTCGCATCTGAAAGCATACATCTAACCCTCTCAACTAGAGTTCTGTTCATCCTCTCTGCTAAACCATTTAACTGAGGAGTCTTTGGAGGAGTTTTCTGATGCCTAATACCCTGCTCTCTGCAATATCTATCAAAAGGACCAATATACTCACCACCATTATCTGAGCGGATGCATTTCAATGTCTTCCCTGTTTGTCTTTCAACCAAGGCCTGAAAACTCTTGAACACATCAAGTACTTGATCCTTGGACTTCAAAGGAAATACCCAGAGTTTGCGAGAATGATCATCAATAAAAGTCACAAAGTAAAGTGCACCACCATGAGATCTTACCTTAAAAGGACCACACAAATCAGAATGTACCAACTCCAGCAAATCAAGCTTTCTTGAAGGCGGATGACTCTGAAAAGAAACTCTTTTCTGTTTACCGGCTAAGCAATGAACACATTTCTTCAACTTTGCTTATTTCACTCCAGAAAGCAAATTTTTCTTAGCCAAACTATCAATCCCCTTCTCGCTCATATGACTCAGCCTTCTATGCCATAACTCTGATGAAGTATCATACTCCACCAAATTTACTGAGTCTCTGGATATGGAGCCCTAAAATACATACAAGTTAGACAACTTGTCACCACGGGCCACAACCATCAAACCTCTAGTAAGCTTCCACTGGCCAACACCTAGTGTATTAACATAACCCTCATCATCAAGATATCCCACAGAAATCAAATTCAAGCGAACATCTGGAGCATGCTTGACATTATTGAGAACTAGTTTGGAACCATTGTTACTTTCCAAACAAACTGTCCCAATGCCTATAACTTCAACTTCATGATTATTGCCCATTTTCAACGTTCCAAAATTACCTGGAGTATAAGAAGAAAATAATTCCTTCTTTGGCGTGACATGAGAAGTAGCACCAGAATCCACAAACCAGCTAGACTCATCACGAACAAGATTAATGGCATTTTCATCACAAGAAACAAGAAGATCTTTATTAGCAACAACAGCAACACGATTTTCATTATCGCCTTCTCTCTTTTGTTGTCTCATATCTCTCTTGTGCTTGTAACAATATTTCATGATATGCCCATTCTTGTGGCAATAGTCACATGTAGTATTCTTGTATTTAGACTTTGACTTGCTTCTACTTTTACCTCTATCATTTTGACCTCTCGACTTGTTTCTCCCCCTATCTTTAGTAACCAAAACATCGGAGTGTGAATCTGAAGAAGATGAGGCTTGAGATCTTCTTCTCATTTCTTCATTCAAGACACCACTCTTAGTATATTCCATGGTTACAACACCACTGGGAGCAGAATTAGTCAAAGAAACTCGAAGAGTTTCCCAAGAGTCTGGCAGAGTATTAAGAAGCCAAAGTCCCTGTATCTCATCATCAAACTTTACACCCATTCCGGACAGCTGGTCAAGAACACCCTGAAAATCATTAATATGATCAGAAATAGGAGTGCCCTCTTTAAACCTGATATTCATTAATTGTTTCAATAGGAACAACTTGTTGTTGCCAGTCTTCGAAGCATAAAGTGTCTCGAGCTTGTCCCACAAACTTTTGGCATGTGTCTCATTCACAATATGATTTCTAACATTATCTTCAACCCATTGTCTAATATAGCCACAAACCTGCAGATGCTCAAATTCCCATTCTTCATCATTCAAAGACTGAGGCTTATTAGAAGCAAACACAGGTAAATGCATCTTCTTGACAAATAGAAGATCTTTCATCTTGCCTTTCCAAATATGATAGTTACTACCATTTAAACACACCATTTTGCTCATATTTGCCTCCATCATTCAAAACGACAATCAACAATAACCAATGCTCTGATACCACTTCTTAGGATCGAAAATAAGCAGGTGTAAATGCGAAAGCTAGCAAAGCAAACATCAAAAGACCACGAGTAAGAAGACAACGAGAAATATACCAAAAGACACAAGATTTAACGTGGTTCGGTCAATCGACCTACGTCCACAAAGGAGATGAGCGATCCACTATAAACATGAGAGTACAAAATACAGAGGGAAACAACCTCAACCAATTCACTCGGAATACATGAGAGGTTCACAAATTCTCCCCCTAACCGAAACACTCAAATCCCTTAAAACTACATTGTGAATGCTGATTAAGTTAGAAGGAACAGGACTCTATTTATAGAGTCCTAAACCTTTTCCTACCAAAAAAAGAATTAGTAAATTCAAAACCTTTTCCTAAAAGGAAAACCTATTTATGGTAAGAAATCAGGTCAAATAAAACCTAACAAACAATGGTCCAGCAAGTAAAGGTCCAGGAAGAGGAGGACGTTGTAGTAGTCGAGGTCGTGGCTATGGAAGAGGCTGAGGAAGGAATGATGGGCATAGGTCGTCCAATGAGCAAAGTAACACAAAGAATTGCATTCAATGTCATCATTATTAACGCTACGGGCATATAAATTCTAACTCATGGTATAAAGATTAGAAAATAAACTTTGCATCAACAGAAAATGAGGAAAAGAATTATCTCTTTATGTCTTGCGTTGATACATATCATAAGCAAATTGATATACAGTTTGTAAATAGTGGTTTATTCAAATAATATGACAAGCACCATATCTTTGTTCCAGGTGCTAGATGAGAAGCAACAGAAATAGGTTCACCTTTTCAATACAATAGAGATGCTGGTTGAAGGAAAAAGCACTGTGGGTATTGATACTAGCCACAACATAGTAAATATGTTTGACATCGTTCAGTTTGTACCTAATTTAGGATACAATTTCTTTTGTGCTAGACAACCAATGTCCAATGGGCATTCTCTTTGGATTGATGATGATTCTTGTGCCATTACAAACAATGTCAGGCAAAAAGGTTTGCATCACTATGATGTCAAACAAGATGTTTTTGCTGGATATTTCCAACATGGAAAGTTTTACGCTTGTTGCAAGTGCAAATGATGAGTCTAGGTTGTGGCTTTTAGGTATGGTCACTTCAATTTAAAGGGCCTTAAATTTCTAGTTGACAAAGGTATGGTTCTTGGATAACCAAAAATTAATTCTGTTGAATCGTGTGCATTTATGGAAAACAAACTTCGAAGTCATTTCTTGTTGTAAAAGCTTGGAGGGCTTCAAAATGTCTTGAATTAATATATGTTAATTTATATGGACCAATGCATACTACATCTTTTAGTGGGCTTCGTTATTTTGTCCTATTTAGAGATGATTGTAGTCGCATGAGATGGGTCTATTAGTTAGAAACCAAATACGAAACATTTCAAAATTCAAGTACTTTAAAACCCATATTTAAGAAGCAAAGTGGTAGTGCATAAATATATTTCAACAGATAGAGGCCGTGAATTCTTGTCCAAGGAGTAATATTTTTTATGAGAAAAATGGCATTCATGGAGAGCTAATAACATCTTATACTCTGGAGCAAAATGGTGTTGCTGAGCAAAAAAAATTACACAGTGTTGTTGATGGAAATAAAAATGTTACAAGCAAAGGGACTTCCAAATCAATTTTGGGTTGAAGTTGTAACGACATCAGTCCATCTATTGAATTTGTCTCCAGTAAATTTTTTTATGAATCAAACTCCATTTCAATCTTGGAAGGGTAGAAAACCATATATAAATTATTTAAGAATTTTATCTTGTATTGCTTATGCTTTGGTAAATTACCAATTTCGTCATAAGTTTGATGAAAAATCTGAAAATTGTGTTCTTATTGGTTAGTGCACACAATATAAAGCATATATTTTGTATAACCCTCTTAGTAGAAAGATTTTAATTTGGAGGAATGTATTATTTGATGAAATGGCAAGTTGGAATTGGAATCAAAGCACAATAAGATGCAAGAACAGATTCCTATGCCTACTGGAATCACTTTTGATGCAATTCAGCAGCCAACGCCAACAGCTACAGCATCCGAATCTAGTACCACTTCTCTAGATTTATTTTTTTCAACTTCAGGGAGCAGAAACTTTTCATCTACTACTCTTGAACAGTGTTCAGATGAGCCAATTCCATTAAGAATATCAATAAGGCTTATAAATTTGAACGCCAAGTACACCAACGGCACCTATACAACATGTCAATTCTCTTTTGCAATGTCAGATCCTACACATTATGGAATAAGCGACTAAAATGGAAGAATAGCATAGAGCGATGTTAGGTGAAATGAAATCTATCAAAAATAATGGGACCCTGCAAAAGCATAAAGCTCCTCTTTTGGCAAAAGGACATGCACAAAAATATAATATTTATTTTGAAGAAACAATTTATCTAGTTGCTCAATGTGAAACTTTTAGACTTTTTCTAGCGTTGGTTGCACAGTCACAATAGCTAGTTTATCAAATTGATGTCCAGTCGACATTTCTCAATGGAGTCCTACAAGAAGAGGTCTACATAGCACAACCAGAAGGTTTTATAAAGAACGGTGATGAAACAAAGGTCTGTAAAATGAAAAAGGCATTGTTTGTTTGAAGGTAGCCACTCGGGCGGATGTAGCAAAATCGATGGGTATTTTCAACGAAAGGGATATATAGAAGTGACTATGAACCCATGTTGAAGGTAAAGAATAAAGGTAATGTTTTCATCATTGTTTGCCTTTATGTTGATGATATCATTTATTCTAGCTCTTCAATTTCTTTGGTGGATGAATTTAAGTTTCAAATGATGAATGCGTTTGAGATATAAGATATGGGATTATTACATTATTTTCTTGGCCTTGAAGTCCATCAAGCTGAATATTGAATATTTCTTTCACAAAGGAAATATGCAAAAATTTTCTCATTAAGTGTAATTTGCTTAATTGAAAGCCTTCTTCCACACCTACTCATGTTGGTGAAAACCTGCACCTTAATGATGGAGCAGAGATGGATGATGCAAGAAGTTTCAGAAGAGTGGTTGCACGTTTAATTGACCTAACCCATACTCACACAAATATTTCATTCTTATGTGGTGTTATATCCAAGTTAATGCAACAATCTTGAAAGGTTCATTTTGGAGCAGCAAAAAAAGTTATGCATTTTGTCGCTGGAACTATGGAATATGGGATTTGGCATTCACAAGTGTCTAACATAAGATTATGTGGGTTCACGAAATGGATTTTGCTGATTCATTGTATGATACATGAAGTATTTCAGCACATATTTTCTTACTCTTGGGTCAGGAGTAATATATTTGAGCTCAAAGAAGTAAGCTACAACAACCTTATCCAAATTTGCAGCTGAGTACATTACAGCTACTTCCCCGCTTGCCAAGCTATCTCGCTAAGAAGTATGTTGGCAAAACTTCAGCATAAGCACAAAAGTGGAACAGAGATATCTTGCAACAATAAAGGATTAATATACATGACAAAGAATCCAATTTTTCATCGTAGAAACAAGAACATTGATGTTCGCATCCATTTCATTCATGATTTGGTTACAAATGAGGATATTGTATTGAAGCATTGCAACACCCATAAGCAATTAAGCCATATATTTACGAAGTCGTTGGCAGCGGAGAAGTTTATTTATTTGAGGGCTTCGCTTGGTGTCTGTAACTCTAATTCAAGGGGGAATATTGAAGACTAATTCAAAGTATGACCATGTCATTATTTTTGTTAGTAGAGTCCTATATAGTTGGGATACATTAGCGAATATAGATCATGGTGCAGTACTTTCTAGTTGTGTTTTCATTAGTAATTAGTTATTTCATCAATGGAAGTAGTGGTCATTCAGTGACTTAGTAGTTTGTAGCTTAAGTCTGTATAAAGTTGTACTTTCCTGTTATTTCATATCCTGAAAAATAAAAGACTTCAGTATACAATTATCTTAACCTTCAAACCTCTGTTTCTCCTTCAAGTTTTCCAACATATTTACTCCAACACGGTAATATATCAATACCATTAGATTATAATATTGGAGGAATTCAGACTTATTTCTAGACTTGAAAAATGGAAAATGTAATAGTTGAAATGTTAATTAGCATCAAGAGTTACGAACTTGGTCATAAATGATTTAGTGAATTTTTAGGTTAAGGCTAAAGACATAGTAATGTGGGTCTTATTAGTTTTGAAATATAATTGTGAATATGTACTTGAATAGATTACATTATTTTGAAAGCTCAAAGAAAAGGGAAGACTCAAGTCCTGAAGTGATTATTCGGTTATTTGAGGCAATTGGACCTTTTAACCCTTGTTAAGTGCATTGATTCGTGTATTTCCTTGTGGTATGTGTTGGAGGGTAATGGAAATCGGTGATGGGTTGACTTGTTTATGTTGAATAATTTTGTAATACCTTGTAGCAAAAATAGACCAAAAATAAGTTTTTCAGAAAAATCTGCAGGTGCAGCTGATGTGACCATCAACGGATTGTAGCCTGACCCACCGTCCGTCCTGCACAACCGTCGATGAAATCAGAAACTCCCAAAAATCTTAGCCCAGGAAAATGAGTTAAGTGTTGGTCGACGGACGGACTTAAGGTCTGTATGTCAAACTACGGTGCGTAGTCCATGACCGTCGATCGAGACCCCCCTTCACCCACTCTCTGACAAGAGCCACGGATGACCATCACGGTCCGTAGGTGGACCTACGGTCCGTAGGTGGGAATTAGCAGACAGTTAAGGGGAAAATGTAGTTGGTTCAACTTGAAATGGTCATAAATTTTAGCACAAAATGAATTAGGTGTCCAATAACCTACCCACAAATAGAAAATTGAATTAGATTTTCATATCCACCAACCTTGCTAAAATCCGACCTTCAAGTAAAATGTTATGCCCGTTTTAGTAAAGGTCTGTCGAACAGGCCCAACCTACGGACCAAACGACGGACCGTCTGTCCTGGTCTTCGTTTGGTCCGACAGCAACATACCCAGAGGTCTTTTGGTCTTTTCCCACTTTGTTTAAACCCTAAGATACATCATTTTGACACTAAATCATCATATTTTAGTCAATTTAAACCTAGAAACATAACTAAAACTTATCCTAAGTCAAATCATTAATCAAACATAGAAAATTAAAAGCAAGAAAGGAGAAAATGGTCAAGAATCCTAGTTCAAGAAAGCGACAAGGTTCCAGCAGTTCCAGCCCCAAAATCTAAGTGTTTCTCAGTGAATTTCATCACCAGGTATGTGGAATTTCACTAGTGGGTTCTTTTCACCCATTGGGTCCCTAGTTTTTAGTCAGATTCTTGATTCTCTTGTCATGATTAAATCTAGGGTTTCTAACTTTGATAGAACCTAATGAATTTATTAAATAAATGATCCAAATCAGATTATCATGGTATTACTCAGATTATCGCATTAATTTCAAAACCGTAGCTTTGTATTTATTTACATCTTGAATTACACATGCTAGGTCAAATACTTAAGACACTTCATATATACATGCCTCAGTTATAAATGCATGATTACCAGATTAATTGTTGCATTCTGAGTTTGCATGTTAAGTTTCAAGCTATCCAGTATTTACAGAAACTCAGACATAATCAGTAAATTTACAGAATTCATTGGGATTAGCATAATACCGAGTTGGACTAGTGTTCAGCATACCCAATAGTTGTTGGGTTATGGGTCTTTTTCCCTTACTATGTGGATAAATAAAAGCCCAATTTGGACCAACCCATTTTTACCCATAGGCCCATTCTTATGAGGCAAATATAAGCCTATTTAGGTCTTATTTTCATATAAACAGAGAGTTTTTTCAGCAGCCAAAAAGAGAGAAAGAGAGCAGTTTTCGCAGTCAAAATTCAGCCCTAAAAGCCAACTTCAAATTGCGATTCCCGCTTCGTTTCTTGTCCGATTGAGCTGATTTTTGGACAGAATATTATCTTCATCTCAATATTTGATTAGGAACTGACAGAGTTGGATTTGGTGGACTGCAGCTTTAGTTTTGCTGTCGTGAACAGTAGCTGCGAAATTGGTGATTTTGCTCCTTTAATTCTCTAGATTTGGTGCAATTTTATTTTGTTGTTGCTCGTTGTTTGGCACTTGTTTTGTGGCCAATTTTTGAGAACAATATTGTAACTCTTGGTGATTATAGTGGAGCTTTTGGTCCCGTGGTTTTTTACTCTTCACATCGAAGGGTTTTCCACGTAAATCTTGGTGTCTTGTGTAATTGGTTTATTATTGCCTTGTTATATTTGTTTGGTTGAATTACTTGCTGCCATACTATCATATTGCTTGTGGTTGCTTGTCTTCTCTTGGTTCAAATCGAGAAGGGAAAGTATAGACTTGGGTATTCTTCCGCTGTTATCCTGTCAGGCATTTTTGTTAGTGCCTTGTCTTTCCCAACAAAGTGGTATCAGAGCATTGGTTATTGTTGATTGTCTTTTTGAATGATGGAGGCAAATATGAGCAAAATGGTATGTTTAAATGGTAGTAACTATCATATTTGGAAAGGCAAGATGAAAGATCTTCTATTTGTCAAGAAGATGCATTTACCTGTGTTTTCTTTCTAATAAGCCTCAGTCTTTGAATGATGAAGAATGGGAATTTGAGCATCTGCAGTTTTGTGGCTATATTAGACAATGGATTGAAGATAATGTTAGAAATCATATTGTGAATGATACACATGCCAAAAGTTTGTGGGACAAGCTCGAGACACTTTATGCTTCGAAGACTGGCAACAACAAGTTGTTCCTATTGAAACAATTAATGAATATCAGGTATAAAGAGGGCACTCCTATTTCTGATCATATTAATGATTTTCAGGGTGTTCTTGACCAGCTTTCCGGAATGGGTGTAAATTTTGATGATGAGATGCAGGGACTTTGGCTTCTTAATACTCTGTCAGACTCTTGGGAAACTCTTCGAGTTTTCTTTGACTAATTCTGCTCCCAGTGGTGTTGTAACCATGGAATATACTAAGAGTGGTGTCTTGAATGAAGAAATGAGAAGAAGATCTCAGCCTCATCTTCTTCAGCTTCACACTCCTATGTTTTGGTTACTGAAGATAGGGGGAGAAACAAGTCCAGAGGTCAGAATGATAGAGGTAAAAGTAGAAGCAGTCAAAGTCTAAATACAAGAATATTACATATGACTATTGCCACAAGAATGGGCATATCATGAAATATTGTTACAAGCACAAGAGAGATATGAGACAACAAAAGAGAGAAGGCGATAATGAAAATCGTGTTGCTGTTGTTGCTAATGATGATCTTCTTGTTTCTTGTGATGAAAATGCCACTAATCTTGTTCGTGATGAGTCTAGCTGGTTTGTGGATTCTGGTGCTACTTCTCATGTCACGCCAAAGAAGGAATTATTTTCTTCTTATACTCCAGGTAATTTTGGAACGTTGAAAATGGGCAATAATCATGAAGTTGAAGTTATTGGCATTGGGACAGTTTGTTTGGAAAGTAACAATGTTCCAAACTAGTTCTCAATAATGTCAAGCATGCTCCAGATGTTCGTTGAATTTGATTTCTATGGGATATCTTGATGATGAGGGTTATGTTAATACACTTGGTGTTGGCCAGTGGAAGCTTCCTAGAGGTTTGATGGTTGTGGCCCGTGGTGACAAGTTGTCTAACTTGTATGTATTTCAGGGCTCCATGTACAGAGACTCAGTAAATTTGGTGGAGAATGATACTTCATCAGAGTTATGGCATAGAAGGTTGAGTCATATGAGCGAGAAGGGGATTGATAGTTTGGCTAACAAAATTTTGCTTTCTGGAGTGAAACAAGCAAAGCTGAAGAAATGTGTTCATTGCGTAGCCGGTAAACAGAAAAGAGTTTCTTTTCAGAGTCATCCGCCTTCAAGAAAGCTTGATTTACTGGAGTTGGTACATTCTGATTTGTGTGGTCCTTTTAAGGTAAGATTTCATGGTGGTGCACTTTACTTTGTGACTTTTATTGATGATCATTCTCGCAAACTCTGGGTATTTCTTTTGAAGTCCAAGGATGAAGTACTTGATTTGTTCAAGAGTTTTCAGGCCTTGGTTGAAATACAAATAGGGAAGACATTGAAATGCGTCCGCTCAGATAATGGTGGTGAGTATATTGGTCCTTTTGATAGATACTGCAGAGAGCAGGGTATTAGGCATCAGAAAACTCCTCCAAAGACTCCTCAGTTAAATGGTTTAGCAGAGAGGATGAACAGAACTCTAGTTGAGAGGGTTAGATGTATGCTTTCAGATGCTAAGCTGTCAGATTCTTTTTAGGCAGAAGCACTTAATACTGCTTCTTATGTTATCAATTTATCTCCTGCTGTTGCTTTAGAAGATGATGTCCCTGACAGAGTTTGGACTGGTAAGAATGTTTCTTATGATCATCTTAGAGTCTTTGGGTATAAAGCCTTTGTACGTGTTCCTAAGGATGAAAGGTCAAAGTTGGATGTTAAAACTAGGCAGTGTATCTTCATTGGTTATGGTCAGATGAATTTGGCTATCGTTTCTATGATCCTGTTGAGAAGAAACTTGTTAGAAGCCGTGATGTTGTGTTCTTTGAAGACCAAACAATTGAAGATTTTTACAAAGCTGACAAGGCTGATTTTCAGAGTAGTGAGAGCTTAGTTGATGTTGATCCAGTTCCTTTGAATATTGCACCGGAAGAAAATCTTCATAATGATGAAAATCAAGTTTTTAATGAAGATGGTGATCATGTTCAGAATGATCGGCATGATGTTGTTGATGCACCAGTGCAAGATGATGTGGTTGTCCAACAACCGATTATAGATGCTCCAGAGAGTTCTCTCAGACGATCTAGTAGAGAGAGAATTCCTTCATCTCGTTATTATCCCAATGAGTATGTACTCTTGACTGACGGGGGAGAACCTGAGAGTCTTGATGAGGCCATGGAAAGTGAAGAAAAAGAAAGGTGGTTTGATGCTATGGAAGATGAGATTAAATCCTTGCATGATAATCATACCTTTGATTTGGTTAAGTTACCTAAAGACAGAAAAGCTTTGAAAAATAGGTGGGTTTTTCGGGTGAAACATGAAGATGGTAATCCAGTTCCACGGTACAAAGCTAGATTAGTTGTCAAGGGATTTAATTAGAAAAGAGGAGTTGATTTTGATGAGATATTCTCTCCAGTTGTGAAGATGTCATCCATTCGTGTGGTTCTAGGCTTGGCTGCAAGTCTAGATTTAGAGGTTGAGCAAATGGATGTTAAAACTGCTTTCCTCCATGGTGACTTAGATGAAGAAATTTATATGGAGCAACCGGAAGGTTTTGAAGTCAAGGGTAAAGAGAATTATGTTTGCAAATTGAAGAAGAGCTTGTATGGTTGAAACAAGCTCCCAGGCAGTGGTACAGGAAGTTTGGTTCTTTTATGAGTCAGCAGGGCTTCAAGAAGACTTCTTCAGACCATTGTGTTTTTGTGCAAAAGTTCTCTGATGGTGACTTTATTATTGTGTTGCTTTATGTTGATAACATGCTTGTTGTTGGTCATAATACTTGCAGGATTCAGAAGTTTAAGCAAGAGTTGAGTAAGTCATTTGCTATGAAAGACTTAGGACCAGCAAGGCAGATTCTTGGCATACAGATTGTCCGTGATAGAAAGGCCAAGAAATTGGTATTATCACAAGAGAAGTACATTCAGAAAGTACTTCGCAGATTCAGCATGGACAAAGCTAAGGTTGTCAGTACACCTTTAGCTATGCACTTCAAATTGAGCACGAAACAGTGTCCTTCTAGTGATGATGAGAAGGAAGATATGAAGAAAGTTCCTTATGCTTCAGCTGTTGGTAGTTTGATGTATGCGATGGTTTGTACAAGACCGGATATTGCTCACGCTGTTGGAGTTGTTAGCCGTTTTCTTTCTAATCCGGGAAGAGAACATTGGAATGCTGTGAAGTGGGTTATGAGATATCTCTGTGGCACTTCTAGTCTGAGTTTGTGTTTTGGTACAGGGAAGCCTATTCTTTTTGGTTATACTGATTCAGACATGAATGGTGATGTAGATACTCGCAAGTCTACTTCAGGGTACTTGGTTACTTTTGCAGGGGGAGTTGTGTCTTGACAATCTAGGTTGCAAAAATGTGTTGCTCTATCTACTACAGAAGCTGAGCTTATTGCTGTCGTTGAAGCTTGTAAAGAATTGCTTTGGATGAAGAGATTCTTGGGGGAACTTGGTTGTGCTCAAGAGAGGTATGTGCTTTATTGTGACAGTCAAAGTGCTATACATCTTGGCAAGAATTCTACGTTCCATGGTCGGTCTAAACACATTGATGTGAGATACCATTGGATTCGAGATGTGTTGGATTCTAAGTTGCTTGAGCTTGAAAAGATTCATACAAATGACAATGGTTCCGATATGATGACTAAAGCTTTTCCAAGAGGGAAGTTTGAAGATTGTTGCATGGTCGTCGGGATGGCGGTCTCCTCCACATTGTCGTGAGGGGGAGAATTGTTGGGTTATGGGTCTTTTTCCCTTCCTATGTGGATAAATAAAAGTCCAATTTGGACCAACCCATTTTTACCCATAGGCCCATTCTTATGAGGCAAATATAAGCCTATTTAGGTCTTATTTTCATATACACAGAGAGTTTTTTCAGCAGCCAAAAAGAGAGAAAGAGAACAGTTTTCGCAGTCAAAATTCAGCCCTAACAGCGAACTTCAAATTGCGATTCCCGCTTCGTTTCTTGTCCGATTGAGCTGATTTTTGGACAACATATTATCTTCATCTCAATCTTTGATTAGGAACTGACATAGTTGGATTTGGTGGACTGGAGCTTCAGTTTTGCTGTCGTGAACAGTAGCTGCGAAATTTGTGATTTTGCTCCTTTAATTCTCTAGATTTGGTGCAATTTTATTTTGTTGTTGCTCGTTGTTTGGCACTTTTTTGTGGCCAATTTTTGAGAACAATATTGTAACTCTTGGTGATTATAGTGGAGCTTTTGGTCCCGTGGTTTTTTACTCTTCACATCGAAGGGTTTTCCACGTAAATCTTGGTGTCTTGTGTGATTGGTTTATTATTGCCTCGTTATATTTGTTTGGTTGAATTACTTGCTTCCTTACTATCATATTGCTTGTGGTTGTTTGTCTTCTCTTGGTTCAAATCGAGAAGGGAAAGTATAGACTTGGGTATTCCTCCGCTGTTATCCTGTCAGGCATTCTTTGTTAGTGCCTTGTCTATCCCTACAATAGTCCCACAATTACTAGCCAAGTAGTTTGTGAGTCCCCTTTGTGGGAAATCTGTTTAGTGATCACGCCAGCATGCCTTTATACCTTTGGCAGGGTATATTGGGTTCTCTCCATGGGGAGTATACATCAGACTCCACATTTAGCTCATGTGGTTTTATTATCGGTTATTAGTAGCTCCCTCAGATCATTCAGACTCTCTACATTGACCATTTATCAATATATTTAGTATTCAGTTTCAGCATGTTATAAATTGGTTATTGCATCCAGTTAGCTCAGAATTCAGTTTATCATGTCAGATTATTATACTTGCTTTATACTTGTTCAGTTATGTTGTATTTCAGCTTTACTCTATCCTACATGCTTAGTACCTTTCAAGTACTGACGCATGAGTGCCTAAATCTCTCGTTATGTAGGTTCAGGTTTTCAGCATCCAGATCATGCATAGATATATATGTTTAGTTACTTTATTTGTTCAACATTCCATAGGTTTATCCATTTCACCGAAATCATGAGTTCAAAAGCTGAAATTTAGTATTGAAAAGACATGACTTGTAAGTAAAAAAAGTTTCTATTGGGCTGAGAGGCTGGGGGCTAGCCCATATCTTCTTCCCTTATTGGCAGAAGTATTTAGTAATCGCATATAATTTTTATTATTTGTTGTTTCATTTTGCTTTGTATCTTAATTTTGGACTGCAAAATTTTTTCCTTATGGACATTTCTTTTTCTTAATAACTTTCATTTTGAGCCGTGGGTCATTTGCTAATCTTTCTTCACAAAATGAAATAAAAGGTCCGTGTAAATTTTATCACCCTCTCCAAACTCTATTTGCAGAATTAAACCGTATATATTGTTGTTGTTGTTAAACTAATTAATTGGAGGAACACAGATAGCTATGACTTATGTATTGATGATGCTGAGTTGTTTTTGTCGTTTCCCTTGTAAAGATGTTCTAAAAGAACATTATCTAAAAAATGCTACTTTTGCTAGATAAATCATGGGTTTTTAAAAAAGTGTAGACAATATATTTCTAATGTAACAGAAATGTTCATTATTTCAACATATTTCATAAAATAAGTGATTGAAAGATTTGTTCAAAATATTTCATTAAAATTTTTAATTATTTACATGAAGCAACTACTTATTTTGTCCCCTAACATATCATGAGGAGCTTGAAATAGAAATTTGATCAAAGTTATTTATTACGTTGTCTTATATCAAATATAGATAGTTACTCATTTTCTTCATTAATAGATTAGTTGCATGTTTATGTTCATTTTGTACAGTCCTCACTAAATGTAAATTCATTCTTAAAATGGATTAAGGTGATACCATTTTTCTTTTTAAATTATTACTAATTAAGCTTTAATTTCGAACATGATCAAGTATATAGAGACGTTCTCATATGACAAATGAAATCACACGTTACACATTTTTGGGCTTTATTTTGGCGTGGCAATAGAAACAAATTCCTTAGGTTGAATAGACCAAAGCAGATTTTTCATTGAAATAGCATCAACATTTTTATTCTTAATAATGATTTATATGGTAAAGTATGAACTTCGAGATGGATTTTGAGTGTACAAAGAAAATAAATATAAAGTTGTTCCAAGAAATACGATAAAGTACAAAGTTGTTAGACAACAGAAATGGGGAAAATGGGCAGCCAAAATCCTAGACACAATAACAAAACTCGACTTTGGTTGGGCACTTTTGAAACTGCTGAAGAAGTTGCTTTGGCTTATGGTAAGGCAGCCATTAATTAAGAGGTACTATAATTTTCTTAAAGTGAGCAGTTTTATTTCTGTTTTATTTGAATTTTCTTCTAAATATTTTTGAAGAGATATAGGGTATGATCACCTCATATTTATAAAAAGAATTTCTAATCATATATGAAGTGTATGCATGCTCGGTCTATTGCACCTATTTTTTCCTTTTCATGAAGCAGTGGCCTCCAACGAAGAGCTTCAGTTAAAAGATGGACCCGTAAAACCCTCAGCAATTATCGTAGTCAAAATATCCAGCAATCTAGTGGGAAAAATTTCCCAAGCACGTATTCACGTGCCGCACAATGTCACAACAGACGCGCCTAGAGACGAGGAGGATAAGGATGAACAAGAGAAGTCTGATGGACATGAAAGAACACGTGTAACGGAAATCATCATCGATAATGGAAGGACCAAGATCAATTAAAAGAAGAAGTACAAAGAGAAAAAAGATTGAAATTTGATGCAAGAAGATGTGAAGAAGTATAGGAGGGTTAGACGGTGAAAATGAGGAAAGTGGGCAGCAGAGATTCGAGACACAAGAAAGAGAACTCGGCTTTGGTTGGGAACTTTTGACACTGCTTTAGAAGCTGCTCTGGCTTATGACAATGCAGCCATTGAAATAAGAGGTGCTAATGCTTTGACAACATCCTGAAGCCACACTGAAGAAAAACATCCCAATCAATGACACATTTATGAATTATTAATGTTGATTTCTTTTTTTAGTCCACATATATGATAATGGATAGAATGACAAGTGGAAAAAATAGAAGTATAAAAGTATAATTATTTGCATTTTAATTTCTTACCATTTCAATATAGCGATGATTAATAAAGTTTATATTATACAAATGACCATAAAATTCAAAAAAAGAAAAAAGAAAAGAAAATACAACAGATCAGAATTACTAATTTGTTTGAGAGCTTTCGATTTTATTTGAAGGTATGCTCAAATCTGAGTTTTTTTTTTTTACTTTTCTGAACCACAACTTACATTTTGGAGTTATCTATGTGTGAAATATGAATTTTGTGGCGGAAATATAATTTTCATTTTACACATAAGAGATCTAAGAATAACATTTTTTTAAAAATTCAAATTGTAAGTAGACAAAGAGATCTCATTTCCTTGTTTCTCTGTCTGTTTCTACAAACACATTTTAAAACTTACATATGTGTAGATTAAACTTCTTTAGGTTTGATAATTTTTTTGTTGAAGATTTATCTATTCAACTATAAGGAATTTATTAATGGATTTATGACATCGTTACCGCGTAGAAGTTTTTTATTTAAAATTCTAGAGAAATAACTTAACAAATGAAAAATCTAGGATTTAAGTGAGTTTGAGAGAAATGATTTTCTAGTTCTTTATAAGGATATATAATTCAAGTCGGTGAGTGTAACTCACATCTCTCACCCTATTACAATTTGAATAGAAGAAAATAACCATTTTAAATCTCTTCTATTTAAAATGAAGATCTCTTATGTGGAAGGACAAAAATTTCTTGTAAAGCAATAAAACTATCAATCAACAATACCCATCAGCTAAATCAACCCATAATTACATAATCACATCCCTACAATTAGAGTTTTAGCTAGATATCATTAAAAGATAGAAGTTGTTACCAAATTGTGTTACCATGAAATGGGTAAAATTTGTTGTCTTTACAAAGGTCTAATCGACAAATCTTCAACATCCACTTCCAATTTCTCAAAAATGGCAATCTTCAAATCTTTAAAGCTAAGGAAAATATTGTCTCAAAACTCCGTTTTAAACTTCCAAGCTGATAATTCTTATTCTAGATTGAAACCTAAATAGAAGGATAGATAAATCGATAATAGACTAAAAACTAAAAAAAGTATTAATGGTCGCCAAAAATATGTTGTGAAGGATCATTCGGCACAATAAATTGGGATCTCCTATCCATTCGGTGACCAGACCTTTGGTCAATTCCATCACTTTTTTGCTTTGACCTTAAGTATCTTCAAATTTGTAACTTTGGGTGACTGCATCTTGGAACCATTCGGCGACACGCCAACTACTTTTTCTATCGTTGACTTGATTTTATCCTTGAGCGCTTTGCACACTAAAACTTTAACCGAGACCATGTCCATTCAGAGACTTTCCCAATGAGATAGGTAATTATCAGGCCTTCTTTTATTCATTCTTTCGACAGCCTTATTCGTTTGTGCTCAGTAATGTTCATGCTTTGTTCCTCAATCCAAATACCTGAAATTCAAGGATTTACATTGATACAAAATATGCCTTTCAGGATACTGAACCTATTCAAATAAATCCCTAATGAGTCAAAATTGTGGACTCATCAGTAAGTGCCTAACTTCCATGGATGGTTTCTACGGGTGTCGAAAGGATGGGAACAAAATTAAAGATTGACAGTTCTTAAGGGTATGGGAAGGAGGGATACCTCTAGTTTTCCAGATGAGAGTGTTTTCAAGAAGAATAGGTTTTATGCTCTCCAATCTAGAGAAGATCAAGAGTAATCTCCTCATGTTGCCTCCGGTATGTTTTTTATGCTTTATTAATTTATGGATTTCTTGTCTTTTCTAACATGCTATGATGGACCTTGAAGTTATTTTTAGCATGAATGATGTATAGATGTGATTATATAGGCTTACTCTAAATGAGAAAATAATGTGACAAAAAATTAAGGTTATTGTGTGTTTATCTATTGCCATGATTCTCTTATGTGCATGTTCATGGAAAATCTTACGTATTGATAGAAAAGACTTATATACATTATTTTGCCTCATGTTGTGGTGTATTTGAGTGGAATTGCATATAAACTTCATGAGATGAACTAATTAACCACCTTAGTTAGTAGTTGAAATATTCCTCATTTAATAAAGGCTTTTTGAGAGTAAATTGCATTTAGGATCCATGAGTTTGTGTTGATCATGTTTTAGTTAGGAGAATGTAGTTCCTCCTTGAAATGAGTAAATGTAGATGTTCACGCATTTTGAGTTGTTAGAAGTAGCTCCTACTCCCTTGTGTTGCATTATATATGTTGCCATGTCCTGCAATTTTTAGCCTCAGTTCACCACCCACGAGGGTAAAGCAGGATCCATAGACCAATCCAAGGTCCATAAATGGGGGTTTTCTTAGTGGGTTCAAATTTAGAGTTAAGTTTTTATGTTGAGGGCTTAGGGGTTAATTGGAATTTAGTTAGGTATTAAGGGAGATAGCTTAGTTTTTTACTAAACAACCTATGTATGACTAATAAACCCCTACACTAAGTTGTTGGAGACTAAAAAAGGACGTAGAGATAGAGAAAAGAGAACTTTCAAAGTCTTTTTTTATTGCAACAAAAGAGGTACAGCAGTGGCCTGTTAAATAGCCTACAACTAACTAAAATTAACTAAAAATAAGCAACTAAAAGATAGTGGATAAACATGCCCACTAACTCCACCCTATCAACTCGAAAACAACAAATAGTTAACGATAAATAACTAAACAACATTACTTTTTTACTAGCTATAAACTAGGAAACAGATTGACTATTTTGAAGCACTAATCAACACTGTCCCTTGCTTCAAACCTTGTCACTTCCATCTGTATTCTGAAGTACGCATGCTTTCCAACTAGAAGTGCTTTTGTTAGAATATCTGCAACTTGCTCATTTGTGCCTCAATGCTTCAACATAATACTTCCACTCGCTACCATATCTCGGATAAAATGGTACTGAATGTCTATATGCTTTGTCCTATTGTGAAATGCTGGATTTTTCTCCATTGCAATAGTTGCTTTGTTGTCACAAAAAATATCAGTTCCAGCAGCTTGCTCTTGAAATACATCAGCAAGCACTCTCTTAAATTAAACCGCTTGACAAGATGATGCAGTGGCAGCAATATACTCTGTTTCGGATGACGACAAGGCCACAACATCTTGCTTATTTGAACTCCATGATATAACACTTGAACCAAGAGAGAATGCATATCCAGAAGTACTTTTTCTATCATCCAGACAACCTGCTCAATCACTATCAGGGAAACCAAATAATCTAAAATCTGATTTACTTGAATACCAAATTCCAAAATCAGTGGTTCCAGAAACATATTGTAAACTTCACTTAACTGCCCCTAAATGATGCTTCGTTGGGTTGTGCATGAAACTGGAAACCACTCTAATAGGAATGCTATGTCGGGGCGTGTGTGCTACAAATAATTCAAACTACCAACTATACTTCTAAAGCAACGAGCATCCGTCAAACCCGTACCATCATCAGATATGAGCTTCTCAGTTACATTCATAGGTGTATAAGCTATCTTACAACACAACATGTTAAATCTCCTAAGAAGATCAATTGCATATTTTTCTGTGAGATAAAAATTCCACCTAATCCTTGGTTAATCTCAAGACCAAGAATATAATGCAACAATCCTAAGTCTGTCATTTCAAAAAATTTCAACATGAAAGTCTTAAATTCAGTAATAAGAGATTCACAAGAGCCCATATAATTCATATCATCTACATAAAGACACATCACCAAGAAATCAGCTTTACCTCGCTTCTTTACGTAAAGAATTGTCTCATTTTTGCTTCTTTCAAATCCATTCTCCTGGAGATAAGAATTGATCTTGCTATACCATGCTCGTGGGTCTTGATTTAGCCCATATGAGGCCTTTTTCAGCATATACACTTTACTTTCTTGTCCGCTCACAACAACACCTTATGGTTGAGCAACATAAACTTCTTCCTCCAAGTCGCCATTTAAGAAGGCAGACTTGACATCAAATTGGTAAACTTAACAAGAGAGTTGAGCAGCAAGAGCTAAGAGAGTTCTCACCGTTTCAAAGCATTCTACGGGAGAGAATGTTTCATCAAAATCAAATCCTTGTTGTTGTGCATATCCCTTTGAAACAAGTTGAGCTTTGTGCTTCTGAATAGATTCATCTGCATTGTACTTTGTGGGATATACCCACTTTAGGCCCATAACATTCTTACCATCTGGTAAGTTAACCAATTTCCACGTTTCTTCCTTTTCAACAGCGTTAATCTCTTCAATCATTGCCTGCTCCCACTCTTCTTTTTCAATTGCTTCTCCATAATATATAGGATCTGAAACAAGAAGAGAAAATTGACAGGAAGTATACATGTTATTAGAGTATCTTGGATTTTGTATTTTTTCCCTTGTTGATCTTCTTAGTGGACTTGGCTCTGCCGAAGATTCTCCAATAACTGTTCAGCTACCAGCGACTCAGGTGCATCATCAGGAACTAGAGAATTTGTTGGTGCTAGAATATTTCTTTCATTCCAAGCCCAACTTCCAGTTTCATTGAACTTAACATCCCTGCTTATGATATTTTTTCCACTCATTGGGTTATACAATTTATATGCTTTGGATTGAGAACTATAGCCTACAAAAATGCATTTTTCTGATTTCACATCAAGATTTCGATGAGATGGAGAAGTATCCATAGGATATGCTAAACAACCAAATATTTTTAGATGGCTTACCCGTGGCTTTCTACCATTCCAGGCTTCATATGGGGTTTGATTCATGACTCCTTTGTCGGTGATATATTAAGAGATACACTGTTGTTGCTATTACTTCTTCCCAAAACTTTGTTCGAAGTTCTACTTCTTTCATCATGCTATGAGTCATTTCCACCATAGTTCGATTTTTTTCGCTCGGCCACTCCCTTTTGCTCCAGCGTACGTGGTGCTGACAACTCCCTGTGAATACCATCTTCCTCACAAAAAGCATCAAATTCTTTAGAAGTAAATTGACTACCTCTATCCGAATGGAGAGCGTTTAAAGAACATCCACTTTGCTTCTCTACGAATGCCTTGAATTTCCTGAAATTCTCAAAAACATCAGATTTGAACTTCAAGAAATAAACACAACTCATTGGGCTATAGTCATCAGTAAACAACAAAAAATATTGACTTGCACCTAAGGATTCGATACTTATAGGACCACAAACATTAGTGTGCACCAACTCAAGACAACTTGAAGCCCTCCATGCCTTGTTTGCAGGAAATGATACTCTACTTTGCTTCCCGTAGACACATCCTTCACAAAATTCAAGATCATCAATTTTAGGCAGCCCAATGACCATATTATTTTGACCCAACAACTTCAGCACTTTAACATTCAAATGTCCGTACCTTAGATACGTTAAATAGTATCACTAGTTATCGCAATTAAAGCACAATTTTGCACACTAGACACTTCTAACGGGTACATATGATTTTGAGTAATGGAAATCTTGAAAATGCTCTGCGAAGAGTTCTTATCATAATCAGCGCAACAACAATCGTCAAACAAAATAGAGTAACCATCAGTTATCAATTGCCCAACACTCAATATGAGCTAAATTAGGAACATATTGCACATCATGTAGGAGCTTTACATTACCTGGGTTGTTTTTATGGAAATCGTACCTTTTCCTTCAACTTCATTGGCTTGTTGTCTCCAAGTAGAACCTCACTTTTCTGGGATTCGTCAAGGTCTTTAAATAGTGACCTTGTTCCTGACATATGGTTTGAGCACCCACTGTCCATGAACCACACTCCATTAAGTACATCATCGATAGAAGATTGAGTCATGAATAGCTTACTCCCCTCTTCAATTTTCTTTGTGAAATTTGCTTTCTTTTGGTATCCCTCTGCCTGGTCCAGCAATTTACTTCTATGTGGCCCGACTTTCTTGCAATATCTACACAGAATGTCATTTTTGTTTTGACGTTGTTCACCAAAATGGCCTCTTCCTCTGCTGTTTCCACGACCTTGACCTAGAACTCGACAACCACCTCTTCCTTTACCACGGCTACCACCTGAATATTCTGATTTTTCCTTATAAAAGGGCTCCCCATTTGCCTGAACAAACTTCTCCTATACCTTTTGATAGGACCTACGGATTTGAACTTCATGGGCTAAAAATGAACTCATTAATTAATAAAAATTATAAGTAGATAGGTTCTTAGATCTTATTGCAGCAACAACATGATTAAAGCCTTTAGTTAAACTTCTCAACACCTTACTAACAACTATTTAATTATAACATTTTCACCATATGTTTTCATGTTATTAACAATTCCAGAAAAATCTACACATAAATTCCTGCACAGATTCTTTTTCTTTCATGGCCAAAGTTTCAAACTCACTACGAAGGGTTTGTAATTTCATAGTAATTACCTTTTTATCACCCAAATATTCTTGTTTTAGAGTATCTCATGCTTGTTTAATATTTGTTGTTGTTGCAATTCAGGGGAAATTTCATCATCCAATGCCGGTTGGATAAGAAATAATGCCTTGGCATCTTTCTTGCGAGTCTCCCGTAATTGATTGTCAGGTTGAGTTGGTGCCAAAGTTGGCTCAACATACACCGTCTCCACCAAATCCCATAGCTCCCTGAAACTTCAACTTTGTATTAATTTTGAGACTCCATAGATGATATTTTCCCTTTTTTATATATATTTTCCCCCTTTGAATATTGGATTCAGTGGTTGAGAAGAAGAATTGAAACTGTTGCTTGTCATGGACAACTCTCACATTATCACCCAGTTAGTTTGATCTCACATAAGTTAAGAGAAATAAGGGTGTTCTCTCTTGCGTTGCTCTGATACCACAAAATGTTGGAGACTAAAAAAAGACCCAGAGATAGAGAAAAGAGAACTTTCAAAGTCTTTTTTGATTGTAACAAAAGAGGTAGAACACTAGCCTTAAATAGGCCTAAACCTAACTAAAATTATCTAAAAATAAGCAACTAAAAGATAGTAGATAAACATGTCCACTAACTCCACCCTATAAACTTGAAAACAACAAAAAACTTAATGATAAATAACATAACAACATTACTTTTTTACAAGCTATAAACTAGGAAACATATTGACTATTTTGAAGAACTAATCAAGATAAGTGAATTAAATCATTCTTCCAAGACATCAAAACGAGCCCCAACGAGCCCAATGCTATTCAAATAATTCACTCTCCAGAAGTGAAGAAAAAGAAGAGAACTAAAATGGGCAGATTTCCTCCATTGTTTCAATCTTGTGTTAGGAATTTGAATTAAGGTATGTTATCTTATTCATATATTGTTCTTCCACCCATATATCGCAAAGTTTTCCCCCAATTGCGAAGTCAAAACGCAATTCTATCTAGGGTTTCTTGCTACATTTTGGGTAGCGTTAAACTTTGATTCCAATCAAGTGGATGATACTTACTTATGATGGAATTGACATTTAACTATGATATTATTATGAATTGATATGATTTCAATGGTAAACCCTAGTCTATTTGATGAATTTTATATTTTGGGAGTTTACGCCAGGAAAGGCAAAATTGAAGAATTAGAATTGATCTTCTAAAATTAATGTCATGTGTAGTAATGCTTCAAGATTTGGGAACATACAGACATGAATTAAACTAGAGTTTATTATGTATGATGGATCTTGACTTGTAAAGAATAGAATTTGAACCTTTTGCTTAATTATGACTAGATTCACATGGTATTAAATAATGTGATTAGAATGCCTCAGAATCTAGGGGTAATTGATGATTGTAGGCTTGAAAGTAAGGTTTGTAGTCAAGAATGTTTAATCAATAGGGCTTTGAGTGTAAAGGTAAGGTGATAGAAGTCTAATAGGTATATTTGTGGAGAAAGATTTATACTCACCCAACCTATTATATAACTTCTAAAAAGTATAAAGTGCTAAAGTCAATTGAACATGAATTTATTGTCAAGGACATCCTTTCACGAGACATAGATCATTTATGTTTAATTGGGGAAATTGGTTGAAAATTTTGAATTATTCAATAACTATATTTAATCAAGTGGCGGGTGATATACAGGTAATTACTTGAGTTGATAATAATGAGCAAAGTCTGAAACTTTATGTGCTAGGTCAAATCAGATAATAATGTTGATATATATATTACATAAATAAAAACAAATTGATTATTGATGAAGCATATATACATGCCTGTTTGAATTGACTTATTGTGCTTTATTTGTTTGTTCTATTTCATGAAGCAATGGCTTGCAGATATGAGCTTCACGAAAATGAAGTAGTCAACACTACTAAAAAAAGGCCAAAAAGAGACCTAAAAATGGAGACCTCAAAAATAGGTCAATAATAAGAGACCTCATGAGGTCGCTATTTAAATTAATATTTTTAAATTTTTTTTAATGTGGAAGAGACCTCGTGAGGTCAATATAATGAATAATTTTTTTTTATCTGACTTATTTAAAAATTTTAAATTTTAATTTAATTCTCATAAAATTGGAGACCTCGTGATGTCTCTAATTTTTAACTATTCAATTAAATTAAATTATTATATTTTTAATTTAACAAGTAGAGACCTCATGAGGTCTCTACTTGTTAAATTAAAATAATAATTTAAATTATTTAAAAATGTAGAGACCTCATGAGGTCTCTTAGACAAAACCAAAAACCTAGCCAAAAATTAAAATAACTCTCTTCCCTCTCTTAATTTTATTACAGACTGCGCGCGGCCTCTCTCTCTTTCTCACCGCTCATCGCGCCTCTCTCTCACCTCGTCGCGCCTCTCTCTCTTTCTCACCGCTCGTCGCGCCTCTCTCTCACCTCGTCGCACCTCTCTCTCTTTCTCACCTCGTCGCGCCTCTCTCTCACCTCGTCGCGCCTCTCTCTCTTTCTCACGTCGTCGCTCTGCCGCCTCTCTGCCGCCTCTCTCTTTCTCTCTCTAAGAAGCAGCTCGTCATTAAGCTCAATAAAGGTATTTTCACTAATTCCACTCATTTTTGTGTTACTGTTTTTTTCTTTTTTTTTTTCTTTTTCCTCTTGTACATTTGGGTTTTTTTGGAAATGATTTGAATTTGCATGACTAGATTGAAGCTTAATTTTGTAATTTGGGTTTTGGAGAGTAGTTTGGAGGTTATATTTGAATTAATGAGTCCTGAATTGGGAACCCCTCGCTGGAATAAAGAATTTGAGCTGTTCTAGGGTGTGTGGTTTGTCGTCATTTTAAATGTAGCATTTTGGGAGTGAGGCATTTGACCTGAAATTAATGGATAATAGGGTTTTGATTCTGACTGGTTAGGGTGGGGTGGAATTTGTGGGTTAGAAGTGGAAAATTGATCGAATATCATAGGCAAGAAGGGAAAAAAAGGATTTCCACCTGAGGGTTATAATATTTGTTTTGGGGCCATAAGGTATGTGAGATTACTGAAATTGGGAGATCGAATTCAATGCTTAAAGGGGGCTCTTATAAGCAATGAGAGAAAAGAGGATTACGAGCAACTATTGTTTATTACATTTTATAGTGTCTCTCTCTCACTGACCTATGTCGCAGCAAAACTGTTATTAAATTAAATACTTCCAAAGAATAACAAACATGAATCAACTTCAATTAAATCCATTTGTGTCCAAGTTTTGGTATAGTTTGCCACAAAATGCAAATATCTTCGCATAGTACAACTACTTATGGTTTCATGTGAATTAGGACTTTTTATATGTATTACAATGTATATTAATTTGAGATCGTTATAAAATCTCGTAAGTTTCAAATTCTAAATCCATATTTTATTTGTTAAGCATAAGTACCAACACTAGTTGATCCTATTGATGACAACAAATGATTTCTTTGAAAATCATTTTTTGTTCCATCTAGTGTTGACACTTAGCTTTAAATTTTAGAAATAATATTTGTTAAGCATAATTACCAACGCTAGTTGATCCTATTGATGACAAAATTGATTTTCTTTTGAAAATCAATTTTTGTCCATCTAGTGTTGACAATAGCTTTAAATTTTAAATAATATTTGTTAAGCATAAGTACCAACACTAGTTGATCCTATTGATGACAAAATTGATTTTCTTTTGAAAATCAATTTGTGTCCATCTAGTGTTGACACTTAGCTTTAAATTTTAGATATAATTATTTGTTAAGCATAAGTACCAACACTAGTTGATCCTATTGATGACAAAATTGATTTTCTTTTGAAAATCAATTTGTGTCCATCTAGTGTTGACACTTAGCTTTAAATTTTACATATAATTATTTGTTAAGCATAAGTACCAACACTAGTTGATCCTATTGATGACAAAATTGATTTTCTTTTGAAAATCAATTTGTGTCCATCTAGTGTTGACACTTAGCTTTAAATTTTAGATATAATTATTTGTTAAGCATAAGTACCAACACTAGTTGATCCTATTGATGACAAAATTGATTTTCTTTTGAAAATCAATTTGTGTCCATCTAGTGTTGACACTTAGCTTTAGGTTGTAACTATCGTGTTAGTATTAAGTTAAACTAAACTAATTAAACTTAGAAATTTTTTAAGTTAGTTAATAAGTTAAACTTGTTACTATAGTATTAGAATTTATTTAAAACTAGACTAATTAGACTTAGAAATTTGTTAAGTTGGTTAATAAGTTAAAATTGTAACTATGTGTTAGTGTTTGACAAATTTAATTTATGATTCTTATGTAGATGGATCGTAGTTGGATGTATAATATGACTAATTTTGGTCGAATGGGGCTAAGACCTGAATGTAGAAGGTGTCATTGGTTTTGTGGAGTATGCAAAGACATTAGATCCTTTTCAACGTAGTGGTATGATTAAGTGTCCTTGTAATAAATGTCAATGTTTGAATTATGAAAAACCAGATGCTGGAGCTTCATATCTATCGAAATGGGTTTTAAAAAAGAATACACTGTGTGGACTAGTCATGGAGAAATTGATAATAACTTTGATGTATTCCAACATTATGTTCCTGGTGAAAGTAGTAGCAATGTGAATTCTAATGCACAAAATTATAGAATTGATGACATGGTTCAAGATGCTTTTGGTGTGCATTCTGATTTTGATTTTGCTAATCAAGGTGAAGAAGCTCCTAATGTTGAATGTAAAAATTTCTTTGAACAATTGGAATCTGCTAGTCGGCCTTTATATGAGGGGAGTCCACACTCACAGTTGTCTATTGCGGTTAGATTATTAAGTATCAAATCAGATTGGAGTGTTCCTCAAGGGGCAATGGACTCTGTGATTGACCTTATTCATGATTTAGTTGACCCAAATCTAGAGATACCTGATAATTTCTATAAGGCAAAGAGGTTGGTATCAAAGTTAGGAATGCCATCGATGAGAATTCATTGTTGTGAAAATGGTTGCATGTTATACTATAAGGATGATATTGATCTAGAATCGTGTAAGTTTTGTGGAAAATGTCGTTATAAACAGACAGCTAGTGGGAAGAAAGTTCCTATTAAGGCAATGCATTACTTACCTCTTATACCAAGGTTAAAGAGGTGTATGCGTCTAATAGATCTGCTCCTCATATGAGATGGCACCATGAACATAGAAGACCACCTGGAGTTATGTGTCATCCATCCGATGGAGAGGCTTGGAAGCATTTTGATAGAACATATCCACTATTTGCAGCTGAACCACGTAACATTAGATTGGGTTTATGTTCAGATGGATTCAACCACATTCTGTTTCTGCTGCACCATATTCTTGTTGGCCTGTATTTGTAACACCATATATCTTCCACCCGAGATGTATGACCAGTCCATATATATTTCTCAATTGTGTCATTCCTGGCCCTCGGAATCCAAAAGTATTGATTGATGTATACTTGCAACCTTTGATTGATGAGTTGAAACAATTGTGGGTTGAAGGGGTTGAAACGTTTGATGTGTCTCTTAAGCAGAATTTTAATTTGCAGGCTGCCTTAATGTGGACTATTAATGATTTTCCAGCATATGAATGTTGTCAGGGTGGATGACAGCGGGAAGTTAGCTTGTCCTTATTGTATGGAAAATACTAAATCATTCACTTTGAAACATGGTCGTAAAAATTCTTGGTTTGACTGTCATCGACAGTTCTTGCCAATGGATCATGAGTTAGGAGTATGAAAAATGCATTCAGAAAGAATTCTGTTGAACAAGGTTATCCTCCTCCAATCTTAACTGGAGAACAAGTTTGGGAGAGGTTCAAAACTTCCAAAGGTCGCAAAAGAACAACCCTATAAATTTGATGGATATGGTGTTGCACATAACTGGACAAAACAAAGCATATTCTGGGAGTTACCGTATTGGAAGGACAATCTTCTTCGACATAATCTTGATGTCATGCATATTGAAAAAAATACTTTGATAATTTATTTAACACAGTAATGGATGTCACTGGCAAGACAAAAGATAGTGTTAAAGCTATAGAATGGACTTACCTGAATATTGCAGGCGAAAAGAGTTATGGTTGCAAGAGAAAACAGAACAACAAGTTCTTCAAGCCTAAGGCTAGTTATTCATTTACAAGGGATCAAAAGCGTAAAATTTGTGAATGGGTCGAGCAACTTAAGATGCCTGCTGGACATGCTTCAAATTTAGGAAAATGTGTTGATATGGAGCATGGAAAATTACATTGTATGAAAAGTCATGATTGTCATGTCTTCATGGAAACATTACTCCCCGTTGCATTTAGTGGCTTGCCTGATAGAATTTGGAAACCTATGACTGAAATCAGTTTGTTCTTCAAGGACTTGTGTTCTAATACGTTAAGGGAAGACAACCTAGTTCAGATGGATCAAAATATTCCTGTAATTACGAATAATTGGAGAAGATTCTTCCACCTGGATTTTTCGATGTGATAGAGCATCTTCCTGTACATCTAGTGCATGAAGCACGCCTTGGAGGTCCGGTTCAATATAGATGGATGTATCCTTTTGAGAGGTAAATATTTAACTATTAATATTTTTATATTAATATGTTGTTTAAATCAATGATAACAATGTATAATGTAGGACTATTGGAAAGTCTAAACGTGGCATGAAACAAAATCATAGAGTTGAAGGCTCAATGGTTCAATTCCATCTTGGTAGGGAGATAACTAATTTTGGTTCTTATTACTTTAAAGAAGTGTGTCATGCTTTCAAAATAGACCCAATTGCCATGACGATGGTGGTGAGACTATGAAGCCACTATCAATCTTCAATCAACCAGGCAAAGGTTCAAAAAAACGCACAAGGAGGAATCTTAGTGCCATTGAGTTGCAGTCTGCATCTACACATGTCTTATTGAATTGCCCACAAGTTAAACCATTTGTTGAGTATTTTCTGGGTTCTCACTAAAATATATATTACAAGACAAAACAATTAACTCAATATCCATCTTGTTTGACAGTTACTTTGTGCATTTATATGGCAATGAAAGAGTATTTGAGAATTCTCAAAGTGGTTTCAAGATTACGTAAGCCTTATAATATTTTCATAATACTATTATTTTTAAATAAATTTATATTTAATTGATGCTAATTTCTTACTTTTAAATATTTATAGATTTATGACACAAAAAATGGTCAATTTGACCAATTTTTGAAGGACATTTCTTGGGGACCCATCAAGACTTATTCAATGAATAAGTATGTTGTTAATGGTTTTAAATTCACTACTGAAGAATACTCCAATATAAAAAAAACTAACAATAGTGGAGTTTGGGTAAAAGGTGGTGATGGAAATCTAGATGGAGTTGATTATTATGGGGTACTCAAGGAGGTTTTGGAAATGGAGTATTCCGGTTGGCCTACAAAAAAAATTATATTATTTAGATGCAAGTGGTTTGATCCAACCCCCAAAAGAGGTACGAGAGAAATCAAACAATATAATATCATTGAAGTAAAGCACACAAGGGAATATGAAGCTTATGATCCTTTTATTATTGCACAAAATGTTAAACAAGTGTACTATGTTCCTTATCCCTTGCGTCCAGATAAAGCTGATTGGTGGGTGGTTATTAAAACCAAACCCATGGGCCGTGTGGAAGTTGAAAAACGTGTTGGATGTTGCATACCAAAATGATGATTCATCAATTGTTCACCACACCGTCGATCTTGAATTAGAAAATGATTTAGAGCATCCTGAACACATATTAGAAGAGGGTGATATGGAAGAAATAACAAATGAAGGGGCAAATGCAACAATTCATGAGGATGAGTTTGAGTATGATGATGAGGATGAAGATGAATACGAGGACGAGGGACGAGGACGAGGACGGGGATGGATGAGGATGAGGATGAGGATGAGGATGAGGATGAGGAGGATGAGGATGAGATGAGGATGAGGACGAGGAGGATTAGTAATTACCAATGTATCTCTGTATTAATTACCTTGTGTGCCTTTTGTTTTAATTTCAATAACTTCAACTTCATATGTTCTCGTGTGCTTTTTATTGGATGTTGTTTGTCTCTCATATCTTCAATATCTAACAACCTTTGACTTGAATGTTTTTGTACTAATTAGATGACAGGTAAATGTAAGAATAAAGATATTGATAATGGCCCCAAAAAGAAAAAAAGAAAGACGGTATGGTTAGTAGACAACAAACAGGTATACATATAAGATCAGACAACACAACATCTCTCTTACCAAAAGACACTCAGCCACATAGCTATTCTAGGCGGACCGTGCCTCCACGTATTATTCCTCCTTCGACCTATATGCATCCACCACTGGAATATACTCAGCCGCCCCTCAGGTACCTTTGATGATGACCACATTGGGGAATGCTACCCAACAGGGAAATGCTACCCCACAGGGATACAGTGTTTTGCCTCAAGAGGATAATCGACCAACGTCTAGTGTCTCTCGCACTAATACTCACAACCATGCAGACTCACAACCATCATCATCATCTGCTTCACAACTTATGATGTCGAGTCTTCGCATTCAAGGTAATAGTTCTGAGCCTAACACTCCTACAACAAATCAGTCAGATACACCTGGTCATGACAATACACAAGTTGGCATGAGGGACATGCATAATAGACTTGTCATCGAGCCTGAAGGCTACACGTAAGTTTTTTTTTAAAAATATGGTATGTTTATTATTATGATTTTTCTATTTGTTTTAACTTGTAAATGTTAAAACTTTGTATTACAGTTTCAATCCAGATGATGTTGTGGGGATCATTTCTCAGACAATCAAAGAACTCTATAGAGATGCTTATCCTACATGGGGCAAGTTCCCTAGCAATCTCAAGAGACAAATATTTTGGAGTTCAGGGTATATTTCGAATTTATTTGTTTAACACTGTTAAAATACTTGTCTTCATTAATACTTATCAAATAAAATAATTTATGCTTGATTGTAGAAAAAATGTGCTTGGCGTCCGGAACATGAGGCCAAAATTTGTGCAAACTTTCACAAGAAAGCTACGCATACTCTGCTAGTTTGTTTAATAAAGCTCGTAGAGATAATAGCAAACCTAGCTGGGTTCTATCGGAGGATTGGGCAAAATTACTCGTGCATTGGAAATATGATCCAAGATTTAAGCAGATGAGTGAGATCGGTAAAAAGGCAAGATCATCTACTAAGGGTGGTTCTCTACACACAAGTGGGGCTCAAAGTCAAGGAAGTGTGAGGAGGAAATTGGTGTGTATCATTTTCTTTGTGTTTATATATTTTATGTATTAATATTAATTACTCTTGATTATAACTTTATTATTTTATGTAGGAAAAGGAACTAGGAAGACCGATAACTCAAGCTGAGGCATTTAAGGCAACACACATTAGAAAGAAGAGAAAAATCTGAAGATCCAGACGTGTGGGTTGAACCGCGAGCTGAAGTGACCTATGTAAGCCTCTAATTTTAAAAAATAATTACTTATTTTCTAAATTTATATTCTCATATGATAACATCAATTTAGAATCGATATCTTCAAGCTTTGGAGGATTTACAACAAACTCTGCCTGAAGAAGAAAATCGAGGTATGCCACTTACTCAAGAACAGGATGAGAGAGTATGGTTAGACTTGACTTCTGGGCCGAGTAGATATGGGTATGCATATGGAATGCCGCACAAAACCTTTCGTGAATTTTCTTCTGAGTTTGAAGGCCTAAATAGTTCAAATCATGATGAATCAATGAAGAAAAATTTGGCTATGGAGAAAAAGATTGTTGAGCTATCTAGCCAAGCAGAAGAATCACGGGCTAGGGAAAGGCGGTTGGAATTACAATTGCGGGTCTTAAGGCTCAATTCGATGCATTACTTGCCTCAGGAGGGATTCCCCTTGTTCTGGTGATGTCACTTTCCCTACTCGACCTCCTCAATCTCAACCTACTCATTATCCAATGTATGGTCAACAAGAAATATGACCCATGAGAGTAGTGATGAAGAAAGTGATGAAGAAAGTGATGATTATGTGGAAAACACACTACCACATTAGTGAAGTTTAGACTTGTGATAGCTAACTTATGGATCATTTTGTTAACTTTATAATTTTGTGATGGGAATATTTTATGTGAATACATGATACGTTGGAATGGAATGTATTATATAACTTATGGATATCATGATTTTTGTTTAATATATAATTATGTTGAATTGAGTTGCAATTGAGTTGATAAGAGAATATTTAGTAAATGTATTGCTTCAATTGAGTTTTTGAAGCTCTTTGAGTTTGATTTGGGTACTGAATTAAAATGACAGGTGATGAGAAGCTGCAGAAATAATATTTTCTGCCAGTTTTTTCTAGAAAAAGAGACCTCATGAGGTCTCTATTTTGCATTAATTTTCCAGATATTTCAATATAGCGACCTCATGAGGTCTCTTTTTTGCATTAATTTTTCCAGATATTTCACATTAGAGACCTCATGAGGTCTCCATTTACCATTTCTATTTTATAATGCAGAAGAGAGACTCATGAGGTCTCCCTTTTGCATTAATTTTTTCAGCTATTTTAAAGTAGAGACCTCATGAGGTCTCTAGTTAACATTTTATAATGCAGAAAAGAGACCTCATGAGGTCTCTTTTCTGCATTAAATTTTCCGTAAATATCATAATGGAGACCTCGTGAGGTCTCCAAATATAAATGCAGAAAAGAGACCTCATGAGGTCTCTACTTTAAAATAATATAAAATTAAATTAAATAATATCTTAGCGACCTAGTGAGGTCTCTTAATTAAAATATAAAATTAAATAATATTATAAAATTGTGACCTCATGAGGTCTCTATGTAAAAAATATAAAACTATATTAAATAATACAATAGTGACCTCGTGAGGTCTCCTTTTTGTAAAAAATCAGATTATTTGTTGGTGACCTCGTGAGGTCTCCGTTTGGCGACCTCATGAGGTCTCTGTGAAAAAGTGACCAGCATTTTACTGACCTAGCGTTGAGGTCTCTTTTTAGGTCTCTTTTTTTCCGAAAAGAGACCTCGTGAGGTCTCTTTTCTAGGTCTCTTTTTGGCCTTTTTTTAGTAGTGCAAAAAACCCTCAAAGGTTGCCAGAGGAAAAAAACCAATCTAATGGGTGATTGTTTTGTGGTCTTGCCACGTGTTATATGTATTTACAGACAATGACTTCACAGACTCATCTAGTGATGAGGAAGAAATTCATCAAGGAGAGAAGTCCAAACGACAATAAAGGATTTGCAAAGAAATTATCATAAAATTTAATAAACCAAGGACACTTCAAAGATTGTATCCTCCAAAAAGAAAAAATGCACAAAACTGCCCCAAGAAAATGTAAAGAAGTACAGGGCAGTTAGACAACGAAAATGGGGAAGATGGGTTGCAGAGATTTGGGATGTAAGAATGAATAAGCGACATTGGTTGGGAAGTTTTGCCACTGCGGATGAAGTTGCTTTGGCTTATGACAAGGCAGCCATTGAAATAAAAGGTCCAAATGCTTTGACGAACATTCTTAAGCCGCCATCGAAGGAAAGAGACCCATCAACCATTAAGGAAGTCAAGAGGCATGCAACTCCATATATGTTTAGTTACTTTATTGGTTCAAGTTCCATAGATTTATTCTCTCCAATCTCTTTTTGTGAAATTACACCATATATGTTCTTCTTGTTGTTGAACTAATCAAATGGAGGCAGATGAATAAGTATAATGTGTTTTTGATAATGTGGAGTTGTTTTTTGTTGTATTCCTTGTAAAGAATTTCTAAAAAAAACATTATCTAAAATTAATACTTTGATAGATAAACAACCTTGGGTTATAAAAAAAAATATTTAGACAATATATTTCTAATGCAACAAAAATGTTCTACATAGTTGGGATAATGCACAAGTACCCTCTCAACCTATGCACGAAATCTCAGAGACAAACTTATACTATACTTAGGTCCTATTATCCCCTGAACTTATTTTATGAATAATTTTCTACCCCTTTTCGTCCTACATGGCACTACATTGTGGGCCCAATGCAGTTTGATTTTTTTTCAAGCTAGTGTCATGTAGGCTGAAAAGGGGTAAAAAATTACTTATAAATAGGACCTTAATATAGTATAACTGTGTCTCAGGTATTTCAGCATAGGTTAAGGGGATGCTTGTAAATTTTCCCAATATGGTTTGACATAAATCGTAAAATAAGTAATTGAAAGATTTCGGTAAAATAGTTCATTTGACAATTTTTCAGAAAAGCTAAGTTATTTACATGTAACTATTACTTCTTTGATCCCTTAACATATCCTGAGGAGCTTGAAATAGAAATTTCATTGGAATTACTCATTGTGTTTTTTCTTATATCAAACATAAATTGGTACTCATTTTCTTCATTAATTATATTAGTTGCATTAGGTCAATTTCCTACACTCCTCACTAAATGTAAATTCATTCTTAAAAAGGATAGGATGATACCATTTTTATTATCAAAGTAATAATAATCATGATTTAGTTTCAAACATTATCGAGTAAATAGAGACATCCTAATAAGACAATTATGTACAACGTCACATGGTACACATTTTTTAGCCTTATTTTGGCATGACTGTAGAAACATATTTATGAGGTTGAATAGACGAAAGCAGTCTTTCTTTGAAATAACCTCAACATTTTCATTCTTAATAATGATCTATATGGTACAGTTTGAACTTCGAGATTGATTTTTTTTGTGATCATAAATTATTTCTTTTTAGTCTTTTATGAAAAAAATAGTTTTATGTCCTTTTATAAGATATCTTTTTTTCTTATACATAAGAGATCTGAAAAGAATAATTTCTTTCATTCAAATCTTAAGAATACACGAGATCTTATTCTCTTGTTTTCATGTTTGTTTCTACAAACAATTTCTAAAACTTATATATGTCTAGATTGTACTACTTTAGATATGTTTGTGTCTGAGCATTTTATCTTTTGAACTATTTGAAATTCATGATGAAATGTAGGTACATTATTTGCCATGATCCACAAGGTCAATTTTGAAAACATTTATAAAATGATCATTTTACCCGTCCGGATAGTTTTCCCAAGTCATTTATAATTGGTCGGTGAAGTTGGTCAAAAATTTTGAACTATTCGATAACTGTACTCAATTAATTGATGGGTAAAGGTTACGTAATTAATTAAGTTGATAATGATGAGCTAAGTTTGACACTTTCTTAAGACCCTATACCTTTTGGACCATATGTATTACAGGTCTTATCTTTTACAAAATTATTGTCTTGCTTTGCTAAGGTTCTCTATCCGTTGCGACCAATTACTATCACCACTGCCAAACGTCTTAATCATTCTAAGGTCAAATTAATGTTACTCTAGAATTTCACTTTGATGCCATGAATACTTAGTTAATTTATATGTATTGAAGGGATAAATCTTAAATTCAACTAGTCACATGTTGAGATTACTCTATTATAGAATTGATTAATGCACTATTGGATTGTATAATTAATTACTTTATATTTTAATAGGTCCTTGTCATAGAAACTAGGAAACAATTAAGTGGATTTTGATTTAGAAGAATGAAAAAACTTAATCTACATGTCCATTTTTTAAAATAGAGAACGATGGTATTAATGACCAATCATTATGTATGATTAAGGTCATGGTTAGTCAATGACAAAAAACTAATTAATATAAATGTATGATGCCTCAATATAATGTTTTGAAACAGTAAGTGTTCTCGTTAATTTTGTTTCTTATTTACTTCTCTATTTCTTTGATTTACCATATTAAATTTCAAGTTTTGATATATTGGTATACGTAATTAAATATTAGGTTTATGCTTTATTGAATACTAATTCAATGTATGACCATGTTAATTAAGTTTGTTAGTAGTGTACTATATTTTAGGGCTAGTTGTTAGCAAATACGCTAATCATGGTGCAGTACTTTCTAGTTGTGTTTTTGTTAGCAATTACTTGTTTAATTAATGGAAGTAGTGGTTATTTAGTGACTTAATAATTTATTATTATAAGTCTATATAAATTTGTACATTCCTGTAATTTCATATATTGAAAAATAGAAAAAATTTCAGCATGTAATTCTCATAACCTTTTGAACCTCTGTTTCATCCTAAAGTTTTCCTGCCTATTTTTACCAACACCTTTGGTATCAGATTCATGTCAAATGAATGACAATGCATTTAGTGTAGAAAAACCACTCGTTCCCATCTTCAAGGAAGAAAATTATGAATTCTGGAGTATTCATATGGAAACAATACTCAAACATCAAAATCTCTGGGACTTGGTAGAACGAGAATTTGCACATAGTGACAAAGAAAATAGACTGCGAGATAGTAAGAAAAAAGATGCTAAAGCACTGGATTTTATCCCTCAGGCAGTTCATGAAAGCCACTTTTCATGGATCGCAACAACAACCACATTAAAGTAAGATTGGTCCATTTTGCAGAAGTACTTTCAAGGTGATTCAAAGGTCATTGTGGGGAGATTGCAATCACTTCAGCAGGACTTTGAAACCTTGATGATGAGAAATGGAGAATCAGTTACTAATTTCTTGTCCAGAGCAGTGGCAATTGTCAGCCAAATTCGATCATGTAGCGAGAAAATTACTTATCAAACTATTATAAAAAAGATATTGCGAAGCTTGACTTCATAATTTGATGTAGTTGCTTCTATAGAAGAGTCTAAGGATCTATCAGTTTTTTCCTTTGATTATTTTGTGGTATCTCTTCAAGACCATGAGGTGAAACTCAATCGACCTATTAAAATAATTAAGATAAAGCATTCAAGGTGAAGGAAGCAACAATCAAATATGATGAGAACAATGGTCCAGCAAGCAGAGGTCCAGGAAGAAGGATTATGTAGTGGTCAAGGTCATGGCTGTAGAAGAGGTTGAGGAAGGAATGATGGGCATAAGCAATCCAATGAGCAAAGTAACACAAAGAATTGCATTCAATGTCATCATTGTCACTGCTACGGGCATATAAAGGCTAATTGTTGGTATAAGGATTAGAAAATAAACTTTGCAGCAACAGAAAAATGAGGAAAAGAATTATCTCTTTATGACTTGCATTGATACAGATCACAAGCGAATGGATATATGGTTTGTAGATAGAGGTTGTTCGAATAATATCATAGGCACAAAATCTTTGTTCCAGGTGCTAGATGAGAAGCAAAAGAAATAGGTGCAGCTTGTCAACGCAAAAAAGATACAGGTTGAAGGAAAAGGCATTGTGGGTATTGATATTAGTCACGACATTGTAAAAATGTTGGACTCAATTGTACCTAATTTAGGATTCAATATCTTTAGCGTTGACAGCCATGTCCAGTGCGTATTCTCTTTGGTTTGATGACGATGCTTGTGTCATTACAAATAATAATTCAGGCAAAAAGGTTCACATCACTATGATGTCAAACAAGATGTTTCTGCTCGATGTTTCCAACTTGGAATGTTTTACGCTTGTTGCAAGTGCAAATGATGAGTCGAAATTGTTGCATTTGAGGTATGATCAGTTTAATATTAGGGGCCTGAAGTTTCTAGTTGACAAACGTATGGTTCTTGGACAACCAAAAATTAATTATGCTTGAATTGTGGGAAGGGTGCATTTACGGAAAACAAACTTGGAAGTCTTTTCCGGTAGGAAAAGCTTGGATGGATTCAATGTGTCTTGAATTAATACATGTTGATATATGTGGGCCTATGCACTACATCTTTTATTGGGTGTTGTTATTTTCTCCTATTTGTTGATGATTGTAGTCGCATGAGATGAGTCTATTTGTTAAAAACCTAATCAGAAACATTTTAAAGTTTAAGTACTTTGAAGAATAGATTAAGAAGCAAAGTGGTATGTGCATAAACATATTTCGCACAGATAGAGGCTGTGAATTCTTGACCAAGGAGTAACCTTTTTTGTGAGGAAAATGTCTTTCATGGGAGCTAACAACACCTTATACTCTGTAGAAAAATTGTGTTGTTGAGCAAAAAAAAATCGCACAATGGTGGATAATGCAAGAAGAAGTTTTCGAGCGACGGGACTCCAAATCAATTTTGGTCTAAAGCTGTAACAACATCAGTCCATTTATTGAATTTGTTTCCAATAAAGGTTGTTATGCATCATTCTTATTTTGAATCTTGGGAGGGTAGAAAACAATTTATAAGTTATTTAAGAATTTTTCGCTGTAATTGGAGTGGAAGCAACGATAAGATGCAAGAACAAATTCCTATGCCTAGTGGAATCACTTTTGATGTAATTCAGCAGACAACTCCTAAGCTACATCAGTTGGTTCTAGTACCACTTCTCCTAATTTATTTTCTTCAACTTCAGGGAGCAAAAACTCTTCATCTACTATTAGACTTGTTCTAGCATTGGTTCAATAGTCACGATAGCTAGTTAATTAATTTGATGTCCAGTCGGCCTTTCTCAATGGGGACCTATAATAATAGGTCTACATATAAAAAACTGAAGGTTTTATAAAGAACGATGATGAAACAAAGGTCTATAAACTGAAAAAGGCATTGTTGATTTGAAGGTAGCCACTCGAGCGTGTGACGTATCAAAGTTGATGGGTATTTTTAGAGAAAGGGATATATGAAAAGTGATTATGAACAAATGTTGTATTAAAGAAGAAAGGTAATTCTTTCATCTTTGTTTGTCTTTATGTTGATGCTATAATTTATTCTAGCTCTTCTATTTAAGTCTCAAATGATGAATGAGTTTGAGATGTCAGATATGGGGTTATTACATTATTTTCTTGGCATTGAAATCCATCAAGCTGAAGATTAAATATTTCTTTCACAACAAAGCATCAATCCCCATGAAAAGAATCCAAATTTTCATAGTAGAAAGAAGTATCATTGATGTTCGCTTCCATTTCATTCGTGATTTGGTTGCAAAGGAGGATATTGTATTGAAGCATTATAGTACTCATAAGCAATAAGCCCATATATTTACGAAGTCATTGGCACTGGACAAGTTTATCTATTTGAGGGCTTTGCTTGGTGTTTGTAACTCTAAATCAAGGGGGGAATATTGAAGATTGATTCGAAGTATGACCATGTCAATTATTTTTGTTAGTAAAGTCCGAAATTCTTAGGCTAGTTTTTAGCAAATATGTAGATCACGGTGCAATACTTTCTAGTTGTGCTTTGGTGAATAATTAGTTGTTTATTTAATGGAAGTAGTGGTCATTCAGTGACCTAGTATTTTGTATTTTTAGTCTTTGTGGTTGTAATTTCTTGTGATTTCATATCCTAAAAAGTAGAAAAGACTTCAGTATATAATTCTCTTATCCTTCAAGCCACTATTTCTGCTTAAACTTTTCCAGCCTATTTACACCGACATGGTATTATGTCAATACCATTAGATTATAATATTGGAGGAACTCATACTTAATTCTAGACTTGAAACTTGGAAAATATAACAGTTGAAATGTTAATTAGCACCAAGATTTACGAACTTGGTCATAAATTTTTTAGTGAATTTTTAGGTTAAGTCTAAAGACATAGTAATGTGGGTCTTGTTAGTTTTGAAACCTTATTGTGAATATGTGCTGGAATAGATTATATTAGAAGCATAATTTTATTTTAATATATGAGCAACATTTTTTTTGGTTAAAAATATTTAATTTTTTAATGTTTCTACCTTATTTTTGTAGAACCTTTTTTACTTCCACATACATATGATATAGTTGTTATCTAATGAAATTATCAAGAATCTTATAGAAGTTGTACCATGACATAATATGTTAAACTCTTACATCTCGTAACATGAAATAACTAATAATAAGTCAAGAAACCAAGAATAATCAATTTTGGAAATAAGTAGAGAAATCTGGAAAAATCTTGTAAAAGTGAGTTTTTGGTCATTTTGAAATGGTCATAACTCCTTGCTCAGGAGAAGTAAGTATGAGTTCTTTTTATGGTTGTAAATCTCTTCAGGATATCTTTCCCATGGCTCTGAGTTTGCGCATTTTCTAGGTTGTATGAGGGAGATATGTTTTTCAAAAGTTGGATTGTTGGACTGAGGAAAGTCCAATCCGGATTTTGGCAAGGATAAAGTAGTCTTTTTATCCTACTATTTCCTAATTTTATTAAGGGTATAATTGGGGTAAAACCAAGTTTTAGTTCAGATTAAAAAATACTTTTTTACGCTTAGGGTTTGGGAGAAAGGACAAGAGAAGAAGGAGAAGGGAGAAAAGAGCAAGATTTCTCTAAGAGATTCAAGTGGAATTCACCAATGGTGATCCCTACTGAGGTATGTGAGCTCTTTTTGTGTTGCGTTCGTTCACCTATACACCAACATGTTTAGTAAGAGAGTTTTGATTAGATTTGATGAAGAATATTTAAGTTCTTGATGAACAATCATTGAATTCCTGTTGTTTGGGTTGTTGCATATCTTTAGTTGTTTGATTAATATTTTCGGGATTTTTTACAAGTCCAAACTATTGGGAATTGAGGTATTAGTGATCCTTAATGTTTGGGGAAAGATATGTGGCACTTTAGACGGTTTTAAAGTTGAAAATCGTAGAAGAAAAGTTGGACATCCTGTCTAACAACCACTGGGGCGCCGCGCCTACCAAAGTCCCTCAAGCCAGGCTCTGTCTGACAACAAATCCTTAACACATGCATAAAAGGGACATTTAGTTAAAATCATGCAGTTATCAATTTTAAAAGACATCATTGATGTGCCGTGATTTCACGGTACTTTCAATGTTTTTTCCTTAAGTTTGTATTTTTCTCTTTGTTTACAAGGAAAATTTGTCCAGAATGAAAACGCGGAAGAACTGTACTGAAATTGCAGATGTGATGACCTACGTAGCCATCGACGGTCCTTCCACCCCTCGATGGTCCGTAGGTGGCAACCGTTGTCTAATGAAAATGCTGCTGAAGGAAGATCGGGGAATTCTGACCAAGTGTGGGGATATGGAAGTTATCAACGGACCGTCCCGCACATCCTTCATTGCTAATAGAAAGTAGCCCCAGTACCCGTCTTGAAAAAATTCTAAGTGTGGAGAAACAAAAGCCATCGACTGACCTTCGTGCACTCAACGGATCGTCATCCGGGTCCGTCGACGGTAACAGTGAGTTGGAGAACAAAGCAGCTGAAAAAATTCTAAGTGTTGAATGACGAGAGGCCTCGATGGTCCCTCGGTCCGGTCGTTGACTCAGACGTGTTTTTGGGCAGATTTTCCTTAAATAGATTTTCTTTCTATGTTAGGACTTCTTTATTACAATACTTGTAAGAACCTTGTTTTTGGGGTTAGACTTTTTGATATTTTTTCAGTTTTATTAGCCTAGTTGTTGAACTTGAGATTTTGTGAAAAATTCTAGTGACCGATATCGTTTATTGCAAGACTTTGATTTGTTCACGTAATTTTATGGATTTTCTTCAATCTCATCAAATTATGTACATGAATTCTTGTATAATCAATATGAATTGTGTGATTGTTAAAATGGGTAACTAAATCCATAACTAGGGTTGTGGGAACCATGGGTAAATAACAAGGTAAAACTAGCTAAAATAACAAGTCTAGAATAATGTCTTGCATGTATTGATAATTCTTTCATTTAGAAGTCTTTTAACGAGTGCACGTATTAGAACTCTCCTTGTTGCTACTTGCCGGACCAAGGAGGTAGATAATAAGAAAAGAATTATCAACGTAGATTTACTATACACTATCTAATAGGCTAGTTTCGATTTGTGCGAAGTAACAACTAAGTCATACATCGATTATGATGCTTAATATGAGGTAAAGGTAAGGTTTAGTAAAGCATACACACGTAGCCGGATCAAGGTGCATAGTGAAATTCTCTAGTTGCAGGACCAAGGAATTAGGGATAAATAACATACCACTTTGCATCCCTGATATTAGAAAACGATTATTAAAGCTAGAATTACCGCGTTATGAACCTTTGGGGAACACTTATGCCCTAGTTACTCTCATCACTTGATAAATATCAAATATGCATATGTACTACCTGTTTACTTAGAAATATTTAATTCCTTTTGTTATTTAAACCCCCCCCCTTTTATTACATGCTTCTGGGAAGGACTTAATTAAATAGAAGTAATTGTAGGTTAAAGTTATGTCTAACTCATTTTACTCGTGGGATCGACCCCAACCTCATAGTTAGGTTCTTTATTTGATACAACTGCTTATACTCTTTTCGAGAAGTAAATTTGAGCTTATCAAATTTTGGCGCCACAGCCGGAAAAAGTGACTTTTAGATTAACTTTAAGTACATTGCCGAAGTTTAGTCAATAATTTCCTAATTTTACTTTTTCTCTTTGTTTTTATCTCTTGCAGATCTAACTTCAGTGTATGCAAAGTACACGGAGTAGCGGAGAACCCATACTCTCACCCAATGCTGAACTGAACCGTACACTGCGCAGAATGAACCAAAATTTTGGTAATCTTAAAGATGAGTTCGACCGGGAAATTCCACCACCGGTAGAAGCTCGTGATCAATTATTAGCTGAAAATCGTGCGAAAGGTGAAATAAGGAGGAAACCTCCCGCTCCACTCCCCCAAGAGTATTATAGGGAAAATGTTAACATCACTAACTCTGGCGGTCCACTTGTCCTACCTCCTCTACCACAGGGTCATACTTTTGTGGTAACTAGTAGTCTGATCCAGATGCTCATAGCTAGAGGTTTTTTTTTGGGACTATGTTATGTGGACCCACATGCTCACATGGCCAAAGTGAGGTCGGTGTGTAAGAGTTGTGTGGGGAGGCCTGATTTGAACATGGACGTCATTTAGTTAAGAGTATTCCCTCTCTCACTTACGGGAGAGGCTGCTATATGGTTTACCAAGCTCCCCTATAACTCAATCTATACTTGGAATCAATTGAGGGATGTGTTCTTAGCACGTTACTAGCCAGTGTCTAAGAACATAAACCACAAAGATAGGGTGAACAACTTTGTGGCATTACCAGAGGAGTCAGTAAGCAGATTTCGGATAGGTTCACCTCGTTCTTGAGAAGTGTCCCCAATCACCGCATCGATGATGATTCACTGAAAGAGTACTTCTATCGGGGACAATATGATAGAATAAAGCAGTGTTGGATACGATAGCGGGTGGTTCTTATGGGGATTGTCCTTATGCTAAATCAGTGAGAAGTTAGAGAAAATCTCCCGAAATAATAAAGCTTGGAGCACTAGGAAGTCAGATACTGGGAGAAACACTTTTGTTGTGCAATCCGCACACAACCCAGTCACAGATGAGATTCACGAAGAATGGATCAAATGAGAACTTAGCTTGGATTGGTGTTGAAACATGTCACTGGGGGTGCAAAAAGGTTAATGCAGTGAACTACTTGTTAAACTACCACCGTCGACTGATGAGTATTACTATGAGGAGGACTCTTATGCGATAAATGAGCAGACAGGGGGTTTCCGAACAAACTCCCAAGGCTCCAATCCAGAAAATTTCCGCCAAGGTCAAGGAAATAAAGTCGAAACAATGGTAATTATAGCTGAGAGGGTCATTATGTCTGATATGGGAATTACAATCGCAACAACAACTTCGACCGGGGTAACTATGGTAATAAAAATGATAGGAGTGGGCCTTATGTTCCACCTCAAAATCGTGAAGTTGCTCCTAGGGATGGTGGAGGCAATATGGAGCGAATAAAGTATATGTTGCAGAAAATGATGAGGAGGTTTGATGTTAGTGATGAGCAGACTAAAGAGTTGAAGAGTGACTTAGCAATTAGGCAAAAAGTTGATGCACATGCAATCTCGATCAAGCATCTTGAGTTGCAAATGTACCAATTGTCTTCGACTATGAACCCACGCCAATCGGGAACTCTTCCTATCAATACCATCCAAAATCTGAAAAATGATGGACATTGTATGGTAGTCACACCTAGAGGTGGTAAGCAAACCATTGATCCACCGATGTCGGCTGGTGTAGAAAATGTGATAAGAGGTGATGATGAGGTAGTGGAGGTTAGTGGTGAGTTAGGAGACAAAACAGGGATAGAAGCTGAGATACCCCAAAAGGTGACCCCCACGCATAGACCACAACCTCCATCCCCAAAGAGGTTAGTGAAAAAGACCAAGGATGGTAAATATCGGCGTTTTATCACTATGCTCAAACATTTTTCCATCAATGTCCCTTTGATAAAAGCTCTTAACAAATGCCCGGTTATGCCAAGTTCATGAAAGATATGGTCACTAAGAAAAGATCGGTCACTTTTGAGGATGATGATGGAATGAAACATTATGGTGCTATTTCTACAAGGTGTCTAGTGCAAAAGAAATAAGATCCGGGTGCCTTCACTATTCCATGTACAATCAGGTTATTACACTTTGCGAAAGCATTATGTGATCTGGGAGCAAGCATAAATCTCATGGCTCTCTCTATTTACAAGAAGTTTGGTTTGGTGACCTAAAGCCCACTGGATGCGGCTACTAATGGCCTATCAAACAGTGAAGAGGCCTATTGGATACTCCACGATGTGTTAGTAAAGGTGGAGTCATTCATATTTCCGGCTGATTTTGTGATTATGGATTATGAGGTCGATTTTGAGGTGCCTATTATTCTTGGGAGGCCATTCCTTTCTACGGGTAGATCCTTGGTTGATATGGAGAAAGGGCAAATGAACTTTCGGTTCAACAATGAAGAAGTGACTTTCAACATTTGTAGGTCCATGAGGCAGAGTGGTGAGCTCTAATCAGTATCTGTCATATCTTACATGGTTGAAAAGTCATCTGAGGTACAAATAGAAGAGCGTCTGGGTGTAGAAGCACTAGCGGCAGTGATCATGAATTTTGATAGTGATTGCATTTAAGAGTATGGGTCATTGGTCGCGACACTTGATCGAGGTGATGTTCGATTTAAACCAAAGATGTTGGAGTTAGATATGACAAATCGCAAGTCTCCACCCGCAAAACCATCTACCACCTCATCTGAGGTATGTATTCTTGGGAAACGGTGACACTTTTCCACTAATTATTGCATCAGATTTGAATATGCAACAAGTAAAATCTTTGGTTGAAGTGTTTAAGAGGTTCATAATAGCTATTGGGTGGACTATTGTGGATATTATTGGGATCCCTCCCGGGATTTGTTCACATAAAATCCAACTCATGCCCCATCATAAGCTAAGTATTGAGCACCAGAGACGTTTAAATCTACCTATGCAAGAGGTGGTGAAGAAGGAAATTATTAAGTGATTGGATTCTGGAGTGATATATCCAATCGCCGATAGTATTTGGGTATGCCCTGTTAAATGTGTACCTAAGAAAGGGGAAATGAATGTGGTCCTCAATGAGAAAAATGAGCCTGTCCCGATGACACCGATGACTGGATGAAGGATGTGTATATATTATCGGAAAAGAAAGAATAGAAAAAAAAGATTTCACCTTGCAGAACAGAGGTTAAACGGGTTGAATAAGCTTGATGAATTTCGCTTGAAGGCATATGAAAATTCAGCCCTAGAATAAAGAAAAGATGAAGAAGTACCATGACCAAAAGATTGAGAAGCGTGAAATTTTTGGTTGGGGATTTGGTGCTTTTGTTCAATTCTAGGTTGCGCTTGATTCCGAGCAAACTCAAGTCCAAATGTACTGGTCCCTATTTGATCACCCAACTATTCCCTCATGGTGCGGTTGAGTTGGAGAACAAGGAGAGTGTAAGGTTCAAGGTGAACGGGCAGCGAATCAAAATCTATATAGGGCATGGTGAAAAGGAGAATGAAGTGATCGAGGTATACCATATGATGAAGTCAGAGTAATCAAGAGTCCTCCGTCGTATCGCAACGTTAAATCAAGCACTGATTAGGAAGAAACCCAATATGTATCCTCTAGCCAACTATAGGTTTTTCGTGATTTTCTAGGTATAGTTGCATTATTTTTTCTTTTATTACTTATGTCATATCGGGATGTTCTTTTATTTTTCTTTAGAAGTGTTGGCTAGAGCATAGAGTAGGGTCCGCGTCCAAAAAAAGTGTCTAGAAAATACAAAAATATTAGCTTAATAGGTGTTAAATGTGCAGGGACCCAATCACCAGAAATCTGCAGAAAATTGGTCTGGTGCACCAATCGACTGACCCACTGACGGACTGTCATCCCTTCGACAGTCCGTCCTCAACAACCGTCAACACTATAAGAATCTTTGTTTCTAATGTTTTTAAAAATTTATTCTAAGTGTCCCTCAACGGACCCCACTAACGGACCATCAATGGTCCGTCTTGCACAAGCATCGACGCTATCAGAACTATTGTTTCTAATTTTCTAAAAAAAATTCTAAGTGTTCATCGACAGACCCCACTAACGGACCGTCATCCCTTCGATGGTCCGTCCTGCACAACCGTCGACACTATAAGAATCTTTGTTTATGAGGTGCTCAAAAATTCTTCTAAGTGTCCCTCGACCGACCCCAATGATGGATTGTCGTCCCTTAGACGGACCATCTATGGGTCCGTCAGGCAATGCTGCAATTCTGCACTTCCATTCCATTCTGTGTTTTACTCTTGTGTTTGATGCTTTTGAATGTGTTACAGGCTTCAAGTGGTACTAGTAACTTCTCTTTGCAAGTATATATGGCACCCAAGCAAGACCGTGTCTACTGGAGAGGGCGTTCTAAGTCTGTCGCCCCGTCGAATCGGATGGTCATAGGCTCAGACGATGAGCATGGCCTGGAGTACGTGCCACCAGGCACCCTCACTCCTACTCATGCTACCCTCACCACCAGAGCCACGCCCTGCGGAGTCAATGCCTCCCAGTCTGAAGAGGAGCGCATACTGACTGGTACACCTTTTGGGTCGGCTGCACATTCTGAGGGAGATTTTGGCTCTAAGAAGGCTTCCAGTTCTGAGGAAGCGTCCGGATCTGTAGAGGCACCGATTTATATATGAGTATGAGTCTTAGGCATAAAAGAAAGAGCGCAATGAGTTGGAGGCCGCGAGGAAAGCCTCGCCGATTGATGCGGAGGCCCACCTGTTGAGGGTTATAGAAATGGTTGCTAGGGTCAAGCTCCAGAGTTTTTGAGGCTGAGAGGAGCACTACTCATAGTGTTGTTATTGTTGAGTACTACTACATAGGGAGCGGGTTTCGGGAAATTGGACCTGTCATCGTGTTGATTATCGGCACTTTGCGCATCGGCTTTGCTTCACCTATCACCCTATTTTATATACTTTTATGCATTGGGGACAATTGCGTGTCTTTTTGTTGGGGGTGGGGTAAATGGAAAGTGAGTGCTAGGGTGAAGTCTGAATATCCCAACTCACGATCCTCTCTTGGTGTTTTCTTGCCTGTGTTCTTTTTCCCTAAGAGACTGGTTATTTTATTGTTGAACCGGCATGTTAGTATCTTTTGTAAATAGTATAGAAATGGAATCTGAAGCATGATGTCTAAACAAAATGATATCCTGATTTAAAGAAAATGTTGCATGACAAGGCATAGTAACTGATAAATATGTGGATCTAAGCATGTCATAGAGATACACCACGACATTGACCCTAAATCTAAAACTCGAACTAGGTGTTTGATAATCTGATAGAGCAATGAGATGTCAAGTGAGTGTGAGGAAAGTTTGAATAGTCAACCATTGGTACTTAGCTAGGACTTGTCTGGTTAGTCCTGCTAAAAGTAAGTTGTGATAGACAATTACGAAAGGATCATAGGCACTTATTCAAGATAGCCAATCTTTAGCCTAGATAATAGAAAACCGAATGAAATTTATCCCTTCTTGATCCAAATGATTTAATCTTAAAATAAACCTTTCTTTTTCACCCCAACTAATCTTTCCTGGGAACAATGTGTTGGCCCTGGTCCCTCCTTGGACATGTGCACCTCAGCTTATGCCAAAAGCATAAGTTGAGGGTGGATAATGCAGAAAAAAACATTGTCGTGGCCCTTACCCAACCTTGGGTATTGTGTACCTTGACTCATGGCAAAACCATGAGTTGAGGGTGGCTAGTTGAGGAATGCTCCGAAAAGTGGGGTTGAAATATTAAAGAAAGAGAAAAAACAAAAGAAAAGTGACTCAAGAAAGTTGAAAGCAAAGTGAAAAAAAATTATAAAGAATATCACTTAAACAAAAGGAGAAAGAAAGGAGAAAAGTAAGGTGAAAGAATATAAAAAATTAAGAAATAGGGCGGAATAAAATGATGAAAAGGTAGGACGCTTAGTCGTTATGTCAAGGAGGGCAATAAGTCACTAAAATACATCCAAATGTACCCTACCTAACCCTGAGCCTAAGTTAGAAGCTAAGAAAGTCCTATTGTGATCCTAAGGGTCTATTGTGGTGAACTTAAAGCAGTGAAAATAAGGGCAAGCCTATGGCAACAAGTATAAATGAGGTTGAAGTTGTTCTGAGAGCGAGTGCTGAAAAAAATAATCCTTATACTCAAACTGAAATCATTGTGTGCGAAATGAGGATGTTGTTTTGAAGTGAGGACACTAGTTGCAAAACCAAAAAAATTGGTACCTTGGTGAGAGATCATAGAGAATAGGTGTCGGTATGTGGTGAGTCTGTGTCATGGTCTGATCCACATGAGTGAGCCTAATAGTGATAGCATGCATAAACATAATGAAAATAATCGAAATTGATAGCCAGATGATTGCGAAAGCTAAAATAACGATACTTTTGTACAAAGGTTTTGTGGTGAGTCATAGTGCGACACTTGAGGACAAATAACGAATTTAAGTTGAGGATGTTGATGTACCGTAGTTTCAAGGTACTTTCAACGCTTTTTCCTTAAGTTTAGTGTGTGTTTAAGGCCTTTTTGTAGTAGTTTTAATGTATTATTCTCGTCATTTGCAGGAAAACTCTCAAGAATGAAAACACGGAAAAACTGTGCTGAAATTGCAGAAGTGATGACCTACGGAGCCATCGACGATCTGTCGACCCATCGACGGTCCATAGTGGCAACCGCCGTCTGAAGAAAATGCTGCTAAAAGAAGATTGGGAAACTCTGACCAAGAGTGGGGCTACGGAAGCTATCAACGGACCGTCATCTCCACGACGGACAGCCCTGCACATCCGTCATTTCTAATAGAAAGTAGCCCCAGTACCCATCTTGAAAAGATTCTAAGTGTGGAGAAACAGAAGCCATCGACGGACCTTCGTGCACTCAACGGACCGTCATCCTGGTCCGTCGATGGTAACAATGAGTTGGAGAAGAAAGCAGCTGAAAAAGATTCTAAGAGTGGAACGACGGGAGGCTTCGACAGTCCGTCGGTCCGGTTGTCAACTCAGACGCGTTTTTGGGTAGATTTTCCTTAAATAGATTTCCTTTTTATGTTAGGACTTCTTTATTATAAATAATTGTAAAAACCTCGTTTTTGGGGTTAGACTTTTTTGTATTTTTTCAGTTTTATTATCCTAGTTGTTGAACTTGAGATTTTGTGAAAAATTCTACTGACCGATATCGTTTATTGCAAGACTTTGATTTGTTCACGTAATTTTCTAGATTTTCTTCAATCTCATCAAATTATGTACATGAATTCTTGTCTAATCAATATGAATTGTGTGATTGTTAACATAGGTAACTAAATCCATACATAGGGTTGTGGAAACCATGGGTAAATAACAAGGTAAAAACTAGCTAAAATAACAACTCTAGAATAGTGTCTTGCATGTATTGATTATTCTTTCGTTTAGAAGTCTTTTCAACCAGTGCACGCGTTAGAACTTATCTTGTTTCTACTTGTCGGACCAAGGAGGTAGATAATAAGAAAATAATTATCAACGTAGATTAAGTATACACTATCTAATACGCTAGTGTCGATTGGTGCAAAGTAACAACTAAGTCATACATCGATTATAATGCTTAATATTAGGTAAGGTAAGGTTTAGTAAAGCATACACACGTAGCCGAACCAAGATGCGGAGTGAAATTCTCTAGTTGCCGGACCAAGGAATTAGGGATACATAACTTACCACTTTCCATGCAAGATACTAGGAAAAGATTGTTATAGCTAGAATTACCGTTATGAACCTGTGGGGAAAACTTATGCCCTAGTTACTCTCATCACTTGATAAAATCAAATATTCATACTTGCTACTTGTTTACTTAGAAATATTTAATTCATTTTGTTATTTAAAAACCCCCTTTTATTACCTATTTCGGTAAAGGACTTGGTTAAATACAAGTAATTGTAGGTTAAAGTTAAGTCTAAATCATTTTCCTCGTGGGATCGACCCCAACCTCATAATTGGGTTCTTTACTTGATACGATCGCTTATAATTCTTTTCGAGAAGTAAATTTGAGCATATCAATCATGCTTATTTGTGAAGAAACATAAGTCAAATCATATCATAAGCAACACAAAGTTATACTAGTGCAATGCAAAGACAAGATCTCATAACCTTACCAAATGCCAAGCGTCATATTTAGATCACCAACATCATACATATCATACCTTAACTTCATTCATAGCCAATGCTCATATACAAGGGAAGCATTCATGTTCATAACTTGTAGCAAGTAGAATCATCCTTAAAAACATCACATATCATACATACATAATTCATAAGTCTTCATAGCTTAAGAGAATCTTACCACAACTACTCTTGAAGCTTACTTATGTAATGAATAAATAAGTCCCAAACCCCCACTTATACTAAGTAGTACCTCTTAAGAAGTCATAGTTATAGTTCACATTCTTGTCATATTCATATATTCTTATCATATAGGGAGATATGTCCTTAACCGACATAGACCATGTTGAGCTACATTGAAGTTGTTGTCTTACCCCCATACCAGAAAGAGGTGTCTAACTTGCCTAAGGTAGAACTAACATAATATCTCTTAGGTGTATCCACTAGCTAAGGACCTATGTGGCACATCAGACCATAGTCTGTCCGTCAGGCTCTGGCATTCCGCTCCTCTCAGAGCGCCAAGGTCACCTGGAGACCCCATTTTCCTCTATCTTTTTGTACTAGTTCCTAAGTTATGTACCCAAAATTTCTAGTCAATTTCAATAATCTAAAGTACGTCTTAATATCATTAAATCATACATAAATATGAAATCATGATCACCAGGGTATTAACGGGTCATACTTTTTAGATGGTCACGTGAGGTATCTAGTTGCACGTGTCACATCTGGAGATTACCCCTTGATGCAACCGGCATCGTCGTCCTCAAAAGGATTAAGACTAGCCTAGCATTCACCATTACATTTCATACGTTAAAATCGCAAAAAAAAAATAAAAAAAAACTTTACTTCTACCTATCATGAGGTTTATATAGACCTCTAGAATACTCATAATATATATTCATATCCAGTATACATAGACCCTTCGTATAATAAGAATACACAGTCTTATACTTTTATGGCACTTATATATAACATAGTCTTAAAACGGATGTCTCATATTAAACAATCTAAACAAGAGTATAACAATTGGTCATAGCCCATACATCAATATCAATAAAGCCACATATAGGCTATACAATATTTACTACTCGAATGAAAGAGAATGAAAAAAGTGTCTTTAAGAATAATCAACATCCAATGATAGAAAGTGAAATTATCTTCGAAGTGGTGAGGATATACCCAACTTGGAAAATGAGGATCCAAGTCTTCTTCAAGATTCTTCACAAACCCTTCAACGATCGGAACCTAAAATATTGAGTAAAAAGGGAAAAAACGGGGTGAGCACATCACTTGTACTAAGTATAGGACCATATGCACACATAACATAGAAATCATGCTAAAAAGGTATGTATAGGACCATATGCACACATAACATAGAAATCATGCTAAAAAGGTATATTTCATAAAGCATGATAATTTACTTTGAAAAGCCTTATGCACAATGAAGAACCGATACAAGTCAATAGTACATATTCATTAAGTAAAGACCATGTACATCACAAGACAAACCATACTTAGTCTAATCAAGTCAAAATGTATATCAACACAATTGAGCACATAACCAAGACAACACTATCATCAAGTTATAATCTCAACAAACATGTATAAGAGTTCATAACATCTTAATTAAATCAAGACCATCACTCATACATCCCTATTAAGTACACTAGTGCAATGGCCAAGTAAGGCCCCATAACCTCACTCCACCAAGTAAACTCAACAAGAACCATAAGCAATGCCCAACTTCACATATTATATCATTAAGAGTAAATATCATCATACTTTAGCAATAGAGACAAACCACATAATTCAAGACATTTCAATTCAACATCATACCAATCCTAATTAATATTATCACAAGGTATAGTTCAATATATCTTCATCACTAAACACAAGTAATCATAATTGAAGTAAAGAATTGAAATCACAAGACTTACACCAATATCCTTCACAATCCATCATCATAGTCTTACCATCAACCATCCAATTGAACCCAAAAATGGGTGTTATATCATCACTCAATATTAATTAACACAATAATGTAATCAATTGAATCACTACACAACAATTCATCAATAGTTCATAGCCTAGGGTTAGGAACTTAGGTTAAATTCATGATCTACTTCACAACGTAGGTTCATTAATTAAGAACTAGCATAATTGGATTACAATACATAATAATATACTCATAATTATCAAAAGAAATCATAAAAAAGCCAATTTAATGATCAATTTCGTAATAGAAGAAAACCCATCTAAAACTCTTCTTTTTGAAATTAATTTGGAGGAACCCTTTGGGAAAGAATCCCAAAAGAGAAAGGAATCTCATACCTTACTAATTGATGAAGTTTTATGGAGAAACTTGATCCTTTGCAGACCTATAACCCTCCTTTGCTTGGTCTTCTATGGAGTTTCTTTGGGAGAGAGAAAGAAGAGAGAAGGAAGACCAATTGGGTTTTGGGAAAATATGGGAGTTAGGTCTAGTTTAATTAGGCTAAGTATTTATATAGGGGTCCTAAATTAACTTAATTGAACCTCAATTAAACCTTAATTAACTAAATAAACTTTTAAATAATTTAATGAATTAATTAAAACAACACAGTTGGGATCTGACCTACGAGATCCCGACTGACGGGCCTAGACCCTTTTCGTCCTGCTCACCCATCGTTGGTGTCAGAGACTGGTCCAAATGGAAAATTAGCCAAAATTTGTAAGTTTTGATCGACGGAGTCATCGATGCCCCATCCATCCAACCATGCCTCGTCACCTGCAGTCCGTTGGTGGACACTGCCTCATGACAGCTTTTTGCCTAATTGCGAGGGCCCTCCTCAAGGGACCTTGATTCATCCTTGGGGAGTCGTATCCAGACATTTAGACTATAAATAACTCTAATATGTGTTAGACACCTTCCCACCAAATTTCATCATTTTTCGACTCTTAAAACCTTGTCAAATAGGCTAAGGCACACTAGCACCTCTTCGAGCTAGTTCCCGGACGTCATGGACGTTCCTTCACATTTTTATTCTAAGACTTCCTAAATGACTTATATGCATTATAATTGACTTAAAACAATGTTGCAACTCTTAGAATCTGATGTTAGGCTCTAGATTAGGCTTTAGACTGTCGGAGTATTACTGGTTCGTACTATTGTTCCGTTGTCTCAGGCTGCAACTTGTTTGGGGGCCCTTGACCTATGGAGTCCATCAACGGAGCGTGGATGGACCTACAGGATGTGGCTCCCTAACGTAGGTCACTAAATTTTGGAAACCTTTTGGTTTCAAGGGGTCTTGGGGGTTAGGCTTAGGGTCCTCCTCAAAGACCCGTAGGGTGGTCCATGGAGACTAGTATCTTGACGTTTAATCCCTAAACCCCTCAACCATGACTTAGGACAACTTTAAACCACCTCAAAACTCATGAAAAACTGACACACTTACTAGTTAGGCTCTAGTTGCACTTATTCGTTTTACGTGTTGTTACACCCCCTACTCGCGACCCCCCCCCCCAAAAAAAAAAATAAGTTTTTTTTTTAAATTTTTTTTTTAAATTTTAATGTTTTTATTTTTTTAGCCCATCTCACCCCTAGCCTACCCTACCCTACCCAGCTCCATCCACCCTCCCCCAAAAAATTTAAGTTTATTTTTAAAAATATTTTCAATTTCAATCCACCAAATTATTTCTACTCTCTATTAAAAATAAAAAATATTTTCGCAAAAAAAAATCATTCATAAATGAAACACTAAAAATATTACGATTTTTTTTCTACATAACAAAATAAGTAAAAATTTTACTTGTGTTCCACGAAACATTTTCCATAGAAAACATGTTCCTTCGTACCAAACACACCCAAAAAGGTCCAAATTAACTTTAGAAAATTGATTTGAGTACCCTTGGTTTCTTTCACTTGTAAACGATTAAGACTTGAGTTGTCATTTTGGTCAATTATTACTTTTAAGTTAATTCTTGAGTTATCTTTTGTGTTTAAGTCTTCCGCTGAGTAAGTAAGCCAGACCAAGGATCCGTTCGAGGACAGAAATGGTATTCGAGTGTGGGCCACATCCAGGGTTAAGGCTCGGGGCATGATACTGGAGTTTGAATTGAATTTAGTTGAGGATTCTGTTCAAATAGGTTATGCTTGAATGAGTTGAGATTGAACCTAATTGAAATCATATTGAGCCCAACATTAAAATTTTGGACAGGTTTGGCGGGCTACCTATGTTTGGCTTCATTTTTGACACCCCTAAGTCTAACTAAAAAAATTGACTTTCACTGTGAATGTCAAGACAATACTACTAAAACAAATGAAACCAAAAATATAATATAAATTCTAAATAAAAAATTTAACGCTATTCTTAGGTCAAATTTCAACATGTCATACATAAATGTGATTTAAAAGAAAAGAGATATGTAAATCTATAACTTTATTCAACACCAACTTTTACTTTAGTTTATTTGAAAAATAAGGATAAAATAAATACTAAGAAAAATCGCATAGAATCTCAAGAAGTAAAGTTTGAGAATGAGAAGGAAATGAATTATAAAAAATAAAAACATATATTTGTTGAAAATTGTACTAGGTCTGTTTGGAAAGCCATAAATAATTGGAATTGGTTTAATTAGTAGGTTAATAATTACAAAACTTAGTAATTATGTTGACATGTTATTTGTTATACTATAATTACATATGTAGTGTTTGGATGCACAATTATAAGATTGTAAAAAATAAAATAAAATTAAAGTTAACTATCTAAAATTAAAAATCTACATTAGACAAATAATGGTCTTTATAAATAATATTAAATTAAATATTTATATATTTTTTCCTCTAAAAACATATTAATCAGCAAGCATATGTTCTTAACTAGTATTATAAAAGAAAAAATTGATTTTTTTTCAAATTTATAAATTTTAGTTAAATTAATAATAAAAACTAAAAGTAAAAGAGTTCTATAAACCTCATGAAATACATATTGACAAAGAGAGATATCATGAATATAATGTCATAAAAGTATGAAAATATTTGAAGATATTTTATCAAGTCTAACTAGAAAACAAAAAACAAATGACCTACAACGTAAATATCAAGTCAATCTACTAAAACAAATCAAACTAAAAATATAGCACAAGTCCTTAATTTAAAACAAAAAAAAATTAATTAAATACTCGTATATCAAAATCCAACATGTCATACATAAATATGATTTAAAAGAAAAGAGAAATGTAAAATCTATAACCTTATTCAACATAAATTCTACTTTAATTTAAAAACTAGAATAATATAAAATTATCTTAATAAAAAAATAAATATAAAATAAATGATACAAAAAAATCGCATAAGATCGCAAGAAGTAAGGGTTAAAAATGAGAAGAAAATGAAATATAAAAAATAAAAATATATTTTTAGAACATATTAAAATAATAAAAATGATTTTTTTAACATAACGGTAGAATAACATAAAAATAGGAAATTAAAAAGTGAATAGATTGCAATCACGCCATGTAATTATCATCAATTCGCATCTCTCCCTCAACATTGGAGTGTATAAGTACCCACTGTCAACTATTCTCAATTAATTGTTGAACAAGTAGTTATATGACCAACCAAACATGCCAGATAGTCTAATTAGACTCAATTACATCAAATTCAATTACCAAGATGATTTTCCAAACGGGCCCTAGTCTACACCGTCATTATAAATTCAAATTTGTGAAAAAGTAAAAAAAATAGACCAGAAAGAAAACATTAAACATTAATTAATTAGTGTTTTGCCTAGTTATTAAATGATGACCCTCTCTTACATTCACCGGTGAAATATGTTCGCCTTGAAATAATAAAACATATATTGTTATTTAATATAATTTACTCTTTTTGTTTCAATTTATATGATACCTTTTATGTATTTAGAGTCAAACAGTTTAAGTTTGATTGGAATTTACGCATGAAATCTTCAATTTTTTTGAAATAAAATTTATGTACTTGTACACTATGTAAAATGTACTATGAGTCACAATAATTGATAATTGAAAATATTTAAAGATCTATAAAAAATTTACCGTAAAAAATAGACTTATTTGACTATTAAAATCTGAAAGATGACATATAAAATAAGATGGAGATAGTATATTAGTAGACTTCCTACTATAATCTTATCTAAATAGACCGAATGAGTACATACACGATTCATGATCAAAATTAATTATCCAACAAAAACAGTAGCTTATAACTTCTGGAATTGTTGCTGGCAAGAAATCCTAATGAAAGAAACATTGATTTTTCAATAAAAAGAAATCAAAACAAAATGGTCTAAATTAACTTTAGAAAATTGATTTGAGTACCTAAGTGGTCAACTTTCTATCTTTCTTCAACGAGTGATACTTATGGGATAGTTAAGAAAAATTGAATTTATTTATGAAAATTTTTGTTTATTTGAATTTTAAAATATTAAAATTCTATAGTGGTTTTATGATAGTACTGTGTGTTTTTTTAATTACAATTTCTTTTTGTGCTTCAATACCTAGGTCCATCCCAAATATAAGTATTTTTATAATCCATCATACTGTTTAAACTACAACTTTGTTTGAAACATTTTACGCCCTCGGGGAATTTATTTGTTGTGAATCCTAATTAATTGGTCTAATAAATTTAAACTATCAACACCATAGAAGCAAACAAATAGAAAACAAAGAATAAACTACTAGCAAAACTTACATATATTTGTGGGAAAATGCACAATTATCCCCTCAACTAATTGAGTTGGGAGTTAAATCCCACATGGAGTGGTATGTATTTGAGAATCAATAGCCAAGTGCAAAAGTTCTCAAGTCAATCATAGGTTAAAACATTTACAAATAAAAGCATGGTTCAAGTTTGGGGTGAATAAGTGCAAATAATAGGGGTTTTTGATTGTAATTATCAACTACAATAGTAAAGAACATGTATAAATAAATAATGAGACAAGTTTTTGGGATGTGATTGGATTATAGGCTAAGGTAGACAACTGGGTAATTGTAACTGATATGAAATAGGTGTGTATTATGTGACTAAGAATGTATTGAGGATAAACATTCTCTTGAACAATCCCGAATCAAATTTGTTTCTCTCGGACACTAGTAAGGAACAATTAAGAACTACCTACGTTTTAGTCCATTCACTCTCTTGAGTTGAATATGCAGAAGAGGGTTTAATATTCACTCTCTTGAGATGAACCCATGAAAACCCAATACCCACATATCATCAAATCAGTAATCTTAGTTTTAAAATGTCTCTCTCAAGAAAGCCAAAAACACAAAGGTACAGTTGCATTTGCAACTATAACCCTTTAGATTAAGGCAGAATTATTGAATGAAATAACTTTTAAACAATATTTACATTATCAATAAACAATAGTCAACAACTAACTCAACCTATAATCACAAAATCATACCCCGAGAATTGGAGTTTTAGTTTGATATCATAAAAAGATAAAAGTTGTTACGAAATTGTGTTTCCATCAACTGGTAAAATTTATTTCGTCTTTACAAAGGTCTAATATGACGAATCACCAACACCCACTTCCACTTTCTCAGAAATGGCAATGTTCAAATCTCTAAATCTTAGGAAATATTATGTCAAAACTCTGTTCTAAACTTCCAAGCTGATAATTCTTATTCTATGTTGAAATCTAAATAGATCGATAGATCAATTAATACTAAACTAAATAGTAAAAAATGTATTTATGGTCGCGAAAAATAAGTTTGGATCGGCTCCACTTGGTGATCCATCCTTTGGTCAATCCCATCGTCTTTTCGTTTTGGACTTCAGTATCTTCAACTTTTGTAACTTTGGGTGACAACATCATGACACCGTTCGGCGACTCGGCGACTAGTCTTTTCTATCACTGACTTACTTTCTCCTTGAAGGCTTTGCACACTGGAACTTTAGACGAGACCATATACATTTGGTGACTTGGCCAGTGAGATTGGCAATCATCAGGCCTTCTTTTCTTCATTCTTTCAACTGCCTTGTTTGTTTGTGCTCATTAGTGTTCAGGCTTTGTTCCTCAATCCAAATAGATGAAATTCAAGGATTTAAATTGATACAAAAAATGCCTTTGAGGACACTAAATCTATTAAAATAAAGTCCTAATGAATCAAAATCGTGGATTCATCAGTAAGTGTCTAACTTGCATGGATGGTTGTTATGGGTGTAGAAAAGATGGACAAAAAATTAGAGATTGACTGGTCCTAAAAGCTAAGGGAAGTAAGGATAATAAAGTTGTCTCTAGTGGTTTAGATGAGAGTGCTCTTAAGAATAATAGGTTTTATGCTCTCCAATCTAGATAAGATCAAGTGTGATCTCCTCATGCTGCTTCCGTTATGTTTTTTTATTCTTTATTAATTTCCGGATTTATTCTCATTTGTGACTTTTTATGTTTTATATTGAATGTCTTTAGTATAAATGATGTATAGAAGTGATTATATAGGCTTATTCCCAAGGAGGAGATAATTTGCCAAAAAAGTAAGGTTATTGTGTATTTATCTGTTGCCATGATTCCCTTATGTGCATGTTCATGAAAAAATCTTAGGTCTTGATAGAAATGACTTATATACATTGTTTTTCCCCATGCTGTGGTTCATTTGAGTAGAATGCATATAAACATCATGACATGAGCTAAATAACATACCTTAGTTAGGAGTTGAAAGATTCCTCCTTGAATAGAGGCTTTTTACGAGTAAATTGCATATAGGATGCATGACTGTTTGTTGATAATGTTTTAGATAGGACAATGTAGTTCATACTTGAAATGAGTAAATGTAGATGTTCATCCATTTTGAGTTGTTAGAAGTAGTTACTACTCCCTTGTGTTGCATTGCATATACTTAGCTTGGAATTAAAATTTTCTTCCTTGGTTGTGTGCATTTAGATGTATTGCATGTATGACGAAATGCTAGTTTATAGAGGGAACCTAATGAAGTGTTTAGAATCGTCATTCGAGGATGAATGTTCCCACGGGGGAGATATTGTTATGCTTCAAAAAGTAGTGAACTAAACTAGAAAGTTCTAAAGCCTTGTGCTAGAGCTTTAGAGTTTGGTATGAGGGTTAAAATTGTAAAAATGATTCCCTACTTAGAATGAGGGTTTTAGGGTTAGGTAGTAAAGGTATGACCATCCAAGGACTACCAGAGGGGTCCTTGAGGAAGACCCTTAAAATAGACCCAACAACCATCCACGACCAGTAGATGGACCCATGCCCCATGGGTAGGGGTCATAGGTCAAGTCCTGCAGTTGTCTGCAAATTTTAGCCTCATATAACCACCCACAAGGGTGAAGCACGATCCGTAGACCAATCCCCATTCCGTGGGTAGGGGTTTTCTGAGTGGGTCAAATTGAGAGTTTAGTTTTTAAGTTGGGGGCTTAGGGGTTAATTGGTATTTAATTAGGGGTTAAGGGAGGTCGTTTAATTTTTTATTTAACCATTTATATAAGACTAATATACCCCTAACCTAAGTAAATTAAACCATTCATCCAAGACCACAAAACTAACCCAAATTCACTCGAAATGATTCACTCTCTAGAAGAAGAGGAAGAAGAGGAAGAGGAAGAAGAGGAAGAGGAGGAAGAAAAAGAAAAGAGCGAAGAAAGAAGAGGAAGAGGAAGAGGAAGAAGAAGAAGAAGAAGAAGAAGAAGAAGAAGAAGAAGAAGAAGAAGAAGAAGAGAAGAAAGAAAGAGAAGAAGAGAAGAAGGAAGAAGAGAACTAAGACGGGCAGATTTCCTCAATTGTTTCAATATTTTGTTAGGGATTTAATTAAGGTATGTTATCTTATTCATCTATTGTTCTTCCACCCATAAATCCCCAAAGTTTCCCCCAAGTCAAAACGCAATTCTTGCTAGGGTTTCTTCCTTCATTGTGGATAGTATTAAACTTGATTCCAATCAAGTGGATAAAATTTAATGATGATTGAATTGACATTAAATTATGATATTATGATGAATTTATGTGATTTCAATAGTAAAAACCTAGTCTATTTGATGAATTTTATATTTTGAGATTTTATGCCATGGATGGTGAAATTGAAGAATTAGAATTGATCTTCTAAATAAAATCATGTGTAGTAATGGTTCAAGATTGGGTAACATACAGACATGAATTAAACTATAATTGATTATGTATGATGGATCTTCACTTGTAAATCAATGAATTTGAACTTTTTGATAATGATGACTAGATTCACCTGGTAATAAAGAATGTGATTAGAATGCCTCAGCTAGGGGTGATTGATGATTGTGGGCTTGAAAAAAAGGCTTGTAGTCAAGAATGTTGAACCAATATGGCTTAGAGGGTAAAGGTAAGGTGATATAAATCAAATAGGTATATTTGTGTTGAATGATCTATACTCACCTAACCTACCATATAAGTTCTAGAAAGTATAAAGTGCTAGAGTCACTTGGACATGAATTTATTGTCAAGGACATCCTTCCATGAGACATGAGTCATTTATAATTGGTCGAGGAAGTTGGTTGAAAATTTTGAACTATTCGATAACTATATTTAATAAATTGGCGTGTAATAGACAAGTAACTAGTTGAGTTGATAATAATGAGCAAAGTCTAAAACATTATGTTCTAGGTCAAAATCATATAATCAAGTTGACAGATAGAGTACATAAATAAAAATAATTTGATTATTGATGAAGCGTATATAAGTGTCTGATTAATGGACTTATTGTGCTTTTTTTGTTTGTTCTCTTTCCTTAATCAATGACTTCTAGAGATGAGCTTCAAGAAAATGAGGTAGTCAAAAAACACTCAAAAGTTGCCAGCGGAAAAAAAACTAATATAATGGGCAAAAGTTTTGTGGTCTTGTCATGTGTTGTACGTATTTACATAATGGATAATGACACCACATACTCATCTAGTGATGAGGAGGGAATTCATTAAGAAGAGAAGTCCAAACGACAAAAAATGATTTGTAATGAAATTATCATCAAAAATTGAAAGATCAAGGTCACTTCAAAGATTGTATCCTCCAAAGAGAAAAAAGATACAAAACTGCACCAAGAAAATGTAAAGAAGTACAGGGGAGTTAGACAACGAAAATGGGGAAGATGGGTTACAGAGATTCAAGATGTAAGAACGAATAAATGACATTGGTTGGGAAGTTTTGCCACTATGGATGAAGCTGCTTTGGCTTATGAAAAGGCAACCATTAAAATAAAAGGTCTAAATGCTTTGACAAACATTCTTAAGCCGCCACTGAAGGAAAGCGACCCCATCCACCATTAAGGAAGACAAAAGACATGAAACTCCATATATGTTTAGTTACTTTATTGGTTCAAGTTTCCATAGGTTTATCCTCTCCAATCTCTTTTTGTAAAATTACACTATATATGTTCTTGTTGTTGTTGAATTAATCAATTGGAGGCACATGAATGAGTATGATGTGTGTATTAATGACTTGGAGTCGTTTTTGTTGTATTACTTCTAATGACTTGCTAAAAACATTATCTAAAATGATACTTTTGCTAGATGAACAACCTTGGATTGTAAAATATATTTAGATAGTATATTTCTAATGCAACAAAAATGTTCAATATATTTTGACATAAATCGTAAAATAAGTAATCGAAAGATTTTTGTTAGTTCATTTGAAATTTTTTGAAAAGATAAATTATATACATGACGCTACCACTTCTTTTCTCCCTTAACATATCATGAGGAGCTTGGCATAGAAATTAGCTAAGTGTTATTCAATGCATTTTTTTTATATCAAACATAACTTGGTACTCATTTTCTTTATTAATTAGATTAGCTACATAGGTCAATTTTGTACACTTCTCAATAAATGTAAATTCCTTCTTTAAAATGGATAGGATGATACCATTTTTATTTTCAAAGTAATAACAATCATGCTTTAGTTTCAAACATAATAGAGTAAACGGAAAAGGGTCTAAAATACCCTCAAAGTATTGGAAATGGTACAAAATTATCCTCCATCCACCTATTGGCTCCATAAAACCCTTCCCACCCACCTATTGGGTCAAAAAAGACCCTTGTCATCCACCTTTTAGTTCAAAATTGATCACTTATTTAACGGTTTTATATTTAAACTATTTAAATATTTTTTTAAATACGTGGCGCTCAACTATTGTTATAATTTAACTTATTAGTATAATTTATAAATCAATCCACTACCCACTCATTACTAATTAAACCCACCAAATTAATAAGCCCGTCACATTATTAATGCAACAATTAAAAATTTGAGACGAAAATATCTATAGAAGTAAATTATCATATTTCAAGTGTCTAAATAAAAATTATCGACAAATTTAAAAGTCTGACTATGTTCATCTTAATTATTCTTACGTCTCAATTATGTGATGTTACTTTATACGTAACTTTTTTTTAAAATAATATATTAAAGGTTTTAGAACAAATGATAAATATTTATAAAAGTATATTTTAAAAAAGTGCATGAATTAATTCGGGATATATTAATTCTTTACATTTAATCATAAATTTCTAATTCATTCTTGAAAGAGAATCCTATTGAAAGTGTCCTCTTAAATAAACGGTTCAACATAAATTTAATTGGAGATTTGATTCGGATTCGAATAATTTTGAATGTCATATTCAGGAATCTATAATTTCATCGTGTTTTAGTAGTGTTGATGAGATTTTGATATAATAGTTGGATTATTAATAGGGTGGGGTTTAGTTAGTAATGAGTGGGCAGTGAGTTGGTTTATAAATGATACAAATAAATTAAATTATAACCAATAGTTGAGGATCAAGTATTTTAAAAAATATTTAAATAGTTTAAATTTAAAATTATTAAATAAGTGGTCAATTTTGAACTCAAAGGTGGATGACAAGGGTATTTTGGAGCCAATAGGTGGATGAAAAGGGCATTTTGGAGCCAATGGGTGGATAGAGAGTAATTTTGTACCATTTTCAATAGTTTAAGGGTATTTTAGGCCCTTTTCCGTAGAGTAAATAGAGACGTCCTAATAAGGCAAATATATAAAAAGTTACATGGTACACATTTTTTAGCTTGATTTTGGTGTGGCAGTAGAAACATATTTATGAGGTTGAATAGATGAAAGCATTCTTTCTTTGAAATCACCTCAACATTTTCTTTCTTAATAATGATCTATATGGCACAATTTGAACTTCGAGATTGATTTTTAAATTGTGATCATAAATTGTCTTTTTTAGTCTTTTATTATAAAACTAGTTTTATGTCCTTTTATAAGATATCTTTTTTTTCTTATAAATAAGAGATTTAAAAAGAATTTTTGTTTTATTCAAATCGTAAGAAGAGAAGAGATCTTATTTTCTTATTTCCATGTGTTTTTCTGCAAACAAATTCCAAAACTTATATATGTCTAGATTGTACTACTTTAGATCTGTTTTTGTATGAGTGTTTTATCTTTTGAACTATATGAAACTCATGATGGACTGTAGGTACATTTTTTTCATCACCCGCAAGGTAATTTTTGAAAACTTTTATAAAATTACCATTTTATCACTCTCGATAGTTTTCCCGAGTCACTTATGATTGGTCGGTGAAGTTGGTTGATAATTTTGAACTATTTGATAATTATACTTAATTAATTGATGGATAGTTGTTAGATAATTAATTGAGTTTATAATAATGAGCTAAGTCTGGAACTTGTTTTAGACCCTACAACTTTTGGACAATATGTATTAAATGTCTAATTTCTACAAAATTATTGTGTTGCTTTGCTGAAGTTCTCTATTTGTTGCCGCAAATTTCTACACCATGCCAAACGTCTTACCAAATGTAAGGTGAAATTAATGCTACTCTAAAAATTTCACTTTGATGCCATGAATAGTTAGTAAATTATACGTATTGAAGGGACAAATCTTCAATTCAAGTAGTCACACATTGAGATTACTCTATAATAGAATTGATTACTGCATTACTGGATTGTATGATTAATTTCTTTATATTTTAATAGGTCCTTGGCATAGAAACTTGGAAACAATTAAGTGTGTTTTGATTTTAAGAAGAACGAAAATATTTAATCTACATGTCCTTTTTTTATGGAGAACAATGGTGTTAATGACCAATAATTATGTAATGATTAAGGTCATGAATAATCAATGTAATAAATTAATTAATAGAAACGTATTGTGCCTAAACAAAAGGTTTTGAAACGATAAGTGTTCTCGTTAGTTTTGTTTGTAATTTACTTCTCAATTTCTGTGATGTTCTTATTAGTGCCACATCAAAATTCAAGGTTTGATATATTGGTATACATAATTAAATATTAGATGTATGGTATATTGAATACTGATTCAAAGTATGATCAGATTCATTAAATTTGTTAGTAGTGTCCTATATTCTAGGATTAGTTAGCAAGTACGTTGATCCTGGTGCAGTACTTTCTTTAGTTGTGTTTTTATTAGTAATTAGTTGTTTAATTAATGGAAGTAATGGTCATTTAGTGACTTAATAGTTTGTTATTTTAAGTCTACATAAAGTTGTACTTTCCTGTGATTTCATATACTAAAAATAAAAAAGACTTCAATATAAAATTCTCTTAACCTTCGAACCTCTGCTTCTTCCTAAAGTTTTACTTTCTATTTAAGCCAACACCTTTGGTATCAGAGTCATGTCAATTAATTGCAATGCATTGAGTTTGTCACAACCACTCATTCCGATCTTCTAGGGAGAAATTTACGAATTCTGGAGTATTCGTATAGTATTAAAAACAATACTCAAATATCAAAACTTTGAGATTTGATAGAACGGGGATTTGCACATCCTAACGACGAAGAAAATAGACTACAAGACAATAAGAAACAAGATGCTAAAGCACTATTTTTTATCTCGCATTCATGATAGCCCTTTTTCATGGATTGCAGCAGCAACCACGTCAAAGTAAGCTTGATCCATTATGCAGCAGGACTTTTAAGGTTATTCAAAAGTCATCGTAGTGAGATAGTAATCACTTCGGCGTGACTTTGAAACCTTGATTATGAAAAATGGATAATCAATTGTGATTTCTTGTCCAGAGTAGTGGCAATTGTCAGCAAAATTTGATCATGTAGCTAGAAAATTATTGTGCAAACGATTGTAGAAAAGATACTACGGAGCTTGACTCCATAATTTTATAAAGTAGTTTCTTCTATAGAAGACTCTAAGGATCTATCAGTTTTTTCCTTTAATGAATTGATGGGATCTCCTCAAGACCATGAGGGGAGACTCAATCGATCTATTGAAAATAATTAAGATAAAGAATTCCAGGTGAAGGAAGCAACAACCAAATATGGTGAGAACAATGGTCAAGCAAGCACAAGTCGAGGAAGAGGAGGATTCCGTTTGGTCGAGGTCGTGGCTCTGAAAGAGGCAGATGAAGGAATGATGGGCATATGTAGTCCAATGAGCAAAGTGACACAAAGAATGACATTCAATGTCATCATTGTCAGCACTACAGGCATATAAAGGCTAATTGCTAGCATAGAGATTAGAAAATAAAATTTGCAGAGCACAGAAAATGAGAAAGAGAATTATCTCTTTATGGCTTGCATTGATACAAATCATAAGCAAAGTAATGTACGTTTTGTAGATAGATATGAAAAAGGCAAAAAATCTTGTTCTAGGAGCTAAATGAGACGGCAAAAGAAAACAGGTGCAGGTTGTCAACTCAAAAGAGATGCAGAGGGGAAGGAAAAAAGACACTTGTGTATTGAATTAGCCACGATTATAGTAAAAAATGGTGGACTTCATTCAGTTTTTCTTTTTACCTAATTTAGGAGACCAATATTGTTTAAGTGTGTACAACCAATGTTCAATGGGCATTCACTTTCGTTTATGAAGATGTTTTGTCATAAAAAACAACAGCAATTAAGGCAAAAAGGTTTGAGCATCACTATGATGTCAAAAAGATGTTTCTGCTGGATGTTTTCCAACATGGAAAGTTTTAAGCTTGTTGCAAGTACAAATAATGATTCGAAGTATTGGCATTTGAGGTATGGTCACCTCAATATAAAGGCCTGAAATTGAATTGCTGGTTGAAAAAGGTATGGTTCTTGGACTACAAAAATTGATTATATTGGATTGTGTGAAGGTGCATGCATTTATGGAAAACAAACTTGGAAGTCACTTCTGTTGGAAAAGTTTGGAGGGCTTAAAAGTGTCTTCAACTAATACATGTTGATTTATGTGGACCTATGCATACTAGATCTTTTAGTGGGAGTCGTTATTTTCTCCTATTTAATGATGATTGTAGGCGCATGAGTTGGGTCTATTTCTTAGAAATAAAATCTGAAACATTTCAAAAATTCAAGTACTTTAAAGCCCAAATTGAGAAGCAAAGCGGTCTGTGCATAAAGACTTTTTGCACAGATAGAGGCCGCAAATTCTTATTCAAGGAGTTAAATCTTTTTTTTCTGAGGGAAAGGTCATTCATAGGGAGCTAACAACACGTTATACTCCGGAGAAAAATGTCATTGTTGATCAAAACAATCGCACTGTGGTGGATATAGAAAGAAGCATGTTACAAGCGAAGGGAGCTCCGAATCAATTTTGGGCTGAAGTTGTAACAACATCAGTCTATTTATTGATTTTTTCTCCAATAAAGGTTGTTATGTATCAAACTCCATTTGAATCTTGGAAGGGTAGAAAACCATTTCTAATTTATTAAGGTTTTTTGGTTGTATTGCTTATGCTTTTGTAAATTCCCAATTTCGTCATAAGTTGGATGAAAAATCATAAAATTGTGTTTTTATAGGCTACTGCACACAATCTAAAGCATAGACTATATAACCCTCTTACCAGAATGATTTTAATTAGAAGAGATGTAGTATGTGCTGAAATGGCAAGATGGAAATGGAGTGGAAGCAATGATAAGATGCAAGTACAGATTCCTATGCCTACTGGAGCCACTTTTGATGCGATTCAGCAGCCAACTACTACAGCTACAACAGTCGATTCGAGAAGGGATGTAGTATTTGCTGAAATGAAAAGATGGAATTGGAGTAAAAGCAACGATAAGATGCAAGTACAGATTCCTATGCCTATTGGAACCACTTTTGATGCGATTCAGCAGCCAACTAATACAACTACGACAAACAATTCTAGTACCACTTCTCATGATTTATTTTCATCAACTTTAGGGAGAAGAAACACTTCATCTTCTACTCTTGAAGAGTCTTCAGATGAGCCAATTCCATTAAGAATATCAACAAGGCTTTAAAAGCTGAACCCCAAGTACGCCAATGACATATATACAACATTTAAATTCTCTTTTGCAATGTTAGATCCTACATATTATGGAGAAGCGTCTAAAAAGAGTAGCCGAAGAGATGTTAGAAGAGATGAAACCTATTGAAAAGAATGGCACCTGGGAGATGGAAGAATTACAAGAAGATAAAAATGCAATTGGTTTGAAATGGGTGTTCAAGACAAAGTTTGCAGTGGATGGGACCCTGCAGAAGGATAAAGATTGTCTTTTGACAAAGGATATGCACAACAATATGGTATTGATATTTTAAAAAAAAAAACTATTTCTCTAGTTGCTCAATTTGAAATTGTTAGACTTGTTCAAGCATTGGTTGCATAAGAAAGGTCTAAAAACTAAAAAAGGCATTGTATGGTTTAAAGGTATCCACTCGAGCGTGATATAGCAATATTGATGGGTGTTTTCAGATAAAGGGATATATGAGAAGTGATGATGAACCCACGTTGTATGTAAAGAAGAAAGGTAATGCTTTCATCATTATTTGTCTTTATGTTGATGATATCATTTATTCTACCTCTTCTATTTCTCTGGTGGATAAATTTAAGTCTCAAATGATGAATGAGTTTGAGATGTCAGATATGGGGTTATTACATTATTTTCTTGGCCTTGAAGCCCATCAAGCTGAATTAAATATTTATTTTATAAAGGAAATATGCCAAGGATCTTTTCATTAAATTTAGTTTGCTTAATTGCAAGCCTTCTGCCACACACCTGTAATGTTGTGGTGAAAAACTGTAGCTTAAGAATAAAGCAGAGAGGATGATGTTAGAAGTTTCAGAAGCATGGTTGGACGTTTAATTTACCTAACTCTTACTCACCCTGATATTGCATTCTCTGTTGGTGTTATATCCAGGTTGATGCAACAACTTCAAAAGTTTATTTTGGAGAATCAAAAGAGTTTGCAGTATGTCGTTGAAATGGACTATAGGATTTGGTATTCACAAGTGTCTAACTCATATTATGTGAGTTCACAATAGTTATATTGATGTGAGGCTAAACATACATATTTTTAATTATTATTTGTCTCACATTTATTATTTATGTGTGTCCTTTTTAGCATGAATTTTTATAGATTGTGCTAAACAGTGTATTTTATTTGTTGGAGTAAAATGGTGTAAAGTTTGAAGAAGTTTGGAGCTAAAACGAATTAAATATGAAAGATTGAATAAGGAAATAAGCAGGCAGCATATGGATTAAATTTGATATAATAATATATAAACTTACAAAGTGCTTTGAAATTAAATTAACTGCTTATTCCACGTGTAACTATTAAAGGCGGCAGCGGGGGCAGCGGGTGGGCATAGTTCAAGCGAAATTCAATTCTGTTTGGGTTTTGATTTCCCAATTTATTTTGGACTTAGTTATTTTATTTGGCGTTTTTCACATCTATAAATAGTCCATAAAAATAATTATTTGGGGGAATCTAGATGAGGTGCTTTATAAGAGAAGTCGTTAATACTTTTTAGGGTTCTTTTCTTCTTATTTTCTTAGAGATTAGTAGCTAAAACCCTTGTTCTGAGACTTCAGCTACGAATTGTATGCTGATTACTAATGGTGTTATGAATTAATTTTTTGTTGTCATTATAATTTACTTTTATATTCTTGTTTTTAGTATTTCGTGCTTGATCACCATAAGATAAATCTAATTGTCTAATCTTAAAATTGAGAAGAGAAGAGGTTAGATAGACCAGAGAATAAAGAGAGCTCGATGGTCCCATTAGATTGAGGTCATTCGTGTTTAGGAGTGACGCCCCAGACAAATAACTTGCTCGGTTTATAAAATAGGATGAAATGTAAATGCTCGAATATTTTACTTATCCACCACTCAACGGTGTAGTTAGGTATCTAATTGGAGTAGGTGAGTGGAGGTGTATAGTCTACTCATACAATTAACTATTAAACCAATAAATTATAACTAAAATTAGTTCTAAGCCATAATATGATACATGAAATTCAATATATGTGCAGCCCTGCGATTTTCCAATTATTGTAAGTAAATTTATTATTTTGTTCTTGCATTCTTCTTTCTTGGCTCTCTTTAGTAAATAATAAGACCAGTATAATTTAGTAAAACATAGTTAATTGACAAGTCCTTTGGATCGATAATCTGGGTTCTTTTAAGAGACACTTTTACTTGTGCGACCACGTTACACTTGCATGTGCAATTGGGAGCAAAAACTATGCTGGTTCATATATTATAGGTAAAGCATTTCAGCACATATTTTTACTCTTGGGTCAGGAGTAATATTGTCACGCCCCGAGCTACCCCGAGACACGCACACTGAACCTAGGACCACAAGTGATCCCAAGCTAACCCTGCTGGCATGATCATGAGCATACTAAAGATAATAAACGGAACACTGAAGTTAAATCATAGTTTAAACTGAAAATATGAGGCATACCCATATTCTATAATTGAGATAAATGAAATACTTATGAGTTTAATACAAAGAAACTATTAACTCAAAATTAAGTTGAAACTAACAATGTCTGAAAATAGTCTCTAAACTGACTAGAAATACTGGGACAAGCCTCATCTAAGTCTAGCAAAAACTGAAACTAAATGACTAAAAGACTGAAAAGAACTCATGACTATTGTCCTCAAGAATGAGGACTCATCACTGAATCTGCTAATCTGGAGATCGGAAATCGATCTAAGCGCGATCATGATACTGAGAGACTGAACCTACATTACGAGAAGATGTGCGCACATATGCGTCAGTATTGAAGGTACTGAGCATGTAGGATAGAGTAAAGCTGAAACAAAAACATAAATGAACTAGCACAAAAGCAAGTATAATAATTGAGCATGATATACTGAATTCTAAGCTAACTGGATGCAATGACCAAATCTATAACATGTTGAGAATGAATGATAACTATACTGTAAATATGGATTCAACGTACCCAATTTATAACATGCTGAAACTGAATACTGAATATGTGATAAATGGTCAATGCAGAGAGTTGACTGATCTGAGGGAGCTACTAATAACCGATATAAAACCACATGATCACATGTGGAATCCAATGTATGCGCCCCATCGAGAAGACCCAATATACCCTGCAAGAGGTAGAAAGGCATGCTGGCGTAATCATTAAACTGATTGCCCATAGAGGGAACTTACAACTACTTGGCTAGTGATTTGGGACTAATTGGGTACGTTGAATCCATTCCAACTCGGTATTTATGTTACTCCCAAAGAATTATGTAATTAACTAATTATGACTGAGTTTCAATAAATACTGGATAGCTCAAAACTGGACATGCAAACTGAGAATACAATAATTAATCTGGTAATTATGCATTTATATTTGAAGTAACTGAAATATCCGACCTAGCATATGTAATTCAAAAACTAAAGAAATACATTGCTAGGGTTTTGAAATTCATGCAATAATATGAGTAATAACATGATAATCAGATTTGGAACATATAACTAATAAATTCATGAAGTTCTGTTCAAGTTCTAGAAATCCTAGTTCTAATCATGATATGTGAATCAAGAATCTGACTGATAACTAGGGACCCAATAGGTTAAAGGAACCCACTAGTGAAATCTCACATACCTGGTGATTAAATCCATAGAGAAATATTTAGATTTCGGGGATGGAACTGATGGAATCTTATAGCATTCTTGAACTAGGGTTCTTGAGTTTTTTCTCATTTCTTACTTCTAATTTTCTAATTTTTGATTTATGATTTTGACTTAGGTAAGTTCATGTTATGATTCTAGTCTTAAACTGACTAAAATATGATGATGATTTAGGGTCAAAATGATGTATCTTACAGTTTAAATGAAGTGGGAAAGGACCAAAAATCCCCTGAGTTAATTGTTGTTGGACAAACGACGACCTGGACTAACAGACCGTCGTTCAATCGACAGTTTGTCGTTTGGGTCCATAGGTGGGGTCTGTTCGACAGTGCTTTACTAAAACAGGCATAACTTATTACTCAGAGGTTAGATTTTAGCAGGTCGGTGGCTATATGGAAGGCTAATTCAATTATCTATTTGTTGGTATATCATGGGACAACTAATTCATTTTTTGCTAAGAGTTATGATCATTTTAAGTTGACCCAACTCTATTCCCCCTAACTCTCTGCTAATTTTCACTACGATCCATCTACGGACCGTACTGGTCAATCGTGGTTCTTGTCAGAGAGTGGGTAAATGGGGTCTTCATCGACGGACAAAGACTACGGACCGTAGTCTGACCTACAGAATGTAGGTCCGTCCATCGTTTGACACTTAGTTACATTTTTTGGGCTGTGTTTTGGGAGAGTTTCATTTATAAACGACGGATGTGCAATATGGGTCGTAGGTCATGCTACGATTCGTCGATGGTGACCGTTGTTTGCATCTGCATATTTTTTTGTCTGTTCTAGATATGGGGTGTTAAAAATATACTGGAGCTCAAGGAAGTAAGCTACAACATCCCTATCCACATCTAAAGCTGAGTACATTGCAGATACTTCAGCCGCTTGCAAAGCTATCTGGCTAAGAAGCGTGTTAGCGTAATTTTAGCATAAGCAAGAAAGTGCAATAGAGATATATTGAGACAACAAAGCATCAATCTCAATGACAAAAAAATTTTCATAGTAGAAAGAAGAACGTTGATGTTCACTTCCATTTCATTCATGATTTGGTTGCAAAGGAGGATATTGTATTGAAGCATTGCAACACTCATAACCAATTAGCTAATATAATTACGAACTCGTTGGCAGCAGACAAGTTTGTCTATCTCAGGGCTTTGCTTGGTGTATGTAACTTTTAATCAAGGGGTAACATTTAAGACTGATTCGAAATATCACCATGTCAATTATTTTTGTTAGTATAATCCTATATTCTAGGGCTTATTGTTAGCAAGTATGCTAATCATGGTTTAGTACTTCCTAATTGTGTTTTGGTTAGTAATTAGTTGTATAATTAATAAAAGTAATGGTCATTCCGTGACTTATTAGTTTGTCATTTTAAGTTTGTATAAAGATGTACTTTACAGTGATTTCATATCCTGAAAAATAGAAAAGACTTAAGCATACAGTTCTCTTAACCTTCGAGCCTCTATTTCTTTTTAAAGTTTTCGAGCCTATTTACTCTTACATGGTATATGTCAATACAAGTAGATTATAATATTGGAGGAATTCAGACTTAATCCTTGACTTAAACATGGAAAATATGATAGTTGAAATGTTTAATTAGCATCCAAATTTAAGAACTTGATCATAAATTTTAGTAATTTTCAGGTCAAGGCTAAAGACATAGTAATGTGGGTCTTGTTAGTTTTGAAATCTTATTGTGAATATGTACGTTAATAGATTGCATTGTTTTGAAATATCAACGAAAAGAGAAGACTCACGTCCATAGTGATTATTCGGTTATTTGACGAAAGTGAATTTCTAAACCCTTGTTTAGTGCATAAATCATATATTTCTTTGTGGCATGTGTTGGGGAATAATTAGAATTGGTAATGGGTTGACTTGTCCATGTTGAATAATTCTAACGATGAAAAAGGGGTAGTACAAATCATTGTGATTAATTGTTGGTGTGTAAGGTGTTGAGAATGGTTTTGAAAGGCTTATTGATTCATTGTTGATGTTGTATCATGATTGTATTATTTTTTATATCAATTCAGTTTCATAGAGAGTTATTATACTTGTCATTGCATTTCATTGCATTGCACAAATTTATCATTGATGAACTTGATCTTTTGAGTGCCTTTCTATGGAATTTATGATTGATGAATAATGAGCTTAATATTTAGGATATATAATTCTCAAAGTGTTGGTGTTGAGTTGTGTGTTTTATAAACTGTGAATGTCTAATAGGTTGGGTTGATTTTATGCAGGTTGTGATTGATGAATAATAAGCTTGTTGTTGAGGATATTTAATTGTTACAGTGTTGTTCTTGAGCTGGTTGCTACATAAATTATGAAATATTTGGTTAGGCTTGTTTGATACAGGTTATAATTGTGGAGGTTTGGTTGGGGTGTAAGGATTACCTGAATTCTATTCCCTTTGCTTATGTTTAGAAGTTCAATTGATGAGTATCATGTAGTTTGGTACTCATCCCTTCCTACTACATTTTCTGTAGGTTACTAGCCCAAACCTTTTGTGATATTTTCTCTTCTCCTTGTCTTAGGCTTCTTTTGGAGGTTTGTGAGGCAGTCGCGCTTGTATTTGAGCGCACCTTCTTCCTTCAACTTAATTATAATCTTGCTCTGTTCTAGAAACATTGTCAATTAAGACTTGTATTTTCTTTT
>JAKWJD010001755.1:19763020-19848951 GCA_027705065.1 Solanum peruvianum
TCACAACTTTTTATAAAAGACATAACTTTTCATGAAAGGGAAAATCTAATTTGGTAATAGATAAATTTAAAGGGGAATCTTTGTTTGTGGTGGAGCCACATAGACGGGTATATATATATATATATATATATATATATATATATATATATATAAAATCTCATATGCATGAAAATGCTACATTTTTATGCATATATTCATTAAGGATTATTTTACATATATCTCATTGCATTACGTGCAACATATTTATTCGGTTCACTAATAATTTTTCTAGATGAGTAATGAGCAGTATTACATTTGAACATAACACAATTGTTTGATGCTAACATGCACAATCCCTCTTCAAATATTTTCCACTCACAATCTTCATCTCTATCGCGACAAGTTTTCTTGTTATTTGAGTAAAATAACTTGAAAATCCTGTGTTTTTCGGGTAATTTCATTTCACAAGAAAAGATATTATTTTTTTGGGGCTCAAAGGGTATTACGAGGTTATAAAGTTGTCTTGATTCCAACAAAATGTACCCTCTAGGTACTCATCCCTCTATAGAACACTTTGCCTTCACTGTATTTGTAGTTTGATTACTCACTATAACAACAATATCTTCTTGTGATGAATTGATCAATGATGAAAAATTAAGTAGAAAAAGGGAAAGAAATAAGTGATAATATTGTGATGTGGAAGAGATATTGTGAGGCTTTTTCTTTCTTGTTATGCTTGTGATTTTCTTGTTGATGTTGGTACTTATATTTATAAATTGATGATTAATGTGTGTTACATGTATCTTTCAACTATTTCCATAAATGATAATAGTGATTTAGCACTCATAATATAGTGATTAATCAATGCATTCCATATTTGTCTTATCATCTACTTTCATTAATGATATACTTTGATAATAATATATATTTTTATCAATACTATTTCATATGGTCTTACTAACCAGTCATATCAACTTGAAGATTTTCTATGACTACCTTATATACACTATCTTAAATACTTATTATTAGTTGCAACTTTTACATTTAGCAAACATAAAAATCATATTTGTATCTTATTGCTACAGTTTGCATACTTGCGCTCTACAGCAAACTTTATGTTTGCTACGGAACATCAGATTGCATAAATCATTGGGGCATCAGTATACAAATTATATCAATCTAGAAACCTAGTTAATTTCAAAATAACTACCGAATAATTGTTTCTAAGACAATTAATTAGTAGCATGCAATTGTTGTTAATCAAGTAATGAAGAAAAGAGAGTAAGAAACAAAAAGTTTACCTTGAATTGACGTTTCGAGCAAATCGAGTTGAGAGGATTTTGTAAGAAAGTTGAGGGAATAGGAAGGAATGGAGAAATTTTTAATTTCCCCCTATATTCTGGTTGTCTCGCCAATGCAGCCCCGCCTTTGCGGGAGGGTTGTGCCCTGGCGGCAGACTCTATAAAGTTAAATGTGTTCTATCCTTGAGTGTTGCCTGTTAATTAATTGAAAAGTCACAATTCGCCATGATGCGTAGTAGACCCAATTTCTAATTTTGAAGTAAATTGAATGGTGTGTGTGAAGTCCTATGCACTAGTCGTCACGAACAAGGGGTAAATTTATATCCGAACCGTCCTTATTTAGGAGAAGCAAAATACGAGAAACATTTGGCCCTTGTCCCACAATAGTGGGCCAAATGCCGCTAGGACGGCGACACCAAGGTGGGGTAAGTTGGCTTCAAGGCGGGATAGGCGAGACAAAATGTAAATTACGAGAAATCTTATTTTCTCCATCATCCTAAAATGCATAAATAAGTCGTAAAAAATACCCTAGAAACCTCAGAAAGACTACTGTAAGCTTGGGAACAAACAAGAATGATATTTGTAGCGCGAGGATGGAGAAATCATGCGAATCTTGGCTAAATTCACCATTTCAAGTTCGGAAGAACGGAAACAAAGTCATAAACTCTATGCGACTACTTGACGCCAAGTAGGCTAGGTTTTACGAACTGAGTAGTTAACATCTGTGTTCACTGCGTAATATATGTAAACTAATGGTAGTATTATGCGTATGCCTTCGTACACCAAATGATTTATTATTCAAATCCTAGAAAGAAGCTTAATTAAGAGATGAATTAGGGTTAAGTATGCTTCAGTTAGGGTTTACATGATATGCGTGAGAGATGAATTAGGGTTAAGTATGGTTCAGTTAGGGTTTACATGATATGCGTGACGAGTAACCCTTATAGGTGATGGTTGGGATTCTATGTTTTGTGGTCTATGTGTGTTCCTTCTTCATTATGATACTGTATGCATACAAATGTTGCACTATTGATCACACTTGTTATAAATGGGATAGACGAATGATTATATGTCATGAATCACTTGTTGATTGTATGACTTGAAAGTATACTTGTGTTTGTGATTGCGGTATGTTGATGGATTGAATTTACATGTTCCGACATAACTAATTGGGATCAAATTGTCATATTCCTACATAATAACTAGGATCAAATTTCCACGTTCTGTCATTAAAAAATTGGGATAGAATTTCCACGTTTTGGCATAACTATGTGATCAGGTACCAGGTTCCGGTATGCTAACAGTTTGGGTTTGAGTGCCATGAGAGGATCAACTACTTGATATAATTGAGGAAGTTAAATAAGTTATTATTCTTCATGTCAATGTTATTGTATATGTTCTATATGTGCATGTGATGATATGGTTGTGTTGAGTTACATATGTTGCACTTACTGGGTAAATGTTATGACAGTTTATTTGATTATCCTTGTGTTGAGTGAACTTGTGGGGTATAGTAGAAGGGAAAAGGGTTCAAGGAACGAGTAATAGATATCAAGGGTTGTTCGTGTGTTGTAATTGTGAAAGAAGAGTAGAGGTAGCGTATGTGATGAAATATGTTAGGTGGGTCTCACCTTAATGGTAACATAATTGTAGTGTATCATGTGACCATGTTTGAGTATCTAGGAAGTAAGAGTTCATTGTGAGCGGTTAGTTGAAGTCTTCGTGGGTGGAATCAGGGGTTTGTTAATGAGTTAGAAAGACTATGATCAAGAACCTGGTGAGTAAGTTTTTTAGAAGGTGGAGAAACGGGTGACTTATTTCGGGATCTTTCTAGTTTTTTCTTATGTTATGTGGTGAACGTCGAGTTGACCGATGATGCCTACTAAACATGTGTTTGTTCTGATATTACTTTTGCTATGTCCTTTGACATAGTCTGGATACATGATTGATGATGTTTCATTAGGTGAAGACGAAGAATTCCTCAGTAGCTTCTACCTTTCCTTAGCGCATGGTGGAAGTTGTGTCCTGGTTATTTTGTCCAGTTTGTACTCTTAGTAGCTCTCATACCTATTTAGACTAGATCTAAAGAATTTGTTATATTACATAGCAAGTTTTAACTAAAAGTGTATCTGAAGATGTCATTTATAAAAAAAATTATTGTTATAATTATCTCTTTTTTTCTTACAATTTTCGCATGTTTATCTATTAGAATATGAGGGTCTCGTACTTAGGTGTTAGAGTGGGTACCCGCACGGCCCCATGGACTGGATTATGACATTAATCTCTAACTAAGGTAGTTAAATAAATATATTCGGTAGAAGAGGTTCAATAACACAACATGTAGCACCTCAAGTTACTTTTCACCAGTATTAGATAGAATGTCTCACCCTAATTATATTTACACTTTTAAAAAAGATCAATAATATATTATATTGTAGTTATATTTTATTTTCTCAATCGATAAATATTTGTTTAATTTGGTAATTATGAAATTTGAACGAAAGAATATTACATGTATCACTCCCTTCTTTTTTTACCTGTCTACTTTGAACATTCCACAACTATTAATAATAATGATTGATATGAATATTTTACTGGAATATTCATATAAATAGTTGTTTAGGTATTTTTTTTTAAAAATAAAAATAATTAAGATTAAAAGTAAAATATGAATTATTATTTGTTTGTATATTTTTTGTGAAGTTAAAAATGAAAATATAATAATTAATATGCATTTAGATTGGGGACAAATGTGTATGTTATAGAACTTTGACATAATATACAGTCCCAAAAAAACTCAACTAAACCCACTTTGTTTTGATAGAATATACGCTCAAATACTTGACCATATTTCCCCTATTTGGTATAAAAAATGGAAACCCTAAATCCCTAAATTTGAGAGACAAAGTTCATTCTATATCATCCTCAAATTTGCTTCTCAAGTGACCCTTCAACTCTGGAATTTGCCTTTCAAAGCTCAAGGCTCAACCTCATTTTGATCTCTTTTTGTATCATCACATCAAGGGTAAATTTGTTTCCTCTTTGTCTATCTAAAGTTGTTGTATTGTAAATTTTACTTTCACTTGATTTCTCATCATTGATTTATTACTGCACCAACATTGTAAGGGTATGCTAAGAATGAGAAAATCCTTAATGTGATGGTTTATAGATGGTTTAAAGACAATGATGGTCTATCCTTTTTAACTATTTTTATTATTGTGGCTTAATTTATTTTTTCCCTAATATTGCTCAGAAGAAGTTTCAATTTAAATTATTATAGATATACAATGGAATCAAATTAATCTGATTTTCATCGTCTATTCCAATCCTCTATATTGATGCATTAAGCTTTCGTTACACCCTCTAACAAACTAAGATCGAGTCAAACTAAATATGTCATGACATATCTCGGCTAGATTCTTTGTTTTAGTTGGAAATTATACTCTTCTATCTACTATAATAAAATGTAACAACCATCTTATTGCTCCTTAAAAGGTATGTCAAATTAATAATGTACAAGTAAAAATGTAACAACCATCTTAAGATACATATATCATTAAACGGGCAGATACTAAGTGGAGCTTCTGTCGAAATTTGTTAGTTAAAATGGTAGATATGGTCCCGAAATTAGCGAACTAGGTTAAAATTTCTTCCAAAATTTTACCGAAAGATACAAATGGCTTATTTTTCCACGAATATGTAATAGAAATTTATTGTTAATGATATATGTATCTTAAACTAAACAAAGAACTTACACTTCTATGTGAATGAGGTTATATTATTTTATTTCGTGGTTGTTTTGCCCCCAAACTAGTGAGCTTTCTTAGAAATTGTGATACGAGCCCTTATTTGCTATCTAGCTTACAGAGATGAAAGATGGTATTACCCAGCGACATGTTATTCTTTATCACCAGATGAGAAGTCTAAAGTATGCAAGTTCTTGAAAGTGGTTAAGGTTCTAAATGGTTATTCTTTATCATAGCGGGTGAAGTCAGAGGATCGTGATATTAATGGATTAAAGAATCATGATTCACATATTTCATTGGTACAACTACTTCCTCTTATAATTATAGGAGTCATTCCAAGCAATGTTTTTGAGGATATCACAAAGTTAAGTATATTTTTCAAAGAATTGTGTTTGAAACACTAATGATTGATGTGTTTGATCAACATAAATACAAAATTCCAATCACAGTAAGTAAATTTGAAAAAAAAACTGTTTCTACTAGTGACGTTATGTTGTATTTATTCATTCATCTTCTGAGAAAGGTTAAGTTTTGTAGGCTTGTACGAAATTGGTGGGTGTATCCAATTGAGCAGTATGATTTTAATTTATATTTTTTATTTAATTTTATGTAGCTTGTTAATTTATCATGCTAAGAAGTTTGAGTGCGTATATTATATCATGCATGTCTTTATGCGTATTAAAATGTTATGTTCGTATAAAAACAAACCAGAAGGGTGTATGGAGGAAGGGTATATGTCTAATATTTTGCTCTAGATATTTACATGGAAGTTCAAAGAAATTAATACAGGAATTATGAAGTTCATCATGCTAAGAAATATATACAATGTATTATTAGTATTGGAACAAAAGTGTTCTCCTTTATAAAAAGATACATCGAGAAGTTTTGAAGAGCTTGAGCTAAAACAAGCTCTTTATATCTTGAGAAATAGTGAAGAAGATCAACCATTTCTACGGTAAGTTTTGTTAACTTTATCTCAAGTCTTACAATTATTTTTGAAGTTACCATTCAACTAAAAATTCATGAATAATATTTTTGTTCAACATTATCCTAAGTGAGTGTGTCGTGAATTTGCCACAATAGATTTCTCCTTTAGCTTGATATCTCTATCACACTATTACAAAATTGAATTAATATTTTGTGAGAATTTTGATGATTATTGCATAGTACTCTATCGAGTTATCTAAAACATGTACTGTTCTTTCCATGAATTAATACCAAATTGAATTAATACTTTGTGTGAATTCATTTTTTGAACTTCCTATCTGCATTCCCAAGTTATCTAAAACATGTACTGTTCTTTCCATGAATAATCCTGGTTTTTTAGCTTTTGACGGTAAATTTTCATTACCTAATAGCAAAAAAAAACATAAGACATGATTGTTCTATCTTGAGGACAATGTTGTACACATAATAGCCTCATTATTGTTTACCTTGCAAAACATCCATGCCTGTTTGGGTAATTTAGATTATGATTAATTCCAACATGTGACTTGTGAGGAAATAGTGAGTTATGTTTGTTGGACATTTTTTAAGTGACTGAGAAAGTTTAGGTTGTGATTTTGATGGACAAATTCTCTATTTCTCGTGCAACTCACATTCCCTAACACAAATAGGTAAACCTAAACACATTGAATTTTACCAAGAAGATCCCATCTACTGCATATTCAAGGGACATGTAGCCACTATGCGCAAAAAAAAAAAAAAGTAAAAATTTATTTTAACATAGATTCTTATCTAGATCTGAAGTTTGAAATTTCATTAATATTAGTTGGACTACATATTTATAATATAGTTCTAGCAAGCTCTTGTATATCATCTCTTTCATCTCAAGTCGTCTATAAAGAAAAAAAATTGCAATTCAGCTATATAATAAATAATACAAAAAGTGATATACGAATACACAATTATGTAAATAACTCTTAAGGTGTGCAAGTATGAGGGATTTTGGAGAAAAAACATAAGCATGGACTCTACGCCCTTACAAACATTAAGCATCAAAATCTATAATAAAAGATTTGAATTCAATAAAGCCCTACAAAACAACAAGGTCATCGGGGGAATGTTTTTGAGGAATAGATTACAATAATTATAATATAAAAATATTGATGTAGATTGAATTAGAATTAATTTAAGGAAATCTTTCACAAAGAGTCAAAGTAAGGACCTCGAAGAAGGGTAAATGACAATTTCAAAATAAAATCTACAAGGGGGATGATGAGAAAGAAACATGATCAACACAACTATATGAGCATATATGGATAAAAGGCGAAAATGAGACATTTATTTCTAATCACAATTTCACAGTAAAATCAATTTAGTATATAATGTTAGTGTTGTCGTGATTATAAGAAGGACACAATGAGACATTTATTTCTAACATCTCCAATAGTTGTAAGGCTACAGAGACAGTTTGCTTCTTGTGCATGTGGATGAGTTACAGCTACAACAAGTAATCTTAAAGTGGTGGACATGCTCTCAGTCTTCAAATCTTCAACATATATAGTGTGCATTATCAGCCATTATTATATAGGAATTATGGAAGAGAAAAAATTCAAGAAAACATGAAGGAGATACTACCTAGAGTGTAATTATATGATTATTTATCAATTAGATTTGATAAATTATCCCGTTATAGGTATTATTTCATTCATGTTTTCTTGAATTTTTTATCTTCCATAATTTCCATATAACAATATATATGTTGAAAATATGAGGATTGAGAAAATATCAGCACTTTAAGATTACTTGTTGTAACCCAACAATGCATACACCTAGCCTTACAACTATAATTAGTGGGCGGAGCTAGGAATTGTAAGAATATGCACAACGGAAGCTATATGCAAGTTCATAAATTTTACATATAGACTAAACAATATAGAATGAACGAATTTTGAAGAAGACTAACCTGTTGAAACTTCTATAAAAGTCGTCCAAATGTTAAGGATCTAGAGCTACAATCTTCTCCTATTTCCTGGTCTATTATTACTACCATGTTTTTTGTGGGGGAAAGTATTACTTCTTTGAAGAGATGGTTTCTTTCATGCCACAGCAGGCCTATTTATACTAGTTTTCCAACCCAAAAATTAATAGGAAAAACCAAGTAAATTTCAGCCTTAATGAGCAATCAAGAGGATCATTCAAAATGAGAATAAATTGAGATTAATACAAAAAACGTTTTCATCCATTAAAGGCCAGATGTTTTTGGCATTAACTCAATATTTGACTCTCAATTAATTCATCATTTAAAGAAGATGAACAATTAAATAATTTGTCCATCTTTTCAAACTTGGTCAATTAATCAGGCATAGTAGGGACCGTAGATATATTTAATAGAGACTTTCAATTACGACAATAATTCTCAAATGAACAAATTAACGTATCGCAATAAATTACAAATTATTCAACTAAATATTTGTAATTGCACTCCTCGATTGAATTTTGAAATCTACCACTACATCTAACCTTCCGTGTTTGAATTACTAACACCAATCACTTGAATTAAATTTTTTGAATAGTTAAATCATTAACTAAATTAATCTTTTATTATATTTACTTACTAATTTCACCGGATATAATATCCACCTACAGGGTTTTCACGTAAAAAATTATAAATAGCCATAAAGAGGTGTCTTCAACTCGGGACCGAGACAAGGTATATCAACTTATTATTATTCTTTAATGTAATTTTTCATTATCTAATCTATTAGGAATTAATTGACTCATTAAGAAGTCACACATTTTAACAGATTAAAACAATAAAATAAATTACATAGTTTACAATAATTATATCAAGATTCAGTGTATAAGTACATGTAGTGGACTAGATTATTTATAAATATTTAGACCATTAATAAATGTCTCTCTAATTGGTCCGTTCAATACATACAAAATGTACTAGCACAGAAAATGGAAATTTAACCATTATCATAATTAAGATCAAATTATATTTAATTGTGCTACGATCAACAAGATATTCGTGGTATTTCATCTTTGATCACAAACATAAATATATAACTTATATGCACCGATAATATTAAACTTCCACGTATGATTTAAAATACTACATAAATAAATTGTCTTCTATGTAAGCAATGGACATATATACACACACAATGATCAATTTTTTTAAAAATGAATTATACTAAATAAATAACATTATTTTTTTTACATGGGATTAAATAAAAACTACTATAATACATATGCATAGTCAATAATGTATCTCAACAATCTCCCACTTAGACTTTTAACCAAGCATTCACAATTTTAAAACCCATTCCTTCCACATGCTTATCAAAAGCCTTCTGAGGTAAGCCTTTTGTAAATGGGTCTACCAAATTGTTCTTCGATTCAATCTTCAACACATCACCCCTTTGAGTTATATCACGAATCAAATGATATTACCTCTCAATGTGCTTAATCCTTTTATGGCGTTGCGGTTCTTTCAAGTTAGTAACTGCACGACTGTTATCACAATAAAGTATGATTGGTGTTTCAACTGAAAGAACCACTCCAAGATCATTCAGGAAGTTTCTGAACCGAACAACCGCCTTTGGGGTAGCTACATATTAAGCTTCCATGGTTGAATCATATATCAACACAAGATTGCTTGATAATCCTCCATATTACGGCTCCACCTCCCAGAGTAAATATATATCTTGAAGTTGACTCTCTTGAATCTGTAGCTGACTGGAAATCTGAATCTATATACCCAATAGGTACGAGATTTTCAGGATGGAAAACAAACATCTAATCTGTAGTCCTTTTCAGGTACTTGATTATAAGTTTAACTGTTCTCCAATGTTCTTGCCGAGGATTAGACTGAAATCTACTAACATGCCAACAACAAAATAGATACCCGGTCTAGTACATAACATAACATAAATGAGACTCCCTACATTTGATGCATAAGGGACCACCTTCATTCTCTCTATCTCATCAGTCATTTTGGGCAACTGGTCCTTTGATAAAGTAAATCCATATCTAAAAGAAGAAATTCCTTTTTTGATTTTTGTATCTAAACCTCGCAAGAATAGTATCAATGTAAAGCACATGACACGGGCCTAATATCCTTTCTTTAAGATCTCGCATAAGCTTGATCCTAATGATATGAGCCACTTCTCCCAAGTATTTCATTAAAAAAATTGATGACAACCATTCATGTACTTAATTTAACATGCTCACATTATTTCCTCTGAGCAAAATGTAATCAAAATAGAGAATTAAAAATGCTACTCTGTTTCCTTCCCATTTTTTATAGATGTATGTTACATTTTCAAATTGATCAAAACCAAAGTATGAATTGACTTGTGAAAGCAAATATTCCATGTTGTAGATGCTTGATTTAATCTATAAATGGATCTCTTAAGTTTACACAAAATGTGTTCATTGCCACTTTCTGTAAAAACCTTGTGGTTGTACTATATAAATGCATTCATCAAGACTTCCGTTTAGAAAAGCCGTCTTGACATCTATTTGCCAATTCTCATAATTGTAATGAGAAGCAATGGTCAAGATAATCCTAATGGATTTAACCATAGCTATGGGCGAAAATGTTTTCTAATAATTAATTCCTTCTTTTTTATTTCATCCTTCCACAACAGGCCTAACCTTTAAAGTACACTTTTCCATCCTCACCTCTCTTTTTCTCAAAAATCCACTTACAACCAATAGGTTTGACGTCCATATGTGGTTCTACAGCTTCACTGGCTTTATTAGAGTATATAGACTCAATTTTAGATTTCATAGCAAAATCCATATTTCAGCATCTTTATCATGTATCGTTTCAGTTTAATTCAATGATTATGCATTAGGATCTTTAGGGATTCTATCATATGTTTCTCCCAAGAGCGTAAACCTTTCAAGATTTCTAATAACTCTATCGATGAATAGCCTCTACATGATTTTCTACCTCTTGAACTAAATCCGCAATATGATGAACATTTTCCTCCACAGGCGCTGGTTGCTGGACATTGCTCCCATTACTTTGAGATAGTGAAATATCTTCAGTTTGCTCTAGGGCAACCTCCTGCGCAGCCTCAGGTGCAATTTATTGCCTATTGACATGTATCCCACTACATGGTCGTAAAGGAATGTCAACACATGTGTGTGGAATTTGTTTTGTTGATTCATTACTCGTTATTCTTTTGGACAGTTCATGTAAGGAGAAATGGTCTAATAAACCCTTGTACTTGTATCAGTTTGTATTTTGAACTCTTCTACTTACCCATTTGTCTTCTAGACCCTTAAATTCAGTTAGAATGAGACTTTTAAGCCCCTCCAACCATGCGTGTAACTCACTCTCCTTTATATAATTGGCATGTCATATTCACATCACATATATTAATGTCATATCATTATTATTTCATAACTATTTTTGAAAATCATTAAGCAAAATTATTTAACAAAATGTAAAATAAAGTAACACTTTAATTTATTTTTTGCTTTTTAAAAAGTGAAATTCAAACACCCAATTCTCCCTATTTTCACTGTTCATTACCAAAATTGACCAGAGAACCATCGCCGCCGTCGTCGCCATTTTTGCCGGTGAAATCACATATACTTTCTCCCTCACCCATCTTCATCTCCACTGCACTCCATCACTATTTTCTCTCCTCCTCCATCCTCTACAAAAGCAACAACCCTAGAAAAGGGACATTGAGAATGGTAGTCTTAAAAATAAAATCTTAAATCTTAAAAATACACAACTTACAATAAAGTAATGCCCAAAACCCCCTAGAATCTAACTGTAATAGTCACCGTAATAACTAGCAATAGATAGATGGGAGAATAAATTGGACAAATTGAAGATCGATTAGAATGTACAATTCAATGTCAATTTGTGGGAAAGAAAGCGAAAATTGAGAAAAAACTAAGAATGGGTCGTTCGAAATTCTAGTTTGTCGCTGGAAATTCTTGATTGAAAATATAAGATCTACATTCATCTTTCTTTGTTTCCTTTCCTTTTCTTTACGTGTAAGTCTCTTATGTCGAACAGAAAATTTAAAGAGAAACAAAGAAGTAACTTATTAGGTATATTGCAGGAATTTATTTAATTTTTTTTACTTAAATAGTAAAAAATATGAAAAAGGAGAATGAATATGTTGAAAACGCATTAAATATGAAGAAGGAAAATGGAGGTTGGAGCGTGGATGGGGTGTGGGGCTGAGGGGAAAGGAGGATGATTGCTGAAAAGAAGTGTGGTTGGGGGAGAAGAAGTAAAGTATTATTTTTTTTTCAAAATCAATTATTTTATAATTTTAATATTTTTTTCAATGTACGTATCACTTCACTTGCCCTTTTAGCGCGTGTAGTTACGCTTTTGTGCCAACTCAATCATATTAATGTCACATAACACTGGCCAATGGTCAGAGGGTTTGATATATTATGTTTTGCTGAGTATAAGGGTCCAGATGACATAGGGGTAAGTAGAAGGGTTTCGAATACAAACAGACACAAGTATAAGGGTTCACCAAACCATTTCACCTTCCTGTAACATGTTTACTTCTAGCACCATAGTTCATTAAATAGTCATGTTCTAGAAACTTGTCATTTGTTGAGACAATTACCTTTTGTTCCTTAGGACATTAAAATAAACCTCTTTTAGTGCCTTTTGGATATCCAATAAAAACGCATACTTCTTTTCTAGGTTCCAACTTATTTGTTTTTCATTTTAGCACATGAGTTGGACAACCCCAAACTTGAATATGCCGTAGGCTAGTCTTTCACTCATTCCACAATTCGGATGTGATTACAGGTATAGATTTCGAAGGATTCAGAATATAAATATACCCAAAAGCTAAAAGACAAAGAAGAATAGCTTAACATTGATATAACCATTTCCAAAAGAGTTCTATTTCTAAGTTCTGCCACACGGTTTTGTTGAGGTGTTCCTGGGGCAGGCAGAATATTGAGAAGTAATTCCTGATTCGTATAAGTACTTGATCATTTCTGAAGAAAGGTATTCACCACCATGATCAGATCATAATGTTTTGATATGTTTACCATGTCACTTCTCTGTTTCAATCTTAAATTCATTGTATTTTTCAAAGCATTTAGATTTATGGTGCAACAAATAATATATCCATATTTGGAGTAATCATCTGTGAAAGTCACAAAATATTGAAAACCGCCTCTTGCGTGTGTACTCATAGTGTCATACAAATAAGAATGAATTAATTTATACTTATTACTTGGTCTATTTCCTTTATAAGGGAAAGGTCTCTTTGTCATTTTACCTTCTAAACATGATCACAAGTTGGTAGTGTCTATACTTTCATTGAACTCAAAGGTCCATCTGTAACCAATCGTGAAATCCAATTTATATTGATATGACATAGACGTAAGTTCCATAAATATGTTGTACTTGATTGAGAAGTACATTTTCTTTTATTCGAAACAACAATGTTATTTAGTGTAGTTTGTTGAAGCATGTTATGTGAAATTTCAAACACAAATAAATCATTTATTTTTGGAGCACTAAGGATAAAAAGGTTATTATACTAGATAAGAATAAAGTTATTCGCAAAGTAAATATCATAATTATCATCCATTAGTTTGGAAAAGGACAATAAATTCGTTCTTATTGAAGGAACATATAAAAACATTATTCAAAATTAAAAGTCTAGAACTACTAAATATAAACGAAATTATTACAAAAGATAAGGCTAGTGCCGGCTCCCCATTCTCTTGATAAACACTAACCTAATCCTTATTTAGCCGCAACATTTCCTAAAACCCAAGAAAAGACCGAATCTACAGCCCATAACTGGTAGAAATAGCCGCCAGGCAGGCTTCAACGCCATTTAGAAAAGAGTTACCTTTGTTTTCCATCTTAGCCTAAAAGTCGGGGCATTACTTTTAATAGTGTCTAGGCTTCTTACAATGAAAGCACATTCCTTTTGGATTACACACATCACCCTTAGCACCTCCGGATGTCACAGCCTTGCGGGCCTTTTTCTTTTACTTCTGGAGTTCCACTAAAGACATGTCCATCTTATTCATGTTATAGTTTAAGCGTAACTGTTGAGAACTGTCTGGTAAAGTTTGAAGTATCATCTCAACTTGAGATTCCTTATAAATCTCAACACCAAGTATCTCCAGCTCATTCAAGTTACTCATAAACTTTGGCACATGTTCTCTGACAGAAAATCCTTCAGCCATTTTTTTTTTGTGAAAAGGGCTTTCATGGCAGTCTGCTTTGCAGCACAATTCTACTCATCAAACATCTCTGTAAGAGATGTGAGCATATCGGAAGTAGATGTCATAGACTGATGTTGATGTTGCAAGACATCGCCATTGAGGCAAGAATGTAGCATCTTGCTATCTCATCAGCCTTAGCCCACTTGTCATAGGATTGGAATCCCTCATCAATAGGATCTGCTCGTTTAATAGGAAATTCCTCAACCAATACAAATTTATAACCCTCAAAAGTTAGGACAATATCTAAATTTCGTTTCCAATTAACACAGTTTGTACCCTCAAGTTTATTTTGATTTAAGATTGAGGACAGGAGATTGAAGTGAGACATAGTTAATATGAGAGAGATAAAATAGATCATTAGGTGTACATGCTATTTTATTAAAAGAAACACAACAAGTATCATATAATCATGCTTATAAACAGTTAGATTTCATAGGGAAACTTAACTATTCAAGTAAATATATGAGCATGTTTAAATATACTACCAGTGTACCAGGTAAGCTAAAACATGTCCAACTCAGTTAGAGAGTATTATATTATGTATAACAAGGTATATATGTACATAGATTATGTCTCTTGTTCTTTGATTCAACATGTAACTTAGTTGGAAAGTTTTAAACAAGTCATCAAAACAAACGACATACCAAAACCGTATTGAAATATACAATTTTATCCGATGGGGAAGAGGACCTGAGTCAACATATAAACTCATTTATTTACAGTGAAATACATTTATAAGTGTTAGGGATGAACCCTTACACCACTGGATTACTAAAAACAATTTTCAACTTTTTAAATATTTCGAAAACAGAGAAATGGCCAAACCCCCTCAAAACGAGTTCGAATGGTCAAAAAAGGCCATTGGTCACGGTGAAGCTGTGTGTATTGCTCACTGGGCCGTTTCTAATCAACCAGCCAAATGAGACAATCAGAGTTCATCAGAAAAAATCAGACTTGCAAGGGCAATTACATGCTGTCCGCGCGCAGGCATAAGTGCACAGGCCAAACCAGGCAGTGGGTTTGTCACACATGCCATCACGCCAGGCCATTGTCTTGTCATGCCTTCAGGAAAGCCTATGCCAAGACAAGTCCAAGCGATGGCATGGCCATAACGCCTAAGACCAGGCGATGGCAAGTCCGTTTTTTTTAAAAAAAATCAGTACATTCATAAATATTCAGAATCCAGACAATATTTAAAAACTTAAAAATCTTACTCTAAAACTATTAATTCAAGGAACATGACTCATGAATTCGTTTAACATTATGTGAATTATGAACAATAATCAATCATACTTGAAACATTCTGTTTTCAAACTCGAATTATAAATAGTGATTTGTATCAATCTCATCATTTAACAGAACATCAAATCATGAATTCATAAATATAAATTAACTTAAGGAAAATGCAAAAGTACCCCCTCAATCTCTGCTGAAATTCTAGAGACACACTTATACTATACTAAGGTCCTATTACCCATCTGAACTTATTTTATAAGTAATTTTCTACCCCTTATCGGTCTACGTGGCACTAGCTTGAATAAAAAAGTCAACCAGCATTGGACCCATAAGATAGTGCCATGTAGGCCGAAAAGGGGTAGAAAATTATTAATAAAATAAGTTCAGGGGGGAAATAGCACCTTAGTATAGTATAAGTGTGTCTCTGGGATTTCGGGCATAGATTGAGGGGGTACTTGTGCATTATACCATTAACTTATTTATGAAACAACGAATTCATATATTAAACAGTAAGGAATCATGATATAGACATTTACATTAAAATTCAATCAATCATGAATTATCTTATTACATTATTTAGTATTTGTAAGAAGACTCGTAATACCATTTGTAAGAATATGCACACAGGAACCTATATTCAGGATCACAAATCATACATATGGACTATAGAATATAACATGAACAAATTTAGAAGAAGACTAACTTGTTGAAACTTCTACAAAATTCGTCCAAATGGCAAGGATCCAGAGCTAGGATCATCTTCTATTTCCTGATTGATCTTACTAGTGTGGCAAGTATTACTTGTTTTAAAAGATGATTTCTTTGATGCCACATCCAGCTTATTTGTACTAGTTTTCCAACCCAAGAATGAATAGAAAAAAACAAATAAATTTCAGCCTTAATGAGTGAAGAAACCTTACCCTATATCAAGAACCAGGTTGTTGATAATTTGCCTAAGAAATAAACAATAAAACAACACGTTTGTATAAAATCATCCTCACTCAAGGAAGGAAAAATTCAACTCTTGTTTTAGTAACTTTTCTTACTCACAATTTCTCAATTGCAAAAACCGAAACTATTTATCGAATAACTCTAATCGAACTACTCAACTCACAAGAAGCCAAAATCACTTTTTTCTTACAAACTCACAAAAACTCTCATTCTACAAGAAGTCAAACCCACTTCTTGTTTAGAGTCTTACAAACTCACACACTCACAAACGAATAAAACACACACGCATGAATAAACGAACAAACTCATAAAACTCACAAACGATCTTTGCTACTGCTATCTCTTTCTCTTGCCTTCTTCACCTCTCTCTGTATTGCAAAGACCACCTTTCTTTGGCTTGATATCTTTATTTATAAAGACGCTCCATCAACAATTATTTCCACCATCTACAAAGTTGATAACAATAAGATTTTTTGATATTTTCTTTGATATGGAAAAGAATTTATCTAGTTGTTGATTTCTATGCGAAAACAAAGTCCTTTATGGAAAGAATATGCGTAAAAACAGAGTCCTTTACAAAAAGGTTTTGTCTCTTTTTCTTTTTTACTTTTTATGCAAGTCTTTTTTAGATAAATAGGTCTATTTCGACGCACGTCTTTATTTTCATTAATAAGTCTCTTTTTACTGCTTTCCTTATATAACCCTGATATTTTGAACCTTTTAATATAACTGCACACTGGCTATTATGAGTACCTGTGTAGATGTACCTGGTTCACATGTTGTCATCATCAAAAGTAAATCAAGTTCACATTTTCTACTCATCAAGTTCCCTCTTTTTGATGATGACAAGTCAACATTCATCCAATAATGATGATAACTTCAATAATCCTTCCCCCTTTTGACATTTCAAAAAGAACGAATGAGCAGGAAATAAACACCAAGACAGATATATCATAAGAGTACCATAACATTAGTGATAGTAGTCTATCACTTTACACAAGCAGGCTGATAACAAAAACAACAAAACAAACATGAGCCAGAGTTTTTACACCACATAAAGTAAAGCACCACGATAACAAAATACTGGCAAAACATCAAAAAACAAAAGCATTCCTTTCTGAACAGGAAGCAAGATAAACTAAGAATGAAATAGCTATGAAGCAGAAGGAGTGGAGGAGGAAGCATGAAGGTGCATCAAATGGTCCATACGAGAGTTGTTCTCACTTTGCTGCTTGATGAGTTGATTTTTTGAGGCATGAGACTTCCCCCTGAGATGCAACCAACTTTGACTGAAGTGTAAGAACTTCATCTTTCGATTCCTAATTCTGAGTCTTGACCAGTTTAAGTTCATTGACAAGGGAAGCAACAGTCCCAGCAACACGAGGAAGAGCACTGCGTACCTGGTCCACCTCATCCAATAGTCCACATTCAGCAAGAGTGGATTTAGTAAACATATATTTCCTATTCAGGGGCTTCCCATCCGTTAGTGGTACTCCAAATCTCCTAAATATATTAGAAAACAAGTTCCCAAACGCCAATTGATGAGGCCGTTTAGGATCGATAACTCTGGCCATGTGAGCGATGATAAGAGAAGGCTAGTCAATGGGATCCATGTTGTCTAAAGCATTCCCAATACCCATATCATGAAAAGTGGCCTCATGGCGTCGTTCTCCCCTAGATACAATACGCTTATGCACTATTTCAAACACGAATTTTTTAAATGGTGACATCACACCTTTCTTGGATGAACCTTAACCCTCCCCTAAGTAAACTTAGTAGTAAGAGCACAATTATTCTCTTTCGTCCAGGTATAGTCAGCCAGTCCCACACATGGTATACGAAGTATTTCCCCTAATTTCATTTTATCAAATACTATACCCACACCTTTAACAGAAGAGGACACAATCATTTTTATCCAGAATCGACAGGTTAGTATAAAATTCAACAACTTCACTATCATAAACTAATTCCTCAGTGTGCAAGAACACATCAACCCACCCTTGAACAATAAGAAAACCCAATAGGTTTTTGATGGCCAGAATTTCCCTAACTTTGAGGTGAATAGTTATAACCCGTAACACCTTTAAAGATTTGTAGTATTCCTCTTTTCCCATGGCAAGAAACTTGATTTCATTTTTAGTTAGGGTTTGAGATGGGGTTGGATTAAAGCGGTGTAACGATGCACTAACCTCTTCGTAAGTATCGAGAACAATTAGGGTTTTAGGATTATGAATAGGAGACTTACCAGTGCGGTGGTGGTTTGAGTTTTACTTGATGAGTAGTTTGAAGTCGACCGTGACTCGTACTTCTAGTACGAGGAGTCCTAGCGACAACTTGTTTAATTGTGATGTGTTTGCGAGGACGTCGTGAATACGATTTCTTTTGAAGGGAAGGAATTAGAGACGGGGATATTCTGTGGAGGGGAAGTAGGGTTTTTTGGAGTAGAAGATATGGGTTTGTAAGAGAGGGATGGGGTTTCTGGGCGGTTGTATTCTGCATAGAGACTGCTGGCAAGATATGCGTAGAGGGTGGTGGGGTTTGTGCGAGTGTTTGTTGATGGTAGATTGGGGGTGAGTCATGTGTGAGAACATCTTCCCCCTGAGAAATAGTCTAAGAGGGTGGAGGGAATGAAGGATTTTCTTGTGTAACCACAGGTTCATCGTCGCCGGAGTAATCGGCGAGATGAAGGGGGAAATCCTTGGTGAGTGTATGTGCATTTTGGGAAGTTGAACACATTGAGAGAGCAATGGAAAATTGGGTTTTGAAAAAAAAATTGGAATTGTGAAATTAAATAAAGTGTTTGTCTCGACATAGATGATTTCTGAACTTTGGAGAAGTGGAAGAGACGGTTGTCAAATCAAGCGGGATTAATCGTCTTTTCATGATCAATTTTTCCCGCCTAAAGTAAGTGCTAGAGAGTATTGAGAATAAAAGGGGATTGGAGATTAGGACCAGGTGCTTGGGATAAATGTTCAGACACATGTTAACGCTTAAGTGTTTAGCAGTATTTGTAAATTTGGTGCATACCTTGATGTGGAGAACTTGGTTCATGATGTAGTGCCTCCATTAATATCAGCCTATCACAGTGCGTTTCTTTGATTAGTCCTGAAACATAAGCCCTAAGAATAGAAGATTCATGAGAAATGACTCACTTCTAAGTGCCTTGGTGAATATATCTACGATCTGGTCATCAGTGTTGCATAAACTCATACGGATAAGAACTTTTTCAACGTTGGTCCGAAGAAAGTGATATCGGATGTCAATATGTTTGGTGATTTTGTGTTGAACTAGGTTCTTGGCCATGTTGATGACATTTGTATTATCGCACATGACGGGAATACAACCAGTATTGACTCCAAAATCTTCGAATTGTTGCTTGATCCATAATAACTGAGAGCAACATGCAACAACTACTACATATTCAGCTTCGGCGGTAGAGAGTGCGACTGAGTTATGTTTTCTGGTTGCCCAGGAAATAATACATGATCCTAAGAAATGTGCCATACCAGATGTACTTTTTGTGTCAACTAGGTAACCAACATAGTCAGAATCTGCAAATCCTATTAAATCAAACGAACCTCCTGATGGATACCATAAAACAAGGTTCACAATACCCTTAAGGTACCTGAGTATTCTCTTGACAACCTTGAGATTGGACTCTTTAGGACATGACTAAAGTCGTGCACAAAGTCCAACACTAAATACGATGTCAGGTCTGCTCCCAGTTAGATACAAGAGGGATCCGATCATACCTTGATATTTTTTTATCATTTACAGGAGAACCTGCTTCATCTTTAACAAGTTTTTTTTTTGGTGCCAATGGGAGTGTTGATAGTCTTTGCTTCATGCATATCAAACTTCTTTAACAATTCTTTGATGTACATTTGCTGATGAATCGAGGTTCCTGTTGGAGACTGATTGATTTGGTGAGCTAGAAGAATGTTAGTTCTCCCATCATACTCATCTCAAACACACTACTCATTAATTTTGCAAATTCGAATCCAAGGGAGAAATCAGTTCCACAAAATATGATGCCATCAACGTAGATTTGTACAATGAGCAGATCTGAACCTTGTTTTCGAAGGAAGCGTGTGTTGTCTATATTCCCACGTGAGTAGCGATGTGTTAGAAGGAATGTGGATAGGCGATCATACCATGCTCGCGGAGCTTGCTTCAGTCCATATAATGAAAATTGTCCCCCCTTCTTTCATTCCTTCTCTTCTTGCCAGCGTGGGCCGAGTAACGTTGTATATGGAGTGCTTTAATGGGGAAGAAAACATTTAGGGAGGACAACAAAATAAAGAGAAAATAAAAAGATTATTTATTTTTTTTAAAAAAAAAGTTGAACCCACAAATTTCATTTACTTTTGAATAAGAAAGTTCACATTTTTTAAAACTAAGTAATTGCCCGCGCTTCACGTCTTTGTGAACTACGCCAATAATCTACTTCTGAACATTTGATAACCCAACGATAAATTGTCAAGAATATTTTTTTTCAAAGATGAAATAAATTATTTTTTTAATCTTAAAATAACAAATATTTGATTCCAAGTGTTTATGAAGTTTGTTAGAACTTCTTTATTTTACTGTAGTTATTCACCACCAAAGTCCTTAGAAAAGATATGTAATTGTTTGATTGATTACATTTATATTTCCAAAAGTTGTACAAACATTTTATTTATCAATTGTGAGAGAATTTCTCCTAGTCAAGACCTCTACATACATAATCTAAATAATATACATCTTATATAGTTAGTTGTGTACTTGATAAGTTAGTTTAAATTTTAAAAAACATCTCTTGGAGTTCAATCAAAAAACATATGTCACTCAAATAATTTGGATCAAATAGTGTCTTGGAATGTCCCTTATTCAAAATAATTTGCAGTGTATGACACTACGTTGATAGCCAAAAGTAATATTTTGTTGCTTATGCTTCGATCAATATGGTTAAGACATTATTATTATTTTTGCAACTTTTAGTCTAATGTTTATAAAGAGATAATTATTTCTTTGATATTTGATGAATATGGATTCATCTTATTTTGAGGGGTAATGCATTGACTTTAATCCAACATTTGAACCCCAAACTTTAAATAAATGTTGAGTACAATACTTGTCATAGCACTACATTCCACTATTTTTTGGGTGTGATTAATCGATTGAATGAAGTTGAATAACTAAAAATCCATGGTACAGTGGAACCACCATAACTTCTTAACACTCAAAAGTTCCTTCTTGGACCAACGATGAAACTTTTAGCCACTAAAAACTCTATAAAGATCAAACTCATATATTTTATAAGTCCAAGATTTTAAATCTATGTGACACCGATAGTCTAATGAGTAAATCAAACTTTTGATTTATATATTTACTTCAACATAATAAACAAAAGCATAAGCATAATGAACAAAGTTTAAAGCATGTACTCAAAAATAACAACTAATAACATAAACATAAATTAATGACCGTAAAAAACATACAAGGATTTAAATAAAGAATGAAATAGAAAGGAAAAAATCGAGCTCTCTGAATTCACATTCTCTCCTTAAAATAATTATTCCCCTACATTATACGAAGTTTAAAGGAATAAATTCTCTAAGGATACAATAAATTTATTCACCATTGTATTGATACAAAAATAATGATGTTACTGAACCACTCAGTTGGAGCAGAGTACACAAATATTTAATTGTGCATATGTAGAAGAAGAAGTTCAAAATTTGTGTTGTTCCAAAATGACAGATCCTTTTATTTATAGACAATAAAATGGTAGTGCGACTAAATGTTTATTGTCTTATTGAAAAGGTCATAACACTTTGGAAAAGTCACAACTTTTCATAAAATTTACAACTTTTTGCAACTCTTCATAAAAGTCACAATTCTTCATAAAATTCGCAACTCTTCATAGAGTCGCAATTTTTCATAAAAGTCAAAAATTTTCATAAAAATCACAATTTTTTTATGAAAGGTAAGACTAATTTTGAAAATAAATAAATAAAAAGAAAATCTTTATTTGTGATGACGTCACGTAGGCGAGCATATGGTTCTCTTATGATATGATATGATTTAACTTATACAAGAATTTAGAAACTATTATTATATATTGGCCAAAAAAAATCTCATGTCTGCGATATAACTATTCAATTTTATTTTTTTAATTATGTCACGCACTTTTAAGAGATTAAGTACACTCATTTTGCCACATCAGCTCTTACGTGGTATTTAATCACTTCAAAATTGTTAAAGGCGGTATATCTATGCTCGTATAGTTAAAGTACTAAAGTAAATTTTGATTCCAAGTTCAGGGGGATTTGTATATTTTCGCATTAAACATCTAAGAAACTTATTCAAAATGCATAAATTATAAGTCAATTAAACTTTAAGCATCAATGTGATGAATTTTGACTAAATTTAATTTTTTTAATTTTTTTTCTTTTATATATTATAGATAAGATAAAAGTTTATTTACTAAAGACTTGCTAATTGATACTTTTTTTGAAGCTAAAAATTAATGTGTGGAGTAAAATTTATGTCTCATTTCCTTTTTATGTATTAAGGCTCGAAGTTGTTTCATATAAATTGAGAGGAGTTCTAGTTCTTGCATTTCTAGACACATCAAAAAAAAAATATTGTTAAAATAAACATGGAGAAACCTATTTATCATATGTACTGGTGGCAAATGACGGGTTGGATCAAATATAGGCTGGTTAAAAATGGGTAAACATAACATGGATAATCATTCAACCCACCATTTGATATGGGCAAAATAAGGGTTGGATAATAAATGGGTTGGGTAAAATACTAGTTTACCCATATTTTACACATATTTTCATGAATAAATAGTACTTTTCTTAAAAATTCAATATGGAGAAAATGTTTGTTTTTTTTAGATGAAATCTGTTGAAAATACTTAATTTAGTTTTATTTTATTATAAAAGTAAAAAAAAATTAAAAAATTTTCGTGGTTGGGGGGTGGGGGGAGGGGGGAACTGTTAGGGGGCTGGCAGCGAGGGAGGTCCAGGGTAGGGTTTGTAGGGGGTGGGGGGACGATGGAGGGGGGGTCCACGGTAGGGTTAAAAATAAATATTTGAAGTGGAAAATATTCTTTTAAAACTAACCTTTTTTTTGGGGGGGGGGGGGGGAGGGAAGGGGGTAGAGGGACGATGGTAGGCATGAAAAATGAAATTTTGAAGTTGAAAATATTTTTTTATTAACAAACTTACAATTATTTTATTGGGTGGGGGGGATGAAGGTGCTTAAATGGGGGTGGGTGTGTAACACTCCAGAAATGCCATGACTTAGACTAGAGCTTATATAATAAATAATGTTTTAAAGATGTTTCCAGACCTATATTACTGTAATAAACTCATTTGGAAAAGGTTAGAACTGAAACGACTAAGAAAGGCCTTGACGTCCGAAAATTAGCTAATTTGAACTAGTTTACGTCCCCATGTTTGGTGATGGTTTAGAGGTGTCAAATGAAGTCGAAAACCTTGTAATGAGACCTTTGATAGATAGTATCCAGTACAAAGGGCCAAACATCTGGTAATGACACCCCAAGAGCCACCTGAAGGGTCCTTGGGGAGAACCCAAACATGCGTGGGCGGGCTGCCAAGCAGCCTGCGGCAGGCCAGATGTGGAGGTGTGGTGCGCGATGCGCAAGGAACACGAGGTGTTATGCCTCAATAATTGAGAGGCAACCCTGCGACGTGAGGCTAACAGGCACCTCACTACCTCGACTCAAATTCAATAAAAATGACGGGATTTAGCCCCGCAATGAGAAGCTTCTTCCAGAATCATTAAAGTTGTATTTTGGTAACTTAAATAATTAAAAAGACCCATTTAATTGGAGGGTCTTTTGGGTAATTCATAGGACGACTATACATTGATATTAGGCCAGCTTTAGACCACTTTTACACGTCCCAAATCAGATCAAACAAGTTTTCTCTCATCTCTCTCAAGAACGCTCTCTTTTCCTAACTCCATTGAAGAACAAGAAAAGCTTAAGGAAGAATACGAAGACTTCAAGTTTTTCATCCAACTTTCGGGGATTCATAATCTATAAGGTATGAGTTTTTCACTCTTGTGATTCCTTTCCCTAAGAGGTCCTTTCAAATATAAGTTTTCAAGAACTTCAAATACTAGGGAGTTTACTCTACGAAATGGATTTTCTTCCTAACCCTAGATTTATGATTTTCAATGAAAAGTAAGTGTTTTCTATGGTCTATTCCACACGATTTGATGGGTATGTTGTTATTTATGTTTGAATTTCGTGTGAAGCATATTCTTATCTACATGATGGTTTCGTATTATTCTTTATACTATTTGACAATATGAAAACGTAGGAATTGGAACTAAGACTAGAATGAACTTTTAAATGACCCTTATCCTTTACCCTACATTATGCGTTGATCTTGTATATGATTTGATCAGTTGTTCTTGATTATGCTATTGAGAATTTCACTAAGTATGGTTATGAATATTGTAAGATGAATAAAGGTTATTGGAAGCAAGAGGTAAGTCTTCTAAGTGTGATTACTCCCCAATGTTTATGTTAGCCTATAAATTATGATGCTATGTAATAAAAAGTATGTATGATGTTGCTATGATAATATATTGTTCTATGAACATGCTAAACGTGAGATCATGATAAGTATACGAAAATGCAAATTATGATATCCTATTGTATGCTTTACACAAGATTACTATGTTATGTTAATCTCATATATGAAGGCTTGCGATGAAAGGAAATTCTCATCTAATACCAAAAGAGCTCATGATCATGTTTATACAAGAAGTAATCTGCGATGACCTATAATAAGTTTATGATATAAGAAAACTTAAAGGTTATTCATGAAAGGGACTTAAGGTAAGCACCGGTGAACTAGATATGAGAGGTGTCCCTTCCCTAGTGAAAGGTAGGTTCACAATGACTCGCATGAGATTGAGGCTTCCATGTAATGTGGAACAATGGGTCTCTAATACATATCCTATTTCTTGAACTATGTTACCACCATAGGATACTAGCTAGTGGATCCACCTAGAAAGTTATGTCATGTTAGGTTCTACTTTGGGCGTTAGACCACCTTTTTTTCGGTGTGGGGTTTTATGACACTGGATTCCATGTTTAGCTCACACGGTCTATGTCGGTTAAGGAGAATTTTCCCTCATTTACAATGAAAGACAAGTAAACAAACGTTGACTAGGGCGACTTGAGGAGTCTACTTAGTAGAGGTAGGAGTGGGGACTCTACCTAAACATTTTACAACTTGACTCTAAGGAAGTCCTATGAGATTTTTCTTATGTAATATGATAACATGAAAGATATATGTTCATGATACATCATGTTTCCTTTATATGATTTTAGTCCTTATGATGAATATGTTATTGGGTTATATTGTTAAATGAAGTTATGAATACTTATGTTGCAAGTTATATGAAGCAAAGTTTTACTCATGGTCTCCTTTTTTATCTACTTGGTTGTGTGGGGTTATGGGAATTCACATGACCATTGCACTTGTAGGTTGGGGATGGGATCATTGGTAAGTGCTTGTATATTATGTTATATGATCTATTGAATATAAAAAGTTAACATGACTATGAATATGTCTTTAATTATGATCATGCTTTATGTTGATGGGATCCTTGACTTGTATATGTTCGATGGTATATGCATTAAATACGTTCACATAACTTAGCACGTTTTCTAAAGATATGATAAATTATACTTTTTAATGCATGTCCTTATGTGTTATGTGCATTTACCCATACTTAGTACATGTGGCATAATAACCCCATCACTTTATATTACTACAACTGTAGGTTCCAGCCTTTGAAGTTTGAGGTGATCGATTTGAAGAAGCTTGAAAACTCTCTCCAAGTATTGGTAGGTCCTCCTGTGTTCGGGACACTATCATTATTTTCCAGCTTACGAAGACTTCAGTAGATATTAGGAATATCCTATTTCCATCATGTTTCTTTGGATTTTTTTGGTATTAAAGCCTATATGACATATTGACTATGTATTGGCTAAGTCTAAATTTTCACTCTTAGATGGTTTTATATATGTGAGACAGTTTCTTATAATATGTATGTATTATGAATGATAAATATGAAGTCTAAGTAAACTTCAAGTAGAATGTAAAAGTTTTAAATTTTTTCGTAATTTTTACTGATCACATGTTATGACGAATACTAAGGTTTGTCTGAGTCCTCTATGAGGACGCCGCCGCCGGTCTCATCGAGGGTATACTCTCCAGGTGTGACAAGCTTGGTATCCGAGCATGTGGTTAAATATCCTTAGGATCAATATATCACTAAACCATATTACCTAGTGTCTTGTTCATGGTTGTGAAGCGCGCCATAATTATGACGACTAGCTATGTGATAATTAGGAAACTTCTCTTTTGTTGATACTCCTATGTCGTGCATGTAGAGTTTTGACACTGTGTTGTTTAGCATTTAATCCCTTTCTTTTGTTTATAGGCAATGAACATAAGAAGGACAACCGCGAGAAGAGTAGGAGAAGAGATTTCGAATGCGGGAGCTACTCCCTAAGGCAATCAAGTTCCTCCTCAAGTGCAAGCTGCTCTGCAAATGAACATGTTCTGGTGAATCGTCCGGCTATGACGAATGGTGAGGTGAGGGCATCCCTGTCCAAATAGCCCAAGCCATCACCACCCAAGCTCAGGCCATCATGACTCAAGCTAACCGGGAGGTTGTTTCTCGAGAACCGACGTGCTAGTACTATGGCTAGCCGTTTGAGAGATTTTACGAGAATGAATCCTCCCATGTACTTTGGATCAAAAGTTGATGAAGACCCCCAAGATTTCCTTGATGAGGTCTACAAGATTTTGTTTGCTATGGGGGTGAGTACTACTGAGAAGGCTGAACGTGCTACCTATCAACTCAAGGACGTAGCTCAGACATGGTACAACTAGTGGAAGGATAATCAGGCTTTAGGAGATGGTCCCGTGACCTGGGAGATCTTCAAAAAGGCCTTTCTTGACAGATTCTTTCAAAGGGAACAAAGAGAATCTAAGGTAGAGGATTTCATAAACCTTCATCAAGGAGGTATGAGTGTTAAGGAATACTCCTTGAAATTTATTAAGCTGTCCAAATATGCTTCTTCTTTGGTTTCTAATGCTAGGGATAAAATGAGTCGTTTTGTAATGGGCGTGTCCGAAGAGCTTGAAGAAGAATGTCGTGCAGCCATGCTTCATGACAATATATATCTTTCTAGGTTGATGGTTTATGCTCAACAGGTGATAAAAGTCGTTTAAGGAAGAGGAATAGGGAATATAAGAGGGCAAGGTCGTTTGAAGTGGCTCTTCTAAGAGTAGGCTTATTTAAGAAGAGGTTTTCAAATCAGGTTCCTTCTAATTTTTTCCAAGAAACGCAATAATTGAGGTTCTAATCCTAAACCTCAAAAGGGGAGAAATGTTGATCCACCAGAGAGAGAGACAAACTTGTGGTAAGTTTGGTAAGAAACATGTGCGTGAATGTCTTGTTGGGACTAATAGTTGCTATGGTTGTGGCAAAGGTGTCCATATGGTGAAAGATTGTCCTAATGTGAGAAGTCAAGGTAAGGGAAATAGCCAAGCTTAACCAAACGGTCCTAGTTCTGAAGCTCTAAAAAGGAATTTGTTTTATGCACTCAAGGCTAGGGGTGAACAAGAAAGCTCTCCTACGTTGCGACAGGTATGTACAAGTTCTCTCTGTTAATGTCTATGCATTGCTTGATCCAGGTGCTACTCTTTCTTTTGTTATACCTTTGGTAGCTAGAAAGTTTGATGTACTTCCCGTTGTTCTGATTGAACCCTTTTCGGTTTGTACCCCAATGGGTGACTCTGTAGTTCCAAAAAGAGTCTATTGGAAAATACTCTGTGATGCTCCCCAATAGAGCTACTCTTGCTGATTTTGTAGAACTTGACATGTTTGAATTTGATATCATCTTGGGTGGATTGACTTCATGATTTTTTTTTTTATTCCATAAATTGTAGAACAAGGGTAGTGAAATTTCAATCCCTAATTAACCTATTCTCGAGTGGAAGGGGGGAAATTCTATGTCAAGGGGTCAAATCATTTCTTGTTTGAAGGCTTGTAAGATGATAGCCAAGGGTTGTCTATATCATGTGGTAAGAGTTAAGGACCTATAATGTGAAACTCTTTCTCTTGAGTCACTCCCTGTAGTGAGAGAATTCCTAGAGGTTTTTCCTAGTGACCTTCCAGGAGTTCCTCCCGGCAGGAAATTGACTTTGGCATTGACTTGTTACCAGATACGAATCCCATTTCAATTCCTCCATATAGGATTGCTCCGGCTGAATGAAAGAGTTGAAACTCCAACTCAACGATTTACTAGAGAAGGGTTTCATTAAACCTAGTATTCTCCATAGGGTGCTCCGGTCTTGTTTGTCAAAAATAAGGATGGATCCCTTAGAATGTGCATTGAATATCGCCAACTAAATAAGGTCACCATAAAACAAGTATCCTCTCCCTAGGAGTGATGATTTATTTGATCAACTCCAAGGTGCTAGTTACTTTTCCAAGATTGACTTAAGGTCGGGATATCACCAACTTAGGGTGAGAGGTGAAGAAGTTCCCAAAATAGCTTTCTGAACAACATATGGTCATTATAAATTCCTAGTTATGTCTTCGGGTTAATGAATGCCCCAGCGGCGTTTATGAAACTAATGAATAGAGTTTTCTGATATAACCTAGACTAATTTGTGATTGTGTTTCATTGATGATATTTTGATATACTCCAAAAATGAAGATGACCATGAGAGTTACTTGAGGTTGGCCTGCAAGTCCTTAAAGAACACCGACTTTATGCCAAATTTAACAAGTGTGAGTTTGGGTAAAGGTCAGTTGCTTTTCTTGGCCATATTATCTCTGATGGTTATCTCTGATGATGGTGTAGAAGTTGATCCGAGAAGACGGACGGTCAAAAATTTGACTAGACCTTTTACTCCCATAGACATAAGGAGTTTCTTTGGTCTAGCCGGCTATTATAGAAGATCTGTTAATGGATTTTCGTCCATTGCTTCTCCTTTGACAGCTTTGACCCAAAATAAGGTGAATTTTGAGTGGTTGGAAGCTTGTGAAAAAGGATTTCAAGAGCTGAAAGATAAGCTTACCTCCACTACAATTTTGACCTTACTAGAGGGCAATGAAGGCTTTGTAGTGTATTGTGATGCTTCCCGAGTGGGCTTGGGATTGTGTCCTCATGCAACATGGAAAGGTGATTACTTAGGCTTCTAGGCAACTCAATGTTCATGAGAAGAATTACCCAATTCATGATCTTGAGTTAGCTATTGTAGTTTTTGCCTTGAAAATATGGAGGCATTATTTATATGGTGTACATGTTTATTTGTATACTGACTATAAAAGTCTTCAATATGTGTTTACAGAAAAAGGAGTTGAACCTCTGACAGAGAAGATGGTTGGAATTGTTGAATGATTATGACATGAGTGTCCTTTATCACCCTGGCAAAGCCAATGTGGTTGCGGATGCTTTGAGTCAAATTACTATGGGTAGTATGTCTCATGTGGAAGAAGAGAAGAAAGAACTTGTGAAAGATGTTCATAGGTTGGCTCGCTTAGGTGTTCGGTTAGCAGATTCTCCTAATGGTGGATTCATGGTCCATTATAACTTTGACTCATCATTAGTGGTAGAGGTGAAATCCAAGCAGCATCCTGATCCACTATTGATGGAGTTGAAGGAATTGGTAGTTGGTAAGATCAATGAGTCATTCTTCCGGGGGAAATGGTTGTGTTAGTTACCAAGAGATTATATGTACCCGATGTTGAGAATTTAAGAAAACAGATTCTGGAAGAAGCCATGGTTCTCGCTATTCTATACATCTGGGTGACACCAAATGTATCATGCCCTTAGAGAGGTCTATTGGAAGGATGATTTAAAAAGGGACATAACAGAGTTTGTTGTTAAGTGTCCAAACTGCCAACAAGTTAAAGCTGAGCATCCAAAGCCTGGTGGTTTAACCCAAATCATGGATGTTCCTACAAGGAAGTGGGAAGCCATCAATATGGACTTTGTTGTTGGGTTTCCTCGAACCCAAAAGCAAAATGATTCTATATGGATTATTGTGGATAGATTGACCAAATCTGCCCATTTTATTCCTGTTAAGTCCACTTACACGACTGAAGATTATGCGAGGATCTACGTTAATGAGATTATGAGTCTTCATAGGATTCATTTGTCCATCATTTCGGATAGATTGCCCAATTCCCTTCTCATTTTTGGAAGGCTTTTAAAAGGGGTTTACGTAATCAAGTGAAACTTAGTGCCGCATTTCATCCTCAGACAAATGGTCAAGCAAAACGTACCATTCAGACCCTTGAAGACATGTTAAGAGCTTGTGTCATTGATTTCAAGGGAAGTTGGTATGATCACTTACTTTTGATTGAGTTATCTTACAACAGTAGCTATCATTCGAGCATCTCCATGGAATCTTTTGAAGATCTTTATGGCAGAAGGTGTAGATCTCCGATTGGATGGTTTGACGTTGGTGAGTCCTCACTCCTGGTCCATAGATTATCATGAGGCTATAGAGAAGGTTTGAATCATAAGAGATAGGTTGAATACAACCTATAGTTGGCAAAAGTCCTATGCCGACAATAGAAGAGAGATCCTGAGTTTGAAATAGGTGATCATGTTGTTAGGTAGTGGAGCCTGATTAATTTTAGGTTTTCCTATTTATTCTCTATTTTAGGCTTTCCTATTTATTCTCTATTTTAGGTTTTCCTATTTATTCTCTATTTATTCTCTGTAACCAAAAATACTCTGATCTATTAATATAAATATACCTCACCGCCGTGGAAGTTTACTTACGGAGTGTTACCACTAAATATTGGGTTTTCTCTTTCTCTCTCTAGATCTCTCATCTCTTTCTCTTGAAAGTTCTTGTGTTCTTCATTCATCTAGTGTGTGTGCGTGAATTCGATCCTAACAACTGGTATCAGAGCTAAGGAGATTCAACACGATCACTGAAGATGGATAGTTCAAAGCTTGGAATCGAGATGTTTGATGGATACGATTTTAGTTCTGTTGGAAGATGCAGATCGAAGATTATCTGTATACAGAAAGATCTTCACCAACCGTTGACCGGGGTGAAGCCGTAATCCATGACGGAGGAGAAGTGGAAACTCAAGGATCGCCAGGCTCTAGGGTTGATCATGTTGACTTTGTCAAGAAACGTGACGTTCAATATCGTGAAGGAGAAGACTACGTCCGGTCTGTTGAAGGCACTGTCAAACATGTATGAAAAACCATCGCCTATGAACAAGGTATATTTAATGCGTAATTGTTCAATTTACAGATGTCTGAGAATGGATCCGTTTTTATCATAAAAACGAGTTCAATATGATTGTGAGTCAACTCAATTCTGTGGATATTTATTTCGAAGATGAAATTAAGGCGTTGATTTTGATGTCATCTCTGCCCGAGTCTTGGGATACTTTTGTTGCTGCTGCGATTAGCAGTTCCCGTGGATCTGAGAAACTGAAGTTTGATGAAATCCGTTATATTATTCTTAGCGAAAGTATTCGCAAACGAGAAGTGGGAGATTCATCGGGTAGTGCTCTCAACGTTGATCGAAGGGGGAGAAGTAAGACGAAAGGCCAAAATCAACATGGTCGATCAAAATCAAAGAATCGAGGAAAATCACTGAACAGATCAAACGTGACTTGTTGGAACTGTGGAGAAAAAAGGACACTTTCGACGAACTGTACAAAGCCAAAGAAGCAACAGAATCAGAAATTTGGAGATGACAATGATTCTGTAAATTCAGCAGAGGACATTGGGGATGCTCTAATCTTTAGTGTGAACACCCGGTTGAATCATGGATTTTGGATTCTGGTGCATCTTTCCATTCGTCTCCAAGCAAGGAGTTGTTTCAAAATTTTAAATCTGGAAATTTTGGAAAAGTATATCTTGCTGACAATAAAGCCTTAGAGATTGAAGGAAAGCGAGATGTTTGCATAAAGACCACCTCGGGAAACCAGTGGACATTGGAGGATGTCAGATATATTCCTGGGATCAAGAAAAATCTGATCTTTGTTGGTCAGTTGGATAGCACGAGATATGCAGCAAAGTTTAGGAAAGGTTCGTGGAAGATCGTGAAAGGTGCTATGGTAGTAGCTCGTGACACCAAAGTTGGAACCTTGTACACTACTGCAGGGTGTATAAACATGGTTGCTGTTGCTAAAGGTGCTTCCGGTTCATGTCTGTGGCACAACAGACTTGGACACATGAGTACTAAAAGAATGAAGATGCTGGTTGCAAAACGAGCATTAGAGGGTCTGAAGTCTGTTAATACGGGTCTTTGCGAGAGATGTGTTATGGGCAAATGAAAAGAGTAAGCTTCACAAAGACTCCTAGAGAGCCAAAGAAAGTGCGGTTGGAAATGGTCCATACAGATGTTTGGGGACCATCTCCAGTATCATCACTTGGAGGATCCAGATTCTATGTTACCTTCATTGATGATTTCAACAGCAAGGTATGGGTTTACTTGTTGAAGCATAAGTCATATGTGTTTGCAACTTTCAAGAAGTGGAAAGCTGAAGTTGAGAATCAGACCGGTTTGAAAGTCAAATGCCTAAGGTCTGACAATGGAGGTACTAGTATGACAAATTAGAGTTCAAGGCATTCTGTGCAGCTGAGGGAATTAGATTGATGAGAACAGTTCCTTGTAAGGAAAGGGAGAATGGAATTGCTGAGAGGATGAACAGAACATTGAATGAGCGTGCAAGGTGTATGAGGATACACTGTGGGCTGCCCAAAACACTTTGGGCGGATGCTGTGAGCACAACTGCATACTTGATCAACAGGGGACCATCAGTTCCTTTAGGGTTCAAGATTTCAAAGGAGGTGTGGACAGGAAAAGAACGCAAGTACTCACACTTGAGGACTTTTGGTTGTACTGCTTATGTTCATGTTGATCTAGAAAAGAGAGACAAGCTTGACGCCAAGGCTGTGAAGTGTTACTTCATAGGATATGGTTCTGATTTGTTTGGTTACAGGTTTTGGGATGACAAGAACAGAAAGATCCTGAGACATTGTGACGTGACATTTGATGAGTCTGTCCTTTACAAGGACAGAGAGCAGAAGGTTCTAGAGATTACAAAGCAAGTGGGAGTTGAGGTTGAGTTGGAGAAGAGTAACCCCAGAGACGTCGAAGCAGATACTCAACCAACTCCTACTGAAGAATCTGAAGTGGAGCAAGTTACACCTGAGCAGGTGTTAAGGAGATCATCCAGATCCATCAGGGCACCAGATAGGTATTATCCTTCATAACACTATCTATTGCTGACTGATGAGGGGGAACCAGAGTCTTTTGCTGAGGCCCTACATGTGGAGGATTCAATCAAGTGGGAGCAAGCCATGGATGATGAGATGAGGTCACTTGAGAAGAACGACACGTGGGTGTTGACTGAGCTACCTGCAGGGAAGAGAGTTTTGCTTAGCAAGTGGGTGTTCAAAATCAAGACTGAACCAGATGGAAAAAGAAGGTTCAAGGCTCGTTTAGTGGTTAAAGGATATTCACAAAGGAAAGGTATTGATTATGCTGAAATATTCTCTCATGTTGTGAAGTTAACCTCTATTCGAATTCTGTTGAGTATTGTTGCATCGGAAAATTTGCATCTAGAACAAATGGATGTAAAAACAACGTTTTTACATGGAGATCTGGACAAAGAGATCTATATACAGCAACCGGAAGGATTTGTGGTTCCAGGCAAGGAACATATGGTGTGCAAGCTCACCAAGAGCTTGTATGGACTAAAGCAAGCGCCAAGGCAGTGGTACAAGAAGTTTGACTCCATCATGACCAAGAGTGGATTCTGCAAAGCTGAAAAGGATCCTTGTTGTTAGTTCTAGAAATACACTGATTCATATGTCTTTCTACTCTTGTATGTGGATGATATGTTGATTGCAGGATCTAGTATGAGGGAGATTAACAATCTGAAGACAAGGTTGTCTGCAGCATTTTAGATGAAAGATTTGGGTCCAGCAAAACAGATTTTGGGGATGAAGATTTCTCGGGATAAATCTGCTGGCACTTTAAATCTATCTCAGGAGTTGTACATTGAGAAGGTGTTGAGCAAATTCAGGGTTAATGATGCTAAACCCAGGACTACTCCATTGGCAAATCACTTTAAATTGTCAAAGGAGCAGTCACCCAAGACTGCCGAGGAGCGTGATCACATGACATTTGTTCCATATGCTTTAGTAGTTGGTAGTTTGATGTATGCTATGGTCTGCACTAGACCTGATATAGCACATGCCATGGGAGTTGTTAGCAGTACATGGCGAACCCTGGGAAAGAGCATTGGGAAGCTGTGAAATGGCTTCTGAGATATCTGATAGGTACATCCAGTACTTCACTTTTTGTGGATGCTGATCTTGGTGGGGATGTTGATCGAACAAGAGTACATCCGGGTATATTTACATCATAGGTGGAACAGCAGTGAGTTGGATGTCCAGGCTTCAGAAGTGTGTTTCTCTTTCATCTACTGAAGCTGAGTATGTGGCAATAGCTGAAGCTAGGAAAGAGATGATATGGCTGACATATTATCTTGAGAAATTGGGCAAGAAGCAGAGCGAGAAGATTCTTTACTCAGATAGACAGAGTGCCATACAGTTGGTGAAAAATCCATTCTATTTTTGAAGACAAAGCACATCAGAAGGCGATACCATTTCACTAGCAGGGCAGTGGAGGATGGTGATATGTGCTTGGAGAAGATAGAGGGTGCAAAGAACCCGGCAGACGTGTTGATGAAATGTGTTGATGTTGGGAAACTGAGGTTATGTAAAAACTCGGTTGGTCTTCTGTAGTTGTTGCTACAGATGTTGCGGTGCGGTAAAAATGTTGATGATGAAGAGATTTTTTTTTAGAATGTATTTTTTGGATGACTTAGTCAGTCTCCTAGTGGAGAATTGTTAGGTAGTGGAGCCTGATTAATTTTAGGTTTTCCTATTTATTCTCTATTTTAGGTTTCCTATTTATTCTCTATTTTAGGTTTTACTATTTATTCTCTATTTATTCTCTGTAACCAAAAATACTCAGATCTATTAATATAAATATACCTCACCGCCGTGTAACTTTACTTACGGGGTGTTACCACGAAATATTGGGTTTTTTCTTTCTCTCTCTATATCTCTCATCTCTTTCTCTTGAAAGTTCTTGTGTTCTTCATTCATCTAGTGTGTGTGCGTGAATTTGATCCTAACACATGTCTATTTTAAGATTTCACCTATGAAATGGGTGATGAGATTCGGTAGAAAGGGTAAGTTAAGTCCCCGGTATGTTGGTCCCTATGAGGTCTGCAACGAATTGGGACGGTTGCCTATGAGTTGAAACTGCCTAGTAAAATAGCTTCGGTTCATCCGGTGTTCCATATTTCTATGTTCAAGAAATGCATAGGCGACCCGGTATCCATTTTTACTATATAAGGTTTAGGAGTAGATGAGAACCTCTCCTATGAAGAGGTTCCGGTTGAGATCCTAGATCGCCAAGTCAAGAAGTTGAGAAAAAAGGAGGTTACCTCTGTAAAAGTTCTATGGAGGAACCATCTTGTTAAGGTTGCAACATTGGAGGCTGAAGCCGACACGAAGTCCCTCTACGCTCATCTCTTTACTCCTTAAGGTTAGTCATTCATCTCAATTGATAAAGTAATTCATGATCATGAAATTGACTCGTTTTCTAAATAGGTGCATGTTTGGTAAAAGTTCTACCAACTAGAGTTTAAAAAGATGTTTTCATACTCTATGCTTGCACTTATGTAAAACTTGTATGCATATGTTTTCTTGAGATTTTGGTGTTTTGTTGCTATCTTGAGAAGATTGATAGCATGGTAACTCTTTCATACATTTTGAACTTATGATAAGGTTTAGAAGGAAATTCCTCACTATGTGTTATGAAATATGTAGCTCTTATATGTTTGTGTATCATGAATTGAGTGCTATGTGTAATGTTATGGTATATGATGGATGGAGTTGTGATTTACTCCTATGAGTTGTGACTCATTATGAGTTTATTTTGTTGATTGCTTGCGCTGCTAGTATTGAGTTTTTTCCTACCCTCCAAAAGATTTTATTGTCATTCAGGGACGAATGTTCCTAAGATGGGGAAAATGTAACACTTCGGAAATGTCATCACATAGACTAGATATTTATATATTAAATAATGTTTTGAATTATGTTTCCAGACCTATATTAGTGTAGTAAACTCATTTGGAAAAGGTTAGAGCCGAAACGACTAAGAAAGGCCTTGACGTTTGGAAATTAGCTAATTTGAACTATTTATAAGGGGTGTCTGGAGCTACAGGGTTTATGGATTTCTCAATTTCCAGAATCTAATGTTGAAGGGGTCGGAAAGTTGGGGAAAATCCCTAGCTTTATGGATTTGGAGTTCTGTGGCAAAATTTCTAGGAATCTCATAGGGTTTGAACAATGGAATGCAAAAGGTAGATGATTCTCCTAACTTTGATGGAGCCGTAGGCGTGGAGTGTTGTTTTGACAGTAAAAGTTCTTATAGAGCATGTAAATATTTATTTTTGTAGTAGTTTTGTTCAAAAACATTTTTAATATCTCGTTCGTTGATGGTTTCGCTGTTTGTTTTCCTTTTGGAAGGAGTTGCAACGATGGAGTTATCTCCAAAAGACATTGTAAAACTCTGTGTTGGGGGAAGTTCACATATTACGTCTCCCCAATTTAGAGTTTTCCATAATTTTGAAACATTAATTGATTTTGAAAAAGGAAAATCTTTTTTTTGATAATCATCGTAAGCCTCAAACCATTCGAAGAAATTAATTTGTTTTTGAATAGTGTACAAAATGTTAAAAAGTTGTCTTGAAGATCTTGTTTTTCATTTGTTTGAAAATTGCTAAAAACGCATCTTCTCTTTAACACATTTCTATGTGAATAAAATTCTTTTTTAAGACTTTCTTTTTTAATTTGAAACTCTTGGGTCAAAACATCCAGCTCGTCACCTAGGGACGATTAAGTGGATGACTGAGGTTGGTCATCGTGAACTTCTGTCGGAGGAGTTGTTTTTTACCGAATAATTGACTTGCGGGATCCTAGAACAAAAGTTAACGACCTCAACTCTAGTAGGGAACGAGGAGACTGACTGGCTGGAAGTTTCTATATGTGATGGAATAGGTGAAGATGGTGTGGAAAATCTTTGGATAAGAGATCTCTGGAACGAGATAGAGATGGTACCATTCGAAAATTGTTGAATCTGAGAAGCTGTACTTTTCTAAGTTTTTCTACCGGAGTGGCGTCTTGCAACAACCATTTTTGAGGTAACGAAACTTGATTACAAGAAATAGGCTTGGGTACCGATAGATGAGACCATTGTAGATTTATTTTTAGAAAAAGGACAGTTTCTCATTTATACATACCTCTCATAGCTCCGGTATTGAAGGCTGGCTACTGGAAGGAATCCGGTTTCGGTCTTGTAATTGGAAGTCTTAACATTAAGTGTTAAGGAATCAAGAATATTTAAATCCTTAAGAGAAATACTGAAATTGGGAAAACAATCAAAGATTAGACCACTGCAAAGACTGGTTTCAACCATTCCTAAAATAGAATCGTTCAAGTCAAGAAAACGTGTGTCTCTTAGACAGAGAAGAAGAGAGGTCTCTATAACTTCCCTATATAGAGGTTTAGCAGTGATGTGGAGAAGCCCAAAATGGAGATACTTATATTTTCGGCTATATTTTTCAACAGCCCTAGGATTTAGAAGCTTGATATCCACATGATCAAATTCCAGGGGGATAGTTTGTTCAAGAGTTGAAATATAGTAGTCACTGTCTAAAGGCCATCTGGAAGACTTATAAATTGTGGATTGGGGATGCTTTGGAATCTTTAAGTCATCAATAGATTGTTGCAAATTGGAAAAGCTAATGTTCTCTTTGAGCCTAGATTCTGGGGAAATTGAAGAAGTAGTAGCCTTAGGAAAGGGCTTAGAAGAGGAGGAGAAAGGAGTGAAGAAAGACATAGCGACATCTGCAGAAAAAAGTTAGGCAATAACAACAAATAACAATAATGACTTAATGCTCTCTGTCTTTGGATCAACCGACCATTGGGTTCTGTAAAAAAAAACACTCAAGCTCTTAACTTAATAATATACAAGAGAATCTGATATGATAGTTAAGTGAATGAGGTCTTGCACCAATTTTATGTGCCAAGGTTAAGCTTAGTTCATATTAAAAGGTTCATTGAATTAGATGATCCAAAGGTCACCAACAACCATCTACAAGTCAATTATGTTTTTGCTAATCCATCTAATGTGCTTAGGTACCTACAGTGTAGATCTAAAAAGATCACAGTATCATCTGTATTAAGACCCTCTTATTATAAATTAAACTTTACAAATTTGTATAATCAGTTCAAGATTACCATGTTAATTTGCAGATCTGACAGTACTGTATACCAAAAAGTTAAAAGCATGAATATTAATCTCTACTTGCTCCCATGGCTCTGATACTCATTTCTAGATGGTTTGCGGAAGACTCTTAGGGACCTAGTCAAAGAATAACTCCAAAACCTACACGCTGGTGATGTTATTCCTTATGAACAAATTACTTATTGCCAACTGATCAGCTTTATACAATAAGTTGCTCTTATGATTTTTCGTCTACAAATTTTTTTACAATAAATAACTAAAGATATGGACCAAACTAGACAATAGTTAGGAAGTTTCTGTGAACAGTTTGGTCTTCCACCATGTGGGAAGATATCTCTCTGTAAACCAACCCCAAGAAAAGAAGAATATGCTTCCAAGCCTCCCAAATAATTAATAAAATCCAGAAAACCTCTCCAAGGATTCAACAATCAACCAAAAAAACTTCCTCTGACACCCAATAATGGTAACTTCTATAGGTGCAATAAATCGGACCATATTTCCAAATAATGCAAACTCTCTAAAAGGGTTGAGTAACCTTGACGAGTCTATCCTTAAACAGATCCAAAAACTCTTATTGGAAGAGAGTGAAAACTCCGATTGTGCAAAAGGTTAATTTGAAAACAGTTTCAACCAAATTGAAAATGACGACTTAGATTCCCAAATCTGAACCAGAACATGCCATCCAAGCTGAGGAAAATGTTTTCACTAATGAACATTATCTTCTCCTTGAACTCGTTAGGAATCTACATGATTCAGACCAGAAAAAGCATTATCTAAAGCAATTCAAAAGGGTTTTGGATAAAACTTCAATTCTTCTTCCCATATGTTTTCTCACCCTGAAGTGACAAACACTTACAATATTACAGATATCCTAAAAAGATTTCCCTCCAAAAAATCAAAAAGACATAACCATCCAAGATCTTCAATCATTTGAAATAGCTTTCCTTAAGGCTAGGCAAGAATTAGACCATCTGTTTCTCAAACAGATCTCATCTTCACCTAGTGTTCCCGAAAATGATCCAATAGACAATAGGGAAGTACAAGGATATTTTCTTAACGTTCTCTCAAAAATCACTATTTGTAAATGGAATATGAGAGTGATCATTATAGTTAGAAGTTCTTTGTCCTAGATATCATTTCTCTGTTTGACACAAGCGCAGATCTCAATTGCGTCCAAGAAGGACTCATCCCTACCAAGTTCTTTAAAAAATCTAAAGAATCCCATAGAGCTACCAACGACTATAAACTAGGAATTAATTATAAACTCTCTGATGTTGAGATTAGGTCTTCACTAGGAGACTCTATTCTCTCAAATTCTACTTCATTTGTGGTAGTAAAATATATTACAAACCTCGTGATACTTGGTACTCCTTTTATAGAGGAACTTATATTGTTTAGGGTGAGTAACCAAGGGAATAAAATTGGAAGTATCAACGCTTCCATTCCTTTTGATAAACCTCCTATTAAGAAAGTCCTTTCCACTTTGAAATATAAGGATACCAAAATTAACTTTCTCAAAGAAAAAGTCGCTTTACAAAGATTGCAACAACAACTAAAAGAACCTCCCCTCCAGTCAAAATTAAAACCTTGGAAACAAAAATACAAAATGAGCTTTGTGTGTATATACCCACAACCTTCTGGAATAGAAATCAACATATGGTAATGCTCTATTATGAGTCAAGCTTTGATGAAAAAACTATCCCTGTAAAAGTTCGCCCTATCCAAATGAATCATGAACTCATGATCCACTTCCAAAATGAAATCAACGACCTTCTAGAAAAGTAGATCATTTCTCCAAGCAAATCTCCTTGAAGTTGTGCTGCCTTTTATGTTAAGAAAAGGTCTGAGATTGAACGAGGAGTACCAAGAATTGTCATCAACTATAAAACCTTAAACGCCACTCTTCGTTGAATTAGATATCATATTCCCAACAAGAAAGATCTCCTCCATAGGTTATACGCCGCCACTATTTTCTCAAAATTTGACCTCAAATAAGGCTTTTGGCAAATTTGAATTAATATAAAATACTACAATAAAACAGCTTTTACGATACCTTTAGGTCAGTATGTAACCACCTACAAGTAAAACCTAGAAGAAAGAAGCACTCTTGAGTCGTCACAAGGCGTACTTCACCCTTCCGAGGTCTAAGACAAGCCTCTTAGTTATCATTCATTGGCTAAGATCTAAAAAGTAGTGCAGAGTTAAAACTTTTCACAAGAACAATAATAAAAAGCTTTTATAAAATACCAATGAATAAGTCTCATCATCACAAGCCTACATAAAGACAATTTAAATATTTTAGGGTCATGGCCCTTTACATTGAAAGTAATACATAATAAGTCTTAAAGAAGAAACTAAAGAAACATAAACTATGTGCTCGAATATTTGAGCATATACCGAGTCTTGAGAGTGTCAACTTCCCAATCTTATAGAGTCTAGAAAAGTATGGGGCTAGAACAAACATTGTACTAAGTATGACATTATGCAAAACAACATGTAAAAGGGGACATTTTAGTTAAAATAAAACGTTCATACTATTTAAGTAAAACCTTCATTAATATAGTAATAAAACAACATATAAATCAACATTTATCACATATGGTGAAACTTCCATAATTTTAACACAAGAATACATTTACAGTGAACTCATAAAACCCTTATTATGAACTCTTTTCCTTACATTTTACAGTGAACTCTTTTCCGTTGAAATTTCCCTATCCAAAGTTATCCTAAAACTCACTAAGGTAGGACATGAAGAAACCACCCATACAATCTCTAAAATACAAAAATAAGTGATTCCTAAGACTACCAAAGATAGGCATAATTAACAACTTTTAACAAGCCAACATTCAATATAAAAGACACTAGATAAACATACTTGAATTTAAGGACTTCACATAAGATCCCTTCTCCAAGACAACCCCAAAGTTACACATAGTGCAATGTGTAAGTAGCATCCCATACTAATACTCCTACCAAGTGCTCCTTGAGGATTCCCTTAAATTAGAAACACAACATTCATCATTCATAAACTTCATCATACAAGACATAACCTTAACATGCTTTCTTTACACTAGACATTAAGTCAGATAACTTCATTTAAATCACATAATGACCCATCATACATATCATATAATGACACACTAAGAATCCCTCTAAATGCATACTTGTGCAATGGATAGATAGCATACCATACCACCACCACCCTATGTAGTGTACTCTTTAGAAGACTTAGTTCATTACATTCTTTTGCGGGGGGTTATCTTTAATCGACATTGACCATGAGAGTTATACATGAAATAACAGTATTTTTCCCTATCAGATGAGGGACCCCCACTTGCCTAAGGTAGGGTCATTCTTGAGCCTTTACATTTATTCACCATTAGCTACTCCTATGCGGGCACATAGTTAAGGGATGAGGAGATTTCTTCGAAGTAACTCATTCTCTACATTGGATACAACATCTCATATCATGAAGTGTAATCACCCCTTCTCCAAATCCTCTCGGTGCTAAGCATAACTCCCCCATGGAGTCTTAAACATTCATTACTGTTTGTTAACGTATAACTATTGAACACCATATCTCAACTCACAAGGGGTATCCATACTTCTTCTCAACTCACGAAAGTGTTCACCCAAAAAAAACCCTTTTCATAGTATAGGAATAGTAGGGATAATCTAGACACACCTTTCACATAATCACCATTTTAATAACCTTGACTTCTAAACATGCTTAACCTTCATTCATCATATATCAGACACTAGCATGCTTTATATACATATACTTCATTTAGACATGATATCCTCAAGTCACACCTTAACAATTTCATAACAGCACGACATTCAAATCATCACTTAACTTCACATGCTATGCCTTCAAGATCACAATCACAATACATTCTACATATATACATATACTCCAAATAAACACAGCCACCAAAGGTGGACCATACCACTCAAGAGCATTTCACAATAAGTACTAAACAATATAACCAGCTTACTATTCATCCAAGCTTACCCCACTTTTCCTCAATTTCTCCAATAATCCATCATAAAATAACATTTAAGGAAGTAACTAATCATAACATAACATAACATAAAGAAACACAACTCTAACATTTTTTAACATTTGCGAGATATATACACTAAACCCACGTCATAAGCTAAAAATTGCAAATATGAATGAGCATGGGTTCATTGGGTTTTTGAAATTAAAATCATCAACTAGTAATAAAAACAACATATTTCAATCATTAAAACATTTTCAAGCAAAGACCCATGCTTAGAGTCAAAGGAAGAAGAAGTTGGAGTTCTAACCTTTTTGAGATCTCTTTGAAATGGATCCTTGAATGAAAGAAGGTTGAAGAATGAACTACCATACCTCACTATGATGAAACCCAAAAACTTTGGTGAGTAAAATGTTCAAGACCTTCACTTCTAGCCCTTCCTTGAGTTCTAGCTTCTGTAGAGTTTGAGAGAGTTCTTTCTTGAGGGAGGGGTTTTGATATTTGAAAATGAAGTCTAACCTAGGGTTAGGATTATAAACCCACTTCAAATACCCCTAAGACCCAAAAAAACTTCCAAGGATCATAAAAGACTTGGGATGAATTTACTAAAACACCCCAAGCTCAACCGATTTCTGGATAGCTTTTATAGTGGTCAATCGACGGACCCTAGCAACGAGGCGTCATTTGATCGACGACCCATCCTGCTAGGTTGTCGTTTTATTCAGAGGATTATCTCATGGGGAAAATCCCCCCACCACTAAGTGTGGATCTACGCCCAAGTTGATGAGGCGTCCATCATTTTAGAAACTTTATTGCCAATTCTTAGGTCCTTCTCTAAGGCCTCTCGTGGGTCCTAGGTGGAGTCGTACCCGGAATGTAAACCCCAATACATGGTCCTCTAGGTCATAGGTGCCTCTCACATCAATTTGAACTCCAAACAACTCACCCAAACCTTCCAAGGCAAACAAGAACTCACATTAGCACATAAATGTCTAGTCGTAGAACGTATTGATCGCCCCTTCACGTTTGACTTCCAAGCTTACCAAACTGACTTCAAACATTAAAATTAGCTATTTTAACACATTATTAGCTCATGAAACACTAGCTAAGATCTAGTTCAACCTAGTTCACTATGAAGGTCATTACATTCTCCCCTAGATAAACATCTATCCTCGAATGACACAAAAAACTTCTAAGGACTTCAAGGACTCAACTAGCAACATATAGCATATACCATCATGATCAAAAAATTCATATTCAATGCACCAAATTAACAAGGAACACAAACTACACATTATTAAGCATTTTTTAGCAACACATGCAAGTTTCTAAAACAAGTTCCACAATTCAACGCACACACTTATTTCTTCATTTTCTCTTCACTTATGGAGGAACTACCTTCTCAATATTATACATGCTCATAATACCAAGTTAAAGCTCAACATGTAATAACTTCATATTACATATTATCACAAAAGCACAACCACTTGAAGCAATTAATCAAATATCACAAGCTACACTTTCGCATGGAAAGTTTAGATTAACTACCAATCTACTCATGAAACCATCGTAACATAAAGAGCATACAAAACACCATATCATCAATGCATCTCGTAACATAAGGAGAAATGCAACTCATACTCAAATATAATACTCCAAAAAATAATCAAACTACTAAGGAGTTTGGTTTCAAGCTTGAGTAAGAATAGAAGGAAAAGATAATTGTATCTAACACTTCACTACTCAACTCTTCTCTCCCTCTAGGGTAAACCCATCTAAAACAACACAAAACAACCATAAGGAATTTTTGAATTGTAACAACTCATAAACCAAAATAGCTAGGATTAAATAAAGAAACTAAGAAGGTTTATTTTTGTAAAGACTAGGGAAAATCTTATCTACGGCCCGTACTGCAGTTTCATAGATTGTCATTGTAGCCCTCCTAAAATTCAGCTCAGCAAAAAGACTAAGTCTCGACCCACGGACGGACCGACGACCCGTACATCGGACTACAATCCATCAATGATGTTCGTGGATTGAAACTCTTACCATCGATCCTCTGACATGAATGATGGATTAACATCATAGACCGTCGTTTGATCTTCGGTCCATAGGTATGACCGTAGGTGAAAATTAGTAGATAGTTAGGGGAAAATATTGTTGGGTCAACTTCAAATAATCATAACTCTTAGTAAAAAATGAATTAGGTTTCCCATAACATACAAAAACACTGATAATTGAATTAGCTTTCCATAGCCACAGACCTTGCTAAAATCAGACCTTCGAGAAAAATGTTATGTCCGTTTTAGTAAAGGCGTGTCGAACAGACCCAACCTACAGACCCAAACGACGGCCCTTCAGTCCAGGTCGTCGTTTCGTCCGACAACAATTAACTCAGGGGTCTTTGGGTCTTTTCTCACTTTGTTTAAACCCTAAGATACGTCATTTTGACCCTAAATTATCATATTTAGGTCAGTTTAAGCCTAGAAACATAATTAAACTTACATAAGTCAAAATCATAAATAAAAACATAGAAAATTAGACGCAGGAAGGAGAAAAAGGTTAAGAAACCTAGTTCAAGAATGTAGCAAGGTTCCAGCAGTTCCAGCCCTGAAATCTAAATATTTCTCTGAGAATTTCATCACCTGGTATGTGGGATTTCACTATTGGGTTCCTTTAACCCATTGGGTCCCTAGTTTTCAGTCAGATTTTTGATTTTTATATTATGATTAGAGCTAAGGTTACTAGAAAACTTCAACAAAACTTCATGAATTAATTTGTTATATGTTCTAAATCAGATTTCCATGTAATTCAATTTATCGCATGAATTTCAAAACCCTAGCTATATATTTCTTTAGTTCTTGAATTACATATGCTAGGTAACATATTTTAGTTACTTCAGATATACATGCCTCAACTATAAATGCATAATAATGACAACATTAATTGTTACATTCGCAGTTTGCATGTTCAATTTTGATCTATCCATTATTTACATAAACTAAGTCATTATCAGTTAATTACATAATTCATAGCATCATACCGAGTTGGACTAGGGTTCAGTGTACCCAATTATTCCCTGAACTACTCGCCAAGTAGGTTGTAAGTCCTCTTTGTCGCAATCAGTTTATTGATCACGCGAGATACCTTTATATCTCTGACGAGTTATATTGAGTTCTCTCGATGGGCGTATACATCGAAATCCATATTTAGCTCATGTGGTTTTATAATCGGTTATTAGTAACTCCCACAGATCAGTCATATACATTGACCATTATTATAGTTCAGTTATTATTCTGTCTCAACACGTTATAAATTTGGTCATTGAATCTAGTTAGCTAAGAATTTAGTATATCATGTTCGAATTATTTTACTTACTTTTCTGTTTGTTCAGTTATGTTTTATTTCAACTTTATGCTATCTTACATGCTCAGTACCTTCCAAGTAAAGACGCATACGTGCGCTACATCTTCTCCTGATGTAGTTTCAGGTTTTCAGTATCCAGATTGCGCTTAGATCGATTTTCGATATCCAGTTAAGCAGATTCATAATGAGTCCTCATTCTCCAACGACAATAGTGATGAGTTTCTTTTCAGTATTTATTCCTTTAGTTTCAATTTCTGTTAGACTCATCTAGGGTTTATCCCAACATTTCTAGTCAGTTTAGAGGCTATTTTCAAACATAGTTAGTTTCACCTTAGTATTGAATTAATAACTTCCTTGTATTAAACTCATCAATTTTCAAATATCTTAGTTATAGAATATGGATATTCCCTATCTTTTCATTTTAAATTATGCTTTAGCTTCCGCATCAGTTATTTTCTTTACTATGCTCATTATCATGCCAGCAGGTTTTGCTTGGATCACTTGTGGTCCTACGTCCCATGTCCGCGTCTCGGGAGTAGCTCGGGGCGTGACACTCATAATGTTGGGATCGTTCTCCAATGTGTCAAGCATATTATTTTAGTTTGGATTAGTCCTAATATTATTAGATTATTGATATTTTGATACCCTTTTCTTGAACTCATGTGTTGTTCTTGAATTGTGTGAGTTGTGAAGATTTTGAATTTCTTACGTCGCATTATGGGGTCATTTTGGGTTTGGTTCTTAGTTATATTTTAGGCATCTGTATCTAAAAGATATTCAAGAAAAAGAATCGAGTTTGGTTGAATTGGGGAAGAAAAACGAAGAAGAAATTTAGACAGGCAAAATCTAAACATGGGAATGCGTCGCACGATCGGTTCCCGGAATCGCAAATTTTCTTGCATCGCGAGCCTACACGAGGTGCTCTGCTCAAAATACATTCTTGTAACCAAAACTAAATGATGCCTTTGCATTGCCGACCCATCCCCAATAATGATTTCCACATTTTTCTCATGTTTAGATATCTAGAATCAATCCTAAACATCATTAGTTCTTTCAAAACACGAATCTAATTCCTTGAATCTATAATTCAATTCAAGGATCATCTAAGAGACAAGTCAAGAGCAGTTAAGAACTAAAGTTAAAGAGAAATCAAGGGTCAAATGAGAGGAGTCATTTCGAGTTTTCATAAGTCTTTTATAAACATTTCAACTTTGTTTTAAGACTTAAGTTTTGAATTCAGTAAAGATTGAAGTTGAAGTTCTTTTATTCAAAGGTATAATGGGACTAAGTATTCCCAAAGAGACTTGAAATATTTTAACATTTAACTACAAATAAAACTTCGACTTCCAAGGAGCCTTAGGGAAAATTTTAAGAAAAGAACTATAGCTTTCTAAAAGAAGCAAGCAGGGAAACTATGATTTCCAAGATAGCTTTGAGCTAAGTATTTTGAGCACTAATCTCAAAACCATATAATCTGTATATTTATAAAATATAAGAGCCAGCATATTTTTTGTAGTAGTATTGATCACCGATGTAGGGGAGAGTTCAGACAAATCACTTTTTAGATAAACCCTTTTCATAGTAGACTAGTGGATCCACTATACAATTTAGGTGTTTTACCTTTTGTCGGGTATAGGATGCGCTGGCAACTTGATGTAGATCGTTGTATCATCACTATAGCTCTCATGTGATGTTTGGCGGTTAGGGAAACTTCTATAGCAGTTATTGTATTTTCATATACATCAGTTCATTGTGTTTTTACATATATTTCAAAGTTTCTTGTATCTTTGCATACATGAAGAGTTTATAGCATGTTTGTAAACAACTTTTCTTTATACTGCACTTGTTTAAATAAGCTTTATAATGAAATGAGTTTAGGAAGTATTCATGAGTTGAGAAGAGTCAAGGTAAGTATTTATTTCAAATTCTCATTCTCGCCTATGTTGTATTAACATTCCAACTCACATACTCATACATTCAATGTATTTCTGTCAGTTGGCCTGTATCGTATTATGATGCAGACGCAGGTAATGAGGATCCACATCCAGCGCACCATTGATCCATTTGAGCACTCCAGAGTCAGTTGGTGAGCCTCCTTGAATTTCGGAGGACATCTTTATTTGGTTTCTAGTTAGTTCTATAGGATGTTTTGGGGTTTTCCCAACATTCATCTCAATCCGTTTAGAGGCTTCATAGACAATTAGTAGTTTAGTAGCCTTTACATTTCATTCTTTTGTTAAAGACTTGGGTTTCCATTTCGGCCAAGTTGAATGTTTATTTTTAAGACACTTTTAGTTGTTTTGTTATGTAGTTGAGATAAGTCTTTTATCATTATAAGTGTGATTTTTTTTTCTGTTGAGGTAAGTAAGTCAGGCCAAGGGTTCGAGGACAATAATGGTCACCTAGTGCTAGTACAGCCCAGGGTGTAGGCTCGGGACGTGACAAACTTGGTGTCAGATCTAGAATTGAAGTGTCATATAGAGTCTATGAAGTTGTGTTTGTAATTTCCTAGTTATCGGTCTGAAGCGCGCCACATCTATTATTAGGAGGTTGCAATATTTAGGAATGTCCTCACTTCTTTCATATTCCTTTTTGTGCATTAGAGTTTTTTCTCTAAAACGTTTCTCTTAATTCATGATTGCGCGTGGTTTAGATAACCATGTCTCCACAAAGAGAAGCAAGAGGTTGTTTAACAAGGAGGAATGTTGAACCTCAGGAACAAGAACTACCTAATTCACCTGAAGTGAAACCACAAGGAGAAGTTAGTAATGCTGAGTTTAGAGAGAAAATTGTTATGCTAAGTCAAGTTGTGACTAACCAGGTTGGTCAACAGAGGGGATCAGACAAGAAGGTGTTTCAAGAATTCTTGAATATGAATCCCCCAATTTTTTTTGGTTCAAGAACTATAGACGATTTGGAAAACTTTATAGAAGAGTTGAAGAAGGTATTTGATGTGATACATGTCATTAGTGTTGAGAGAGTTGAAATGGCTGCATACCAACTGAAAATTGTAGCTAGGACTTGTAATGACCAGTGGACGGAGGACATAGATGAAAATGCACCACATCTTTAAGTGTTTCTTTAAGAATCTCATTCTAGACTATGTTGTATTAGCATTCCAACTCGTATACTCGTAAATTCAATGTATTGTTGTTAGTTGTCCTGCATCATATTATGATGCAGACGTAGGTAGCGAGGATCGACATCCAAGGCACCTTTGATCCAGTTGAGCACTCAAGAGTAAGTTGGTGAGTCTATTTGCACTGCGGAGAACATATTTTATTTGCTTTCTAGTAGTTCTATAGGTTGTTGTGGGATTTTTCCAACATTCATCTCAGTTAGTTTAGAGGCTTCATAGACAGTTAATAGTTCAGTATTATTTACGTTTTCATTCTTATGTTAAAGACTTGGATTGCCATTTTGGCCAAGTTCAATGTTTAAATCTTTAAGACATTCTCAGTTACTTTGCTATGTAGTTGAGAAAGTTATTTTAGCATTATAAATGTGATTGTTGTCTTCTGCTGAGTTAAGTAAGTCAGGCCAAGGGTTCACTCGAGGCTAGCAATGTTCCCTGAGTGCCAGTCCTATTCAGGGTGTAGGCTGGGCGTGACATGACTTATCGAGGCCTTGATAGTGGATTAGTTCCTTCTTTATTTCCGAGTACATAGAAACGGTTCCTCTTTGGAGCATTAGGATCCAGACCACCATAGGGAACTTGGTTGACCGCCTTCCCTTTTGCCTTGAGGTAAGGGCAATCTCTCATCTTATGACCCTTATTACCACACCCAAAGCAACCATCCATACAGGCAAGACACTTACCGAAGTGTTGTTTCCCATAAGTACCATACTAGACCTCTCAAAAGCATGGTCACCTCCTGGGAATTTTGGTTGGAAATCGTATCCTTTTTCCACATGGAAGAGTCTTTATTAAAGAACCTATTCTTAGACTTAGGTTTACTTGGTTCATCCGACCTAGGCCTCTTCCCCTCTCTACTTATCTCCCTAAGCTTGGACTCCTCAATTTGTTGAGCAGACACCATCAGCCTAGAGATACCCATATTATTATGGAGCATTGATTTTCTCCTTTTCCACCAAGCTAGACACCCCCATCATTAATTTATTCATTTTAGCCCTAGAGTTGGCTACTATGGTTGGGCTATTCATAGAGAGTTGGGTAGATTTGAGGGAATACTTATTCACACTCATACCCCCTTGACGAAGGTTCATGAATTCCACCAACTTTATCTCCCTCAACTCTATGGAGAAAAACCTACCAAGAAAAGCCTCTTTCAACACTTCCCAATATACTGGACCTTTCCTTAGGGGTCTCTCATCCCCTATTGCCCAAACCACACTTGAGCCACATCTTTGAGTTTATAAGAATCTAGCTCCGTGTTCTCTCTATGAGTCACACACATAGCTTCCCCACATTGAACACCTGATCTATGAATCCTTGTGGATCTTCATATATCTTGGTGCCACGGAAAGTAGGAGGGTTCATCCTCATGAAATCAGGATTCTAGAAGCGGCAGAGCTTGCATTTGGTTGAGGTCCCACTCCCAGCTTAGTTTGGGCAACCACATGATTAGTGACGACTTAAGCTTGAGTCATCATGGGTTAGGTCAAAACCCTAAGAGCAGCCTTATCTCCTCATTATTCATATCCCTTTAAAAATAGGGATCTTGGGGACCTTAGGGCATTGGAGGCATTTGGGGCACTTGAGGCTCTTGAGGTTCTTAAGGTGAACCACCTCATTCACATCTTTTTGGTCAACTATAAGGACTTTTTCACCACGGGGAGGATCCTCTCATTAGTTACTCCTCCCTCCTCCCTTCTAGCAGATGTCCTCCTCGTATTCATGTCCTATAAGCACAAGAGAAGAGGTTAAGAAAAGATATTTTATAGAACTCAACTCTATGGCACGACACTAGAATAATGAAGAGTGTGAAACTTCTATTATCATATAGCCTCTTGGTCATGGGTGTGTCGCGAGTCACACTAATGAACAAGACTCTACTATATGTGGCTTGTGATACTTTGGACCCTAAAGTATTTCCAAAAATATTATGCTCTAATACCAAGTTTGTAATGACCTACAATACACCCTAGAATAAAGGAGCACTCTTGAGTTGTCACAAGGTGTACTTGACCCTTCGGAGGTCTTATACAAGCCTCTTAGCTATCATTTATTACATAAGATAAGAAGTAGTACGAAATTAAAACTTTTCACAAGAACAATAATAAGATGCTTCTTGTAAAATAAAAAGGAATAAGTCTCATCATCACAAGACAATTTAAAGACACAACTTAAACATCTTAGGGTCACAGCCCTTTACATTGAATGAAATATATAATAAGTCTAAAAAAAAGAAACTAAAGAAACATAAACTATGTCCTCGAAAAAATAAGGACATACAAGCTTTTCCTTCTCGGAACCTTCACTACTTAGCCTATACTTATAGAGTATAGAAAAGTATGAGGTTAGTACATTGTACTAAGTATTGCATTATGCAAAAACAAATGTAAAAGGGGACATCTTAGTTAAAATAAAGCATTCATGCTATTGAAGTAAAACCTTCATGAATATAGTAATTAAACAACATAAAAATCATCATTTAGCATATATGGTAAAACTTCCATAATTTTAACACAAGACTACACTTACAGTGAACTCATAAAACCCTTACAGTGAACTCTTTTCATTACATTTTACAGTGAACACATTTCCCTTGAAAATTATCCAAAGTTATCCTAAGACTCAATAAGGTAAGTCATAAAAAAACCGCCCATACAATTTCTTCAATACACACTTAAGTGATTTGTAGGACTACCAAAGATAGGCATGCTTCACCACTCTTAACAAACCAACATTCAATATCAAAGACACTATAGGAACATACTTGCATTTAAGGACTTCACATAAGAATCCTTCTCCAAGAGACCCCCCAAGTTACACATAGTGCAATGTGAAAGTAGCATCCCATACTACTACTCCCACCAAGTGCTCCTTCAGGATTCCCTTAGATTAGGTACACCACATTCATCATGCAGAAACTTCATCATACAAGACATAAGCTTAACATGCTTTCTTGACATTAGACATTAAGTCACATAACTTCATTTACATCACATAATGATCCATTCATACATTTCAAATAAGAACACACCAAGACTCCCTCTAAATGCCTACTTGTGCAATGGATAGATAGCGTCTCATACCACCACCACCTTCAGTAGTGCACCCTTTAGAAGACTTAGTTCATTACATTCTTTTGTGAGGGATAGATTTGAACGACATAGACCATGAGAGATAGACATGCAATCCTAATATTAACCCCTACCGGATGAGGGATCGCCACTTGCCTAAGGTGTGGTCATTCTAAAGCCTTTACATGAATTCTCCATTATCCACTCCTATGCGGGGCAATAGTTAAGGGATGAGGAGATTGCTTCTAAGTAACTTATTCTCTATTAACGAGGAGTACTCATCTCAAGAGGTACATTGGATACAACATCTCAACTCACGAATTCTAACCACCCCTTCTTCAAATCCTCTCAGTGTTAATTATAACTCCCCCACAGAGTCTTAAACATTTATTACTATAGGTTAAGGGATAACTATTGAACACCACATCTCAACTCACTAGGGGTATCCATCCTCCAACATATCTTAGAAAGCTCTTGGGAATAGTGAGGTTCCTCCTAAACAATTCGTCTCAACACAAAAAAAGTGTTCATCCCTAAATCACCCTTTTCATACTATAGGAATAGTAGGGATGATATATACACTTCATCTCTACTCACGAAGAGTGTCTACCCTACACAATCCTCCATTTCATTCATTAACTTCATTTATTAATTCAAAGTGCGTGTGTGATTACATGTGAGCAAACTTTCACATAATCATCATTCTCGTAACCTTGACTTCGAAACATGCTTAACCTTAATTCATCATATTTCACACACTAGCATGCTTCACATATACATATACTTCATTTAGACATGATATCTTCAAGTTAGACATTAATAATTTCATAAGAGCACTACATGAATATCATTCAAATCATAAATTCACCTCACATGCTATGCCTTCAAGGCCATAATAACAATGCACATATTTATACATATATTCATATACTCCAAATAAACACTGCCACCAAAGGTGGACCATACCACTCATGAACATTTCACAATAACAACTAAATAATATAACCAACATAACATTCACCCAAGCTTACACCACCATTCCTCAATTTCTCTTGTAATCCATCATAAAATAGCATTTAAGGCAGTATCTAATCATAACATAACATAATAAAACACAACTCTAACATTTTCAAGATATATACACTATACCCACTTCATAAGCTAAAAGTTGGAAATATGCATGAACATGGGTTCATTGGGGGTTTTAATTTAATAATAAACTAATGCTAAAAATAACATATTTCAATCATTAAAATCTTTTCATGCAAAGACCTATGCTTAGAGTCAAAGGTAGAAGAAGCTGGAGTTTGAAAACCCTTTCTGAAATCTCTTATAAATGGCTCTTTGAATGAAAGAAGGTTCAAGGATGAACTACCATACCTTACTATGACGAAACCCTTGAAATTTGGAAATAAAATGTTCAATACCTTCACTTCTAGCCCTTCCTTGACTTCTAGCTTCTATGGAGTTTGAGAGACTTCTTTCTTGAGGGAGGGGTTTTAATATTGGAAAATGAAGTTTAACCTAAGTCTAGGAGAATAAATCCACTTAAAATACCCCTAAGACCCTAAAACAAACATTCAAGGTTCATAAAAGAGTTGGGGTGAATTTACTAAAACACCCTAAGCACTGCCGATTTCTAGACAGCTTTAATAGTGACCAATCGACGAGCCTTAGCAACTGAGCGTCGTTTGATCGACGATCCGTTCATCTAGGTTGTCGTTTGATTCAGAGGCTGCTTTCATGAGGCAAAGATCCCCACCATTAATTATGTAGCTATGCCCTAGACGAAGGGGTGTTGACCAGTGTACGGTCCATAGGTGAGGGGTCGTTGTTTGAAGCAGTTTTGGAAGCTTTGTTTCCAAGTCTTAGGTCCTTCTCTAAGGCCCCTCGTGGGTCTTAGGTGGAGTCGTACCCGGACGTTAAACCCCTGTACAAGGTAATCAAGATATTATGCTCCTCCGACAACAATTTGGACTCTAGAAATCTTACCAAACATGCCAAGACACACAAGAACTCACATAAGTACATGAACGTCTAGTCGTCAAAGTCTTGGTCTTCGCTTGATGTTTCACTTCAAAATTTATCATTGTCTACATTGATTATGTCCTAGAATTCTCTACTAGTGTCGACCAATACTTTATGCATCTGAGTGTTTTCTTCAATATTGTTAAAGACAATGGCTTAATTTTGTCCAAAACTAAGTATAGTCTTTTTCAAATAATATAAGGTTACTAGGGCACAATAATGAACAAGGAACTATTTTTCCTATCCAATGGTCCATAGAATTTGATGATAAATTTCCTGATCAAATTTTTGACAAAATCCAACTTCACAATTTTTGGGGTATGTCAATTATATAGCATAATTTATACCAGGTGTAAGCAATTTATTGAAGCCTTTCCATGAGAGAAGAAGGAAACCTCCTCCCCATGGACCAACATCCACACAAATTTTATTAAAGATATCAACCCGAAAGCAAAAGATGTTTCATGCTTATCACTTCTTACCCTTCTACTTTCAAAATAGTTGAGACACATGCTTCCGACATAGGTTATGGTGGGATCTTAAAGCAAAGACAAAATGAAAAGGAACATATCATTGCATTTGCATCCAATCATTGGAATAAATCCCAACAAAATTATCCTACTATTAAAAAGGAAATTTTGCAATTGTTTTATGTATCTCAAAATTCAATCCGATTTACTAAATCAAAAATTTTACTACACATTGATTGTAAAGCGGCAAAATCTATTTTGCAAAAAGATGTCCAAAATCTTGCTTCTAAGCATATATTTGCTAAATGACAAGCTATTTTATCTATTTTTTATTTTGATATAGAGTATATCAAAGGGAGTTCAAACTATATCCCAGACTTTCTTACTCAAGAACTCTTGCAGGATAGGTAATTATGGGTAATTATGGGTAGAAAAAAGAAAATGGAACTATGAAGAACTAAGCACATATGATGAGATTGAAACAATGAATGAACATCACCTTCCAAGGCCCATTTACTTTTGGTTTCTCAACAACAAACAAATTAGTTTCTAAAAAGCAACTGTCACTACCACATCTGGGTCAAACCAACCAAGATATTAAACTTCAGCAGATTACGCCATGAGAGGAATTGCACCATCTTTCCTCCTGGAAAATCCTATTCCGATTTGTAGTCCAAAAAAATGGACTGATCAAGTAGAAGATGGTAGTTGTATTTTGAGGTTCAAATGGCTGGAAAAGTTTTTTATACTTTGCAGGGTGCATACCCAAGCCTCTAGGTGAGATTATCTTGTTTATGAAGACCCTAGTATGAGTAACATACGTCTGTGTTGGTTTATCTTTATGGGGATTAAACAGGCAAGACTCTATGCCAGCTGGTATCAACTCATAGAATTTCTGTGTATACATTGGAGTTTTTTGGATAAAATTTTCATTAGGGGTAAGTATTTTCTTGTCTACCTCATGGGGGTTCGAATCCCAAAATTCTAGTTCGATTTGCATGAGAAGGTAGACACAATCATTTTTTGAAGTAGGTTATAGGTTGGGTCGTCAGAGGAGGATCCTCCACTTGAAAAAATAGTTTTAGGTATGGGTGAGAAAATGGATTTGTTATGTATTGGGCATATAGTACTTGTGGTTTTGTTTTGTGAGAAATTAAATAAAATATTGATGGAGTTCTCTACCTCCACCGGTGCTTTGGTGGTGCTGATGGCAGCCACAGAGCGTGAGGAAGATGTCGAAGCGTGGCTTTGTGCCACCGCTTGGTTACACATTTTCTTGAAAAAGTGGTATTGATTAATCAAATTTTTTCTATTGTAGCTGCTCATAACTGTGGGTTATTTTAAACCCATGAGTTGTCGCCAGTTTTCTTAAAGTCTTCCTCTGTCCACGAGGTAGACATTGTTTGGCCCAGCTGTCCTTGTTCTTCTTCTGAAATGCATGGATGAATGCCTTCATTTTCCAAAACAATGTTGGCAAATATTCGTGGATTTTCCTTCTTCTGAATTCCCTCAATTTTTTTTTGTACCAATGGTGGCCCATCTATGGCCACAAAGTTGATATTATCCCCTCACCAGTTTTAGAGGCATATAACTATTTTTGTCAAAAGTTCTCAAATCAATATTACGTTCCTATGCTCTTACATTTTTCCATAGATTTCACGTATCATGGATATTTGCACATAAATTTGCATTTCACAAACCAAGTGGATACAAGGGACTTCAATGGTTGTCAAGGCCATTGTAAATGGTGGAAATTTGGGATCCAAAAGAAGCATGTATCCCAGAAGTTGAAAATGGTTCTTGCGTAACCCAAAACATCTAATCCCGACAGATGCCTTACACCAAAAATCAATTGCAGTAGCACAACTAGCCGACTCAAGTAGTAAGTGAGACTTCATTCAACGAATGGAGAAAATCCTACAGATAATTAAGGCTTAACTTCCCCGCTCCAAATTTCAAGAAGCAAATAAGTCTGATTCCGAAGATGAAGATGATAACAATTGCTAAGAGAATTTCCAGCCACTTTGACATCACAATGACATAATAAAAATGAATTCACCTATGACATCATCAAAGCATGGGATGAAATTAATTGAGGGTGGTACTTACCAACAACGTAGCACTCATGTAGCATTTTTACTGTAGAATATTTTTTTCTATAAAGCTCCCCCCCCCTCCACATTGTAACATCATCTTTTTTTCTTGCAAAAAGCTCTCTCTCTCTCTCTCAAGAATATTGGGTAGAGTTTTCTCTCTGTCTCTCCCTTTTTTGTATTTTCAAGTTGATTTGATAATAATCAAATTAAAATTTTAAACTGTCTTTTTCTTTACTTTCCTAATCTATTACTTTATTGCTTTAATTAATTATGGTTGGCACCTCCACCTATTTTTAGTTAATTATTTGCACTTCTTCATGCATATGGTCGGCCCTGCCGCCTAATTTAATACATTTGTACTTACATTTATGTAGTTGCATTATAATAGAATTATCGTACTTTGTGCTTCCCGTCCTTCTTCCCCTTTATTTTCGGGGGTTCGCTTCTGGATACTTATATATATAGATATATATATATATATGTATATATATATGTATATATATTTTATAACATTACATCATCAACATACAAATGTTAAAGTATCATCCAACAAGAATATTTTAAAAAAATTTAAAAGAAAAAAAAATAGTATTCTTTAAAAAAGTAATATTTTTATTAAAAACAAGAATTTTTTTAATATATATATATATATATATATAATATATATATATATATAATATACATATATATACTCCTATATTAGAAAAGGCATAATCAACATGCTTGCTTCAAGGTTATTTTGGTCTTTACAATGCTTGCTTCAAGGGTTATTTTGCTCTTTACAAATATGTATATGGTTAGTTGTCTTCTCTTTGTTAAACAATTTTGCCTTTTCATTTTCTCAGCTAACGTGTCTTCTTCTTACCTTTTCATTTTCTCAGCTAACGTGTCTTCTTCTGGTAAAATGAATATGCATGTCTTCCTCCTCCGATGTCTTCCTCCTAATTCTTCATTTATAATGATTCACTAATTCTCCAGGTAACGTTTTACATGTCTCAATTAAGCTTTCTTTTTCCTTCATCTTCCTTTCAATAACTGTTCAAGTTCCAAATTTGATATGGGTGTGTCAAATTTTCACTTATTTTTTCGTTGGAATTGTTATTGATGTTGGATTATCCTTTTGGTTGGCTCATTGAGATTGATTTAGGTGGGTGAATATACCCAAATTTGATTTGGGTATGTGATTCTTGTTCCATGTTACAAAAACCCCAACAATGTTAATCCATTTGGGCGTATTTTGAATTCCTCATTCAAATTTCTGGTTGTCTTCTTTTCTTTATGTATGAAAAACCTATGTATTTTCACATGCAGTAACTTTTGGTTCTCTTTTGTCAGATGTAGTGTTAGTTTGGTCTTCCAATTCAAATTTCTGGTTGTCTTCCTCTGTTCATGTATGAAAAACCCATATATTTTTACATGCAGGTAATTTTGGTTGTCTTTTAATCAGGATGTGTTTGAGCTACAAAACTCTTCCTGATTATCTCCATTTTAGGTATAGAATTAGTAATTTTTACCAACCAAGGTGTACTTGCATCTGCTGACCATTTTGACTTTGAAATCTTCTTCCCGAATGTTTATGGAAGGGTATCCTTGCTGAGTGCTAATAATAAGAGGGGTTATGTTTATGGGTGGGACATATCAATTTTGATTAACTTTGATTTCGATTTTGATTAAATCTGATTCGAGAGGCTAAGTATTGGTTCACAATGGGGGGTGAATGGTCTGGAATTCGAGTGGAATTATTTTGGCTGAAGGAACTATTGATAGGAGGTTTGTTTTGAAATTGTCGGGACTTATTTTGGTTGGTTTTTTGCAGGTTTGATCTCTGCATATTTCCACAGAATCATTCCCTTTGTGATTATTCCTCTCGTTTCGTCCATTTCATGTATCCTGCATAAACTGTGTTTTACCCTTCTCATGCTCATTTTGATGAACTAGAACATTACAGGAAACGTTACTATGATCATTAGGAGTTATCGTGCTAGGGATTAACTTACTTCTGGTGTTATTGTTGGCCTTTGGTGTATAATCCTTCCAATTTATTTTGTGGTTGATGATAGTTTGATTTTCTTCTCATTGACTATTGTAAGTGTAGCTCTTGAAGATCCTCCTAAAACATACGGCTTAGATTAAGATTATATGGTGTGAGAATTTTCATTTTATAATTGATTAATCCCTGATTCATTCTTAGGACCCTTTTTTTCTTCTTTTTCCTAAATCTCTGTGCTGCAGTTAATTTTGTACTTTTAATTTACCACAAATCTGCACTGTGTAAAACGTGTTCTTGTTCTTGAATTCATTGTTGCAGAGACCCTTTTAAGTCCAAAGGCCTTTCATGATTTTTCGATAAGGTATGAGATCTTTCTTATTATGATTTGAGTTCTTCGTTTGACTTGATGTGGGGTTTAATTTCTTATTGTTTTGTTCTGTGTAGTTGGTGAGTTGGTAATTTGTTTTGTTGGTTTAATATTGGGGTTACTTTATTGATTCTGACTTTAAAGATTCAAACTTTCTGCTTTTATGTTATGTTTTAAGCTATTTTCATGTATTATTTCTTCTTAGTTGAGCTGCTATATGATTTTTTTCCGATCAATATTTTACATCAATAGTAATTAAAAAATTATACACGCATACTACCAAAACAATAGAAATGTTGAATCCAAAACAAACAATAACTGAGAAGTCAATACAAGGACAAAAAGTTTTCTTCCATCAGTAATCACCAACATTAATCAAAAGTTATCCAATAATTAGAAAATGGTAATAATATACATACTTTAGCCAATCTAAGGAGATATTTGTATGCCCATCGGTGTTCATGATTATGAATGGAACTCCTAAATCTTTCCAAATGGACCTCATTGGACCATCTTCAAGTGAGAGCACCTGCAGAATTTTGGAAGATCATAAGTGCCCAAAGAAATGACCATCTCTTGTAAGAAGGGGCAACTTTTATTTTTTCTGTAGCTACTGATACTAATTTAGCCTAGCAGGGAATGGCAGATGTAGAAACTAAGCAACATTTACTCCTTTGTGCGGGATTTTTTTTGAGGGAATCTAAACATAACTTTTTAGAACTTACATAATTGAGATGAACTTACATACATGTCCTACTCTATTGAATGAAGCATCTTTTACAGTGCCGAACATAAGTTTAACATTTCCATGTTGCCCATTCTTAAACCACTAAGTGTCAAAAAGCTGAAAGTCAATTATCAGGCATCTTCATACAATAAACTAAGTTTATGCCAGTGAATTTTGCCAGTCTTTTTATTTCTCTAGTGTCTATACTGATGTCTTCTTCAATCCCTTTTTACCAGTTCCAGATACTTGATCATCTATCCAAGTATATACAACTAATATAATCACTTCTTCTTTGATAATTGATTTTGAGTCACATTTCTGATTCGCTTACATTACAAGATTTAACCTTTTCCCATAAGATTGCATAATCATGTCCTCTCCGTCTATACAACTAAAAGAGTATCATATGTTTCTCTTTCCCCTTGGTGTGAATACAGAGGGTGTAGCATCCCACCTCTCCTTATTAGCATCATTTTCCTAATATATACTTGTAATTATGTTATGGTTATATTTGTCTACATTCCTACTGCATTATGACTTTTTAGCTGGCAGAGTTTGCTTAAGCTTTAGTCAATTGAGATGTGTTCAAAGATATAAGAGGGTAATGAAATAGTGGTTTTAAGGATAGTTTTATGGTGCCCTTCAATATTTTCCAAAGCTTTAATATATGACTATACAATTTCCATGAACTAAAGCATAAATTGAGAGTAACAGATATAGGGGATTCATATAGCCTACTTCAAATATAGACAAAGAGATTCATACTATCGACCTCAATTAGTTTGGAATTGATGTCTAATTGTTTGATAGTACAAAAATTGCATCGCGTAATAGTCAGTTGTTTCCTTCTCAAATTATATGCTTTTTCTGTCATGTCAAAAATCTAACTTCAGCTCTTCTCTTATTTTCTACCTATATATCATAATCCATGGGATATCCTACAAATACAAATTCCAGCAATCATTCTGTGATAGAGCCACAAATGTCTTTGTCAAAAATGATTGAGTGTATAATAGGAAAAAAACACCATCTGCAAGTTTGATAAATCAAATAATGAGTATTTTTCATGTATCAATAAACTTCGAAGTTTTCATTTGAATATTAATTTCTACCACCAAAACGCATTGTTATATACATACAATTCGTTCTCATTTAGCGTAATTACATGGTTTGAGAATGGATTTCGACTAAAACTATTTCTGTCAAATCCGTACCTATCACTATGACTCCGCCTGCGCCAGCAGAAGGCTTGTGCATATATATTAAGCTAAGAGACCAAATAAGTCATAACGAATACCCTACAGCAACCCCATGACCACTCAATTAGATGTTTTCATACCATAAATTTGGCCTTATATGGGCAACTTTCCCCCCTCCTAACAAAGAACAATTTATTATGACACCTTTTCATTTCTCTCCTTACATGTGAAAGGTGATTTTTGTCCACCTGAAGTCGGTAGTGATTGTGCTGTATTTCCTATTATAGTACCTTCTTCTTAACATGTTACAGTAATCTTGTTAAAAGGGGAATTGTGACTTCACACTAGGAGCTGCCAAATGATATTAGTATGGATTTAATTTATATCCACTGAGAGTGTAATGTTGAACATTGTCTTCTGTTCAACTAGTGACTTTATAATGTATAGAAGATATAATTCTGTCAACGTATAGAAATTAAACTCGATTGGTAATGCCAATAATGACTTATCATATTGTGATTTAATGATGAGCCATATGCATTATTTTTCAAGAAGTGGAATCTATGGTGTTGAAGCATTACTAGAAGATTCTCTAAAGTCAAGCAGACTAAGACAAACTGATAAGCCTATCAAAGGCCTGTGCCTCCACTCACTGAAATTCAAATCAAGTAACTTTGCTTCTCCATTTTACTTAAAACTCCAACCCAAAATGTAATGCGAACTAGCAAGCAAACCAGTACAAGGAGAGAACCCAGCATACATATTTTCTTTATAAGATAACGAAGGAATTTTTGGTTTTAAAGATTTAGGTGAAAGAGTTGCATTAACTAATTTCGTAACAGATTCATATTCAACCCAAACAAGAATGACTTTCCCACTCTTAAGATTCAAATCTTGTTTCGAATTTTGATCGTTAATAAAATATCCAGCTGCAGCTCATTTATTTGACTCTAAGCTGTTAATATTAATACCAACATGGTTATCATCAATATTACCAAACTCAAAATCACGTACTATGTCGAATTCAACAGCAAAAATATGTTAGAGAAGTTACCAATATCAGTAGCATTGAGCAGACCTAAGTACTGACTCGGAAGAGCGGTACTAAAGTCCTTTGATGGAGAAATTGTGAACGCTAGGCCATGGCCCCCGAGTTTTTGATACTCGGGGACTATGGCTAGCGCAAAACACGTTGAGAAAGAGAAGGTAGAGGCATTAGTAGTAGACTTGAAGTGGAAAGGTGAAGAGTAAAAAACATGTCCTATTAGTCTACTTGTGTCATTTGTTAATTGAATAAACCCATTTTGGCTTATTTTTGCTACTCCACTTAAGGTTATGTTCTTATTTGGTTGATTAAATTTTGTGATAAATGAATTCATCAAGTTGAGATGAAGCAAGAATTGATAAGGAAATGGTAAAGCACAGTAATGTGAGAAAATTGAACATTTTAAAGTAAGATATATAGAAGCATAAGTGATTGTAAATTATTCAAGAATCAAGTTGATTTGCGTTATAGAAAGATAATACACAAGAATATTTTTTCCAAGATTTGGTGATGGGTAGTGAGAGTTTTTGAGCACATGGAGTTGAGAGAAAAGTCAGAGAAAAAAAGAAGATGACATTTGTTGTAGGATATAGGTATAGTTATAGATTAAGATCATAGTATAGTAAATAGTATGTAATATTAGAGATAGAATTGCATTAAATAATATTTCTGGAAAAGTATCATCAGTGCATATAAATGGAATGACTGACAGTAACATGACGAATTTTAGCAGCAGAAAAAAGTCTTTTGAGTAACTCTACATGTTAGCAGTACTTTCATATCAGATAAAACTTACTCAATAGTTACCCACCAAAAGAGAGACAATAAGTAGGAATTCTCCATGGCCATGGCTACAACCCACTCTTCCAGCCTTGGTTGGGGTTAATTAGTGTGTACACACACACATCATCCACCACACCTGTTCCTACTTCTCATTTCGTTTAAAAATATTGTCACTTGTCGGTTAGCTTTATATGTATTTCAATTATTTCACATTATTATATACGATTTTAATTTAATCGATTATTTAAGAGCAATGCAAATACACAAATTTAGGTATTAATATTATAGGCAGTATGGCCATTGTGTTTAGGACTTAAAATTTTGCCAATGTATTTTGCTGGAAAACATGAATATATTTTCTAAATAGAGTTAGTTTACTTTTTATAACTGCTCGTAATAGATGTCTTAATTGAATTTGGTTTACCTTTTCTAAGTGTAAAAAAAGCTAAGCCTCCTACTTCTTTAAGATATAAATCATATGAAAGTTATCTTATCAGCTTTCAGTTTCTCCCCACTTTAAAAAGAGCTTTATCATCCTCATCAGAGAAATTCTATCAAATCTACCAAAAGCAACTATATTGATTATGAGCTCATACAAACTATATATGCTAACAATGCCATTATGACTTACCGATTGATACTAATATTTTCATTCGAGTATTTAAGTTTAATAAGTCTGTTGTTTTGTTTGTCTAAGCTTTCATATATTAATATGGTTGCACTAATATCATACGCTTGAGATGAACTATTAGAGATGATATTTGATAGATACAACTTGTTGAAAATACTAAATTCCTTTTACAATTAGTTTTTGCGTGCACTGTGAAGATAGTAATTTGCAATTACTACTACTGCAATCTCAGCGCTACAGGTATGTTCTTTTCCACCCGTTATTATGGTTTTTCTTTTGCCTTCTGGATTAATTTACTGCATTTTTACTAAATTCTGCAAAGAATAATTTGGTTTGTTATAATTATTTTGAATTGTTTTATGCATATAATTTGGTTTGTTATAATTATTTTGAACTGTTTTATGCATGAGTAAGAAAACGAAAGTAAACATATAATTTATCTCATATTCAGGATAGATAACAGTTCTACAAATATCAGACAAAAGTAATAGAAATCATCTGAATTCTGAAAAAGCTCACGCTGATAAAAAAGCTAGACGGCGTGAATTATATAAACTGGCACAATCCAATAAGAAAGATGCCTATCTAGCTGGAAGACGGGCAAACTCAGCCATCGAGAATAATGCCTCCATCGGTGCTAGCTCCAGCACCACCACATTGTCTACACATGAGCAAACTCTTAATTGAGGTAAAATAGCTAGATAGGCTATAATCTAAATAATCTTTATCTACTAAAATTAGTTTGAAGAATTAACTACATTATGCAGGATGTAGTTCAACAGAAGTTAATTACATGGAAATCATCCAACCGATGACAAATTATGCTACCCTAAAAGATGTTTCCCGGTGTAAATTCTGCACTGCAAAAAGATTTGAGTATGTGCCGCCAGCATTTTGTTGTGGAAATGGTGTTGTGCGGCTTATTTCACATCAAACACCACCAACATTATGAAATCTATATTTAGGAAATACGAATGAATATGAACAGTTTCGAACTTATCTAAAAACTTACAGTAACATTTTTGCATTCACATCTCTAGGAGTTAGTTATGACAAAAAACTAGCAAAAAAATATAAAGGTATATCCACATTTCTAGTTCAAGGAAAAATGTATCACTTTATAGATGACTTAGTACCAGCTACTGAGAAAGGAAGAAATTTACAATTATATTTCTTTGATAGTGAAAATGAATTGAGGAATCGATTAGAATGTTCAAGCAAACTTAATGAAGGTACTGTACAAAAACTGATGGAAATATAAAATGCTAATCCATACTCCACATTCCTAAAGTGACTAATAAATATTCCACAATTATCTAACTTCTACATTGCTCTAAAATCCGATGCTGGTTTAGATCAAAGAGTGTACAACTTACCAACTGCATCAGAAGTTGCTGGAATATGGGTAGAGCAAGATGCTCAAAATTATACACTCACCCCTCATATTCGTGTATATACAAATAGCAATAGGAGTCAATTGGTAAATTATTATTACTGTTGTTATGATCCATTGCAGTATCCACTGTTATTTCCATATGGTCAAAATGGATGGCATTGTGGTATTCAGAAAATTGAACCTTTAGGTGCTTCTTCTTCTAGACAGAAATATTGTGAAAATGAACAATTACCAAGCATAACAAATATGACTACAATTGATGGATTTCTTGATAAAGATGCTGAAGTTATGCAAAAAGGAAAACGTAAAAGAAATAGTGTCTCCTGCGTGGAATATTATTGTTATCAACTTCAAATAAGAGATGATGATGAAAATATAATTCTACATTCAGGAAGATTGTTTCAATAATACACTGTTGACAAATGGATAAAAATTGAAACTTAACGATTAGATTTTGCCTCTTTCAATCCGGATTTATATAGAACAGATGTATTAGGAGGATTGCTAGATGTTCTACGACGAGGTGAAAGAGATGCTTCACAAGTAGGTAAACACAAATTTCTCCCACTTAGCTTTACAGGAGGGCCAAGAGATATGCGTAGACGATACATGGATGCAATTGCATTGGTTCAACGTTTTGGGAGACCTTATATATTTTTAACCATAACATGTAACCCCTCTTGGACAGAGATCAAATTAGAGGAACTAAAAAAGGATTTGTTAAAGAAACACATATTCGGTGAAGTCTTGGCATATGTGTACACAGTAGAATTTCAGAAACGATGACTCCCTCATGCTCATTTTTTAATTATACTTGATGAAAGATTCAAAATACTTACACCTGAAGCCTATGATCAATTGTTTCTGCAGAATTACCAAGTCCTACTGTAAATCCTCACCTATATTCACTCGTTACACAACACATGATTCATGGACCTTGCGGTGAACTAAATCCAACAAGTCCCTGTATGAAAAAAGGATATTGTAAATTTAAGTATCCAAAAGAGCTTGCTAATGAAACGACAAAAGGAAAAAGTTCATATCCTATTTATAGAAGACGCAATACAGGAAACTATGTGGAGATTAGAAAACATCTTCTTAATAATTCATGGGTTGTCCCTTATAATTCCTTTTTATTATCCAAATATAATTGTCATATAAACGTTGAGATTTGTTCAGATATTAAAGTAGATAAATACATCTATAAATACATATGCAAAGGACATGATAAAATCGCATTCCAAATTTATACTAATGATACAAATATAGAAATTGATGAGATAAAAGAATATCAATCAGCTAGATGGTTTCCGCGCCTGAAGCAGCATGGCGTATATTTGCTTTTAATATCAATGAAATGTCTCCTAATGTATATCATCTTCAACTACATCTTGATGGACAACAACTTGTTTCGTTCAAAAGTATTGATAATATTAGTAAAATTATAAATAATCCAATGATTCAAAAAACAATATTTACTGAATTTTTTGTAATGAACAAGTTAATAATACTGCAAAAAGTTTAAACTTATTATATCGAGAATTTCCTGAATATTTTGTCTGGTCAAAATCAGATAAAATGTGGACAATTCGTAAGCGTGGAAATGATATTAGATGTGTTGTCACTTGTCATCCTACCGAAGGAGAAAGATTCTACCTTAGATTACTTTTAATGAACATAAGAGGACCAAAATCATATCAAGACTTGCTAACGGTTAATGGAAAATTATGTACAATATTTAGAGAAGCAGCTGGAAAATGAGGATTACTACTTTCAGATAATAATTTAATAGAATGTATGTCTGAGGCTGTAGATTATCAAATGCCAGCAAGTCTTAGACATTTGTTTGCTATGTTACTGATATATTGTAGCCCGAGTAATCCAAAAGAATTATAGGAAAAATTTGAAATATCCTTATCAGAGGATTTTATGAGAATTCCAAACATTAATACAACGGAAATTCGCTATAGGGTGTTAACACATATTAATGATATTCTTCATTTAGTTGGTCATGATATTAATGAATTTAAACTAATTCCTGAATTAATTAAAACATCTGCACTATCAAAAGAAGCTACAGATGTTTACTATGAAAGAAATCTTACTGTGAGTGAAGATGCTCTGCTTCTACAAAATAAATTAAACACTGCACAAAAAAAGGCTTACAATATAATCTTAGAAAGAATATTTTCAAATAAATCAGGTGCATTCTTTATAGATGGCCCTGGAGGAACTGGTAAAAGCTTTTTATATCGTGCTCTATTAGCAACGGTTAGATATAGAGGATTTATAGCTTTGGCAACTGCAAGTTCAAGTGTTGCAGCTTCGCTGCTTCCAGGTGGTCGCACTGCTCATTCCCATTTTAAAATTCCAATAAATATCGAAGGAAAGTTTAGTTGTAACATCAGTAAACAAAGTTATCTGGCATCTTTAATTCGTGATGCAAAACTTATAGTATGGGATGAGATTTCAATGGCAAAAAAAGAAGTGTTGATTTACTTTTGAAAGTTCAATGGAAAAAAGAATACTCTTTGGAGGAAACGTTATTGTTTTTAGTGGGGATTTCAGGCAAACTCTTCCTGTTGTTCGTAGTGGAAAAAGAGAAGACTTCATTAATCAAAGTCTGTTATGCTCTCAAATTTGGAATCAACTTGAAAAATTACATTTGCTAGAAAACATGCGTGCAAAAACAGATCCAACCTTTTGTGGATACCTAATGAAAATGGTAATGGAATCGAAAAAAATTGATAAAGGAAAAATTCAAATTCCTCATTCTTTAATCATACCGTTCGAGAATGAAAAAGATTCATTGAATCTTTTATTTAAAGTTACTTATCCGAATTTGCACACCTCTTACTCAAATCTTTCTTTCATCACTTCTCGTGCTATTCTAACAACAAAAATGATTTTATTGACGAAATAAATGATATGTTAATCACTCAATTTTCAACTACTGAAAAAACATATCTAGCTACCGATGAGACCATGGATCCAAAGGATCAAAGTGAAAATGAAGACTTATTGCATACTTTGGATCCCGTTGGTTTACCTCCTTACAAATTAACGTTAAAAAAAATTGTCCAATTATGTTACTAAGAAATCTAAATCCCTGTGAAGGTTTATGCAATGGTACATGCTTAATATGTAATGATTTCAGATCACACGTTATCAGCGCCACAATATCTAATGGTGATTTTAAAAATACACATTTATTCATCCTAGAATACCACTACTAACATCAGAAGATTAAAAGTTACCTCTACCATTTAAAAGGATACAATTTCCAATATGATTGTGTTTTGCAATGACAATTAATAAAGCACAAGGCCAAACTTTAGATATTGTTGGCATTTATTTACGTGAACCTGTCTTTTCTCATGGTCATTTGTATGTTGCTTTATCAAGATATTGATAAGGCCACCAATAGCTGATAACAACAATGACACATCTACATATAACATTGTTTATGACGAAATTATAGAAAAAAGTTTTCGTGAAACTATCTTACACTTTTGATAGGTAGACAACCTATTGTATTCTATTATTTGATATCATATTTTTTCTATTTCATACCATTATTCTTCTATTAATGATGTTGTCTTGCATATTTAATCCCACTTACCAGCCATGACAGAAAGATTGAATATCAACGAAATCGACGAGAACACGGAAGAATGGATTTGTAAAGTTCAAGTGGTAGATAAAGGTCATCCCCGAACCACCAGGGAGGGAAACAAGAAATATCAATTGATGGTATTACAGGATGACGAGGTATTTGTCACTAATCTAATAAATACTCATCTACTTTCACAAATTAGTTTGTATCAAAATAAATACACTGCATACCATTTTTACTTTGCTTTTTAATGGTTGTAATCTGTCTTCTGTCACGACCCAAATCGGGGACGCGACTGGCACCCACATTTACCCTCCTATGTGAGCGAACCAACCCATATAAACCTTAACATTTCAAAGTATAACAACAGAAAATAATGCGGAAGACTTAAACTCATAAATACGACAATTCAAAACTATTATTACTATCCCCAAAATCTGGAAGTCATCATCACAAGAACATCTATGATCAAATTGCTAAACTAAACTATCTAAGACTGTCTAAGAAGCTAAAAATACATAAGAAACTAGTCCATGCCGGAAGTCAAGGCATCAAGACTTATAGAAGAAGATCCATTCCAAGCTAGAAGCGTTAGCTCACCCTGAGATCCGGTAAGACGAAATCTGGCCCGAGTTACTGTTGTATTGAAGTTGACGGAACGTTTGCTGCATAACACAAATAACAAAGAGGAAAACATAAAAGTAGGGGGTCAGTACAACCACACGTACTGAGTAGATATCATCGGCTAACTCAAAATAGGGAACAGTATATATCAATAATAATGTAAATCAACTACAATACTCAACATGTAGCAATAACAATATTAATCATTAACAATTTCCGTCAAGTTCACACATGAGAACTCAAGCCTCAATACCATACTCATTTGGGAATTAAGTTCATTAGATTGAGTACATTCATTATCTTTCATTCATATCTTTCTTCCTCTTGTGTCGGTACATGACACTCCGCTCCTCTAATTCTATCCTGGTGCCGGAACGTGGCACTCCGATCCTCATAATCATTCTATCCTGGTACCGGAACGTGGCACCCGATCCATATTCTATCCTGGTGTCGGAACGTGACACTCCGATCCTCATATTCTATCCTGGTGTCGGAACGTGACACTCCGATCCTCATAATCATTCTATCCTGGTACCGGAACGTGGCACCCGATCCATATTCTATCCTGGTGTCGGAACGTGACACTCCGATCCTCATATTCATTCTATCCTGGTACCGGAACGTGGCACCCGATCCCCTAATTCATCAAGCCTTCTTTTACACTAAGGCATCCTCATTCTCATTATATAATTTATCAAGCCTTCTTTCATACTAAGGCATCATCAATCTTATTATATAATATATCAAGCGAATTAGGGTTCTTTCAAGATTTGGGATTCAATAGCTTCATCATGCTTTGTTAATTCATCACAATTTCATAATCATAATCATGCAAGCATACAATTTAAGCACATAGCAGGGTTTACAATACTATCAACACATAATATTCACTATTAAGAGTTCACTACGAATATCGTAATATAAACCATAACCTACCTCCACCGAAGAATTGGAATCAAACAAGCTAATCCTCAAGCTGCGTTTTCTCCTCCCTCTCGATCGATCTCTCTCTTTCTCTTTGTTCTTTCTGTTTGTTTTATTCAACCCCCCTTTTCTTTACCCTAATTATCAAATAATTAAGTGTGAAAAAGGACAATAAACCCCACTAATTAACTTAAGGTTACCCCTTTTAACCCCTAAGTAATTAGACTTATTAATGTTAACCCTCCATCTTTATAATTAAGGAAAGAATAGTCAAAAACGACCCTTAAAACGTGTGGAGAAATCCTATTCTGACTGGGATCTGCGTGACCTGTGACGGGCCGTCGTGCCTGCGACGGTCCGTCACACCGGTCGTCGCAGCTCCCCAATTTTCAGGTGAACTGTGACGGCCCGTCACCCCTGTGACGGCCCGTCACCCCTGTGACGGTCCGTCCTACACCTCCGTCATGACGGTCAGAAACTCGTTTCTTGTACCAAATTCTCAAAAGTTGAAGTGTTTTGCAACGGAAACTCACGACGGTTCGTCGTGGATGTGACGGAACGTCCTGCAGGTCCATCACAATTTACAGAGAGTCGATTTTAATATCCAAATTGAAGAATTCTAAGTGTCCTGGGACGACACCTCCTCGACGGGCCATCATGACCGCGACGGTCCGTCGTAACACCCGTCGTCCCCGCCAGTTTTTCCAGAATTAAAAATCTGCTGCTCAAAACGACTAAACAGGTCGTTACAATAGATAACAATTTACCCATCGTTCGTCCCCGAACGATCAAAAGAAGAAGAACAATGGCGAAAAGGAGTACTTGAATCTGTAAACAGATGTGGATATTTTTCTTGCATATCTGCCTCCTTCTCCCAAGTAGCTTCTTCAACCGGTCGATTCTTCCATTGAACTTTGATGGATGCAATCTTTCTCGACCTCAAATTGCGAACCTCTCTATCTAAAATAGCAACCGGTTCCTCTTCATAAGTCAAGTTCTCATCCAACAAAACTGAATCCCAACGGATAATGTAGTTTCCATCTCCGTGGTATCTCTTCAACATAGATACATGAAACACCGGATGCACTCCGGACAGCCCTGGGGGCAAGGCTAATTCATAAGCCACCTCCCCTATTCGCTTAAGCACTTCAAATGGTCCAATGTACCTTGGACTTAACTTACCCCTTTTTCCGAACCGCATCACCCCTTTCATGGGTGAAACCTTCAACAAGACTTGTTCACCTTCCATGAACTCCAAGTCTCTAACCTTTCGGTCTGCATACTCCTTTTGTCTACTTTGAGCCGCCAAAAGCTTTTCTTGAATAGCTTTCACCTTCTCCATAGAATCTCTCAACAGATCAGTCCCCCAAGGTCTAACTTCGAAGGCATCAAACCAACCAATGGGAGACCTACATCTCCTCCCATACAATGCTTCAAATGGAGCCATGTCAATACTGGAGTGATAGCTATTATTGTATGAAAACTCCGTCAAAGGTAAAAAGCTATCCCAATGGCCACCAAACTCTATCACACATGCACGAAGCATATCCTCCAACACTTGAATCGTTCGCTCAGACTGACCATCGGTCTGAGGGTGGAACGCAGTGCTAAGGTCCAACCTAGTACCCAATTGGCATGTAATGTCCTCCAAAACTTAGAAGTAAACTGCGTACCTCTATCTGATATGATGGAGAGTGGAACTCCATGCAACCGAACGATCTCTGAGATGTAGATCTTGGCTAACTTCTCTGCATTGTAGGTCACCTTGACCGGAATGAAATGAGCAGACTTAGTTAGCCTATCAACAATCACCCAAATAGAGTCATACTTACTCAATGTCTTGGGAAGACCAACCACGAAGTCCATCGCGATTCTCTCCCACTTCCATTCAGGAATGGGCATTCTCTGAAGTGTTCCTCCGGGCCTCTGGTGTTCATACTTTACTTGTTGACAATTTGGACATTTGGCAACAAACTCAACAATATCACGCTTCATTCTACTCCACCAGAAGTGTTGCTTTAGGTCGCGATACATCTTGGTTGCACCAGGATGTATAGAATATCCGGAACTATGAGCCTCGGTAAGAATAGTGGTGATCAAATCATCGATGTGGGGTACACATACCCTTCCCTTAATTCTCAAACACCTTCCTCATCAATTATTGCTTCCTTAGCCTCTCCTCGCAACACTTTATCTCGAATCCAGATCAATTTCTCATCATCATACTGCTTTCCCTTAATCTTGTCAAGGAAGGAAGATCTTGCCTCTACACAAGCCAACAATCCTCCATTCTCATTTATTTCTAACCTCATAAGGTCATTAGCCAAAATCTGCACTTCTCTAGCCAATGGGCGTCTAGAAGCTTGCAAATGAGCTAGACTTCCCATGCTTCCGGCCTTTCTACTCAAGGCATCTGCCACAACATTCGCCTTTCCCGGATGATACAAGATAGTGATGTCGTAGTCCTTCAGTAGTTCCATCCATCTCCTCTGTCTCAAGTTCAAGTCTTTCTGAGTGAATACATACTGTAGGCTACGATGGTCCGTGTAGACCTCACACTTAACCCCATACAAGTAATGTCTCCATTGCTTTAGTGCAAATACTACCGCGGCCAACTCCAAATCATGGTCGGATAGTTACGTTCATGCACCTTTAATTGCCTCGAAGCATAAGCAATCACATTCTTCTCTTCTCTGCATTAGTACTGCACCCAACCCAGAATAGGATGCATCACAACAAACAATGAAGTTTTTTTACCCTCTACTGGCAAGGTGAGGATAGGCGCGGTAGTCAACAAAGTCTTAAGCTTCTGGAAGCTTTCTTCACATTCATCTGACCATACAAATGGAACATTCTGCTTAGTCAAGTTCGTCAATTGAGAAGCAATAGAAGAGAATCCCTTGACAAATCGGCGGTAGTAGCTAGCTAAACCCACAAAACTCCTTATTTCTGACACGTTTGTAGGTCTTGCCCAATTCTTCACTGTCTCAATCTTGGATGGATCCACCATTACTCCATCCTTAGAAACCACGTGCCCCAAGAGGACACTGAATCTAACCAAAACTCACACTTGGAGAATTTCGCATAAAGCTTTTTCTTTCTCAACAACTCTAACACCATTCTCAAATGCTCCTCATGTTCCTTCTTACTCTTGGAGTATATCAGTATATCATCAATAAACACAATCACAAAGAGGTCCAAGTATGGCTTGAAAATCCGTTCATCAAACTCATGAAGGCAGCAGGGGCATTCGTAAGACCAAAAGACATTACCACAAATTCATAATGCCCATACCTAGTTCGAAAAGCAGTCTTTGGCACATCCGTTGCTCGTATTTTCAATTGGTGATAACCGGACCTCAAGTCAATTTTTGAGAAGACACAAGCACCTTGTAACTGATCGAACAAGTCATCAATGCGAGGAATGGGGTACTTGTTCTTAATAGTTACTTGTTCTTCAACTGTCGGTAATCTATGCACATTCGGAAACTCCCATCCTTCTTCTTCACAAATAGCACCGAGCACCCCAAGGAGATGCACTTGGTCTAATGAAGCCTTTGCTCAACAACTCTTGAAGTTGTGCCTTTAACTCTCTTAACTCTGCGGGAGCCATTCTATAAGGGGGTATAGAAATGGGGCGAGTACCCGGTTCAAGATCAATACAGAAGTCAATATCCCTATCCGGTGGCATACCAGGAAGATCTGCAGGGAACACGTCCAAAAACTCACGGACTACCGTAACTGACTCAATCGAAGGTACTTGAGTAGTGTCATCCTTGAGATGTGCCAAGAAAGCTAAACACCCTTTACTCACCATTTTCTTAGCACGAAGAAAGGAGATGATACGCACCGGATTGGAAGTGTAGTCACCCTCCCACACTAACGGATCTGTCCCCCGGCTTGGCTAACGTCACTGTTTTAGCATTACAATCCAAAATCGCAAATTCGGAGAAAGCCAAGTCATGCCCAGAATTACATCAAAGTCACCCATTTCTAAGATGACCAAATCTACATAAGTGTTGCTCCCCACAAAATTCACCAAACAAGACCTATATACCTTTTCAACTATCACAGACTCACCCACCGGAGTAGAAACACGAATAGGCATGTCAAGTAATTCACAATGCAAATTTAGACCATTAGCAAATGAGGAAGATACGTAAGAAAATGTGGATCCAGGATCAAACAACACGGAAGCCATGCAATCACAAATCAGAAGGTTACCTGTGATAACTGCATCAGACGCCTCCGCTTCAGATCTCCCAGGGAAAGCGTAGCAATGAGCCCCATTATTTGTCTGTCCGTTGCCCCTACCATGTTGTGTAGTAGTGGCTCCGTTTTTCCCTTCACCTCTGCCGTTTTGGTGACCACCATTACCTCGGCCACCACGCCCTCCAGAATAACGACCTCTACCATTACCACCCCTACCTCTAGCCAGTGGGGTTCTGTAACTCTGGTTTGGACAATACCTCTTAATGTGTCCAATCTCTCCACATCCATAACATTCTCTGGGTTCACAGCATCGGCCTCTCAGAGAAGTGTTGACCGTTCTGAGGTGGACCCCCAACTACAGTCTGTAGTGAAGACTGAATTGGTCGACTTGCGTAACCTCCGGAGCTCTGTCCTCTAGAGTGAGAACCATTAAACTCACCTCCCCTTCGAACCTTTTTGATGTCGATGTCGTGGGGAAGTCATCTGGCTTCACTCCTTCCACTTCTATCACAAAGTCCACCACCTCTTGGAAGGATGTTGCTGTTGCCGCTATCTGTAAGGCTGAAATCCGCAATTCTGACCTCAACCCCTTAACAAAACGGCGGATCCGTTCTTGTGGACTGAAACAGAGTTGGGTGGCGTATCTGGATAGTGCGCGAAATTTAGCCTCGTATGCATTAACCGTCATTCTACCTTGCTCCAGACTCAAGAACTCATCCCTCTTTCTATCTCTCAAAGTCCTTGGGATATACTTCTCCATAAACAGGGTAGAGAATGATTCCCAAGTCATAGGTGGTGCCTCTGTTGGTTGACACTCAACGTGTGATCGCCACCACATTTTGGCGTTCCCTTGAAATTGATAGCTTATGAACTCAACGCCAAACCGTTCTACTATCCCCATCTTGTGTAGTAGCTCATGACAATCAACCAGAAAATCATAAGCATCCTCAGATCTGCACCCTTGAAGACTGGAGGTTTCAATTTCAAGAACTTACTGAAAAGTTCATGCTGATCATTTGTCATAATAGGCCCAGTAGTCAGTCGTGGAAATGTGCCTATTCCCAATGATGCATCCATGCGGGGAGCCATAGTAGCCGCATGTCGTATCTCTGAAACCGGAGGTGTTGGTGCAGAAACCACTGGAGGAGCCTGTCCCTGATCGGATAACCCGCTAAGATAAGAAAGTACCTGGTTGATCATCTCTGGGGTAGGTTGGGGTGGCAATTCCTCATTTTGCACTTGTTCAGTTTCCCCTTCCTCACCCTCTCTTACTACCTCCTCAGTCGGTGGAGGAGTCACCGCCCTAGTATCAGATGGGCTAGGGGCTCGTCCTCTTCCTCTAGAGGACGTCCTCCCACGACCTCTCCCACGGCCTCTTGCCGCTGTTCTTCCTCGAGCCACAGCCCCAGTGGCTGGCTCAGTCGTTTCCTGTCGTGCCGTAGTTGCTGCTGGTGCGGTCGTTGCTCTAGTTCTAACCATCTGCGAAATAGAATGAAGATGGTCAGATACCAATTTGTATCACCTAGATACCAATTGGACTCAAGTAGTAGCACGAAAGAAAGAATGAAAGAATGGAATTTCCTAAAGTCTTATAGCCTCTCAAAGAAAAGTAAAGGCGTCCCCCTACCGTTCCTTAAGACTCTACTAGACCTGTTCTTGTGTGATGAGACCAACGAACCTAATGCTCTGATACCAAGTTTGTCACGACCCAAATCGGGGACGCGACTGGCACCCACATTTACCCTCCTATGTGAGCGAACCAACCCATATAAACTTAACATTTCAAAGTATAACAACAGAAAATAATGCGGAAGACTTAAACTCATAAATACAACAATTCAAAACTATTATTACTATCCCCAAAATCTGGAAGTCTCATCACAAGAACATCTATGATCAAATGCTAACTAACTATCTAAGACTGTCTAAGAAGCTAAAAATACATAAGAAACTAGTCCATGCCGGAAGTCAAGGCATCAAGACTTATAGAAGAAGATCCAGTCCAAGCTAGAAGCGTTAGCTCACCCTGAGATCCGGTAAGACGAAATCTGGCCCGAGTTACTGTTGTATTGAAGTTGACGAACGTTTGCTGCATAACACAAATAACAAAGAGGAAAACATAAAAGTAGGGGGTCAGTACAACCACACGTACTGAGTAGATATCATCGGCTAACTCAAAATAGGGAACAGTATATATCAATAATAATGTAAATCAACTACAATACTCACATGTAGCAATAACAATATTAATCATTAACAATTTCCGTCAAGTTCACACATGAGAACTCAAGCCTCAATACCATACTCATTTGGAATTAAGTTCATTAGATTGAGTACATTCATTATCTTTCAAGATTCATTATCTTTCTTCCTCTTGTGTCGGTACGTGACACTCCGCTCCTCTAATTCTATCCTGGTGCCGGAACGTGGCACTCCGATCCTCATAATCATTCTATCCTGGTACCCCGGAACGTGGCACCCGATCCATATTCTATCTTGGTGTCAGAACGTGACACTCCGATCCTCATATTCTATCCTGGTGTCGGAACGTGACACTCCGATCCTCATAATCATTCTATCCTGGTACCGGAACGTGGCACCCGATCCATATTCTATCCTGGTGTCGGAACGTGACACTCCGATCCTCATATTCATTCTATCCTGGTACCGGAACGTGGCACCCGATCCCCTAATTCATCAAGCCTTCTTTTACACTAAGGCATCCTCATTCTCATTATATAATTTATCAAGCCTTCTTTCATACTAAGGCATCATCATCAATCTTATTATATAATATATCAAGCGAATTAGGGTTCTTTCAAGATTTGGGATTCAATAGCTCATCATGCTTTGTTAATTCATCACAATTTCATAATCATAATCATCATGCAAGCATACAATTTAAGCACATAGCAGGGTTACAATACTATCAACACATAATATTCACTATTAAGAGTTCACTACGAATATCGTAAATATAAACCATAACCTACCTCCACCGAAGAATTGGAATCAAACAAGCTAATCCTCAAGCTGCGTTTTCTCCTCCCTCTCGATCGATCTCTCTCTTTCTCTTTGTTCTTTCTGTTTGTTTTATTCAACCCCCCCTTTTCTTTACCCTAATTATCAAATAATTAAGTGTGAAAAAGGACAATAAACCCCACTAATTAACTTAAGGTTACCCCTTTTTAACCCCTAAGTAATTAGACTTATTAATGTTAACCCTCCATCTTTATAATTAAGGAAAGAATAGTCAATAACGACCCTTAAAACGTGTGGAGAAATCCTATTCTGACTGGGATCTGCGTGACCTGTGACGGGCCGTCGTGCCTGCGACGGTCCGTCACACCGGTCGTCGCAGCCTCCCCAATTTTCAGGTGAACTGTGACGGCCCGTCACCCCTGTGACGGTCCGTCCTGCACCTCCGTCATGACGGTCAGAAACTCGTTTCTTGTACCAAATTCTCAAAAGTTGAAGTGTTTTGCAACGGAAACTCACGACGGTTCGTCGTGGATGTGACGGAACGTCCTGCAGGTCCGTCACAATTTACAGAGAGTCGATTTTAATATCCAAATTGAAGAATTCTAAGTGTCCTGGGACGACACCTCCTCGACGGGCCGTCGTGACCGCGACGGTCCGTCGTAACACCCGTCGTCCCCGCCAGTTTTTCCAGAATTAAAAATCTGCTGCTCAAAACGACTAAACAGGTCGTTACATCTTCACTCATTAATCTTCAATTCAATGCTCTTCTACTTAGTTGAAATATTGTTCCTTGTGAGTTTTTGTCAAGCACTTGTTTTCACTGTAAATCTACATTTTACGTTTCTTTTGTTGTAGAAAAGTTACAAATTGGGTTAAATATAATTGGTTTTGTTTGTAGAACTTAGGTAAACTTGAATTCTGAAGTTTCTTTTTAAATAAATTTTGCTATTTATTGATTTGATTTTAAGTTGAAGTTTGTTCTGCTGCTTGTCAGTTTTGATATGAAGCACTACTTATCACTCTAAATCCACGTTTTAATTCTCTTTCTTTGTAGACATAATTTGTTTATAGAGAAGTTCGTTACTGTTTGGGTTCGATGCTATTGATTTTCTTTGCAAAATTTAGAAAAATTGAATGGAAACCTGAGCGGATACCAATGCATTTAAGATATTGAATTGTTTTTTTTAAGCGAAATCACATGCAAATTTTTAGGAACGACAGTGCTGAAGATTATAGAATAAATGAAATATTATTATACAGATAATGAGGGAGGAAAGAATGTCTTCCTCATCTGCTTTCGGAGACTTCGATAAAGAATGTCTTTCTCAACTGATTTTGTAAACGCACAGAAAAACCTGATAAATATGTGAACTAATATTTGAGAATTAATTTTTCTGCTAAAGTGTTGCTTAATGTTGTTGCTGTTGTGTTCCTTAAATAATAATCTACAAAATCAGTACTTACATATATTACTGTAGCCTTCATTCTGTTGATTAAACCATCATGTCCATGGCAAAAGCTCCCCTCATACTCATATCCTTTAAATTTTATATTTCCCATAAAAAGTAACTTTTCCCAACAATTCAAACCACTTTTGAATTTTTATACCAACTATATGTTATTACCTAATATTATTCTAATTTCATTAAATTTCTCATAGGAAACTCAAATACAAGTTATCATGCACGGTACAGATATCGCACAATATGTAAATGAATTTGTTCCTTTCAAAACCTATTTTCTATCGGGGGCATTTGTCTCCTAGTCGATCAAGGCGTATGGAATGCTTCTTCATCAATTCAGCAGGACAATTTATAAGGGCACAACTGTTCAACCAATAGATAAAGTCATACCCCTGAACAACCATTGCTGCCACCAAAGCTGCTAAAAACTACACCGTTTGACAGTTTCGATTATCAAGCTATAGGCTTTGAATTCGGTACTTCTCAAAATATATTAAAGTATACTTACCAAACATATAATTCATTTTCATAACTATTACCACTTACTAATAACTCTTTAATTCTTGCAAGACATTCTTGCCCTCGTGATAAATGGTAGTCCTCCATCATATGCCTCAAAAGGGAGCAGAATTCAAGAATTCATCATCATCGACTATGAGTAAGTACAATGTTACTTTTCATCTTATATCCTTCTGTTTTCTATGTGCTTTTGTCAAAATAAATGGATTTATAATCAAAAGTGATGTCATCTTCCTTTTCGTCAAAGTTGAAGGTCCAAATTTGATCTAGGTGTCTGATTGACCCTCTTTCTTGGTAAATAAATTTTTTAAAAAAATTCCCTTCTCTGTGATTACAAGCATCTCATATTTGAATGTTACCTTACCATGGTATATAGCTTGATCTAAGGATCTAAAATTTCACTCAATTTCGCAAAGTTTTCTGCTGCATCTACTTCTTCATTGGTAATGTTGCCCTAAAGCGAAAAGAAAAAATAAATAAGGAGAAAAAGATAAGTTGGTTACCACATATTGATAAAAAGTTTCCAATTATCACATGGATTGTTCTAATTTCCTTTGCAAATCACTAACTAGATGCGATGGAATTGGGAGTGGAGGATGAGGTTGATCTTCTGATTTTGATTTTATTGTATAGCTTGAAATATTGAATTTATCTAATTGTGGTGTACTTAAACTTGCAGCACATCTATTGTTATTAATGTTTGATTATCATTTTTATTGATTGATTAAACTTGATCAAGAGTGACAAATATAATATGCCAAGACCCATAGACAACACTAACCAGCCACTTTAATGGAAGAATTAGTCAATTGTATTTGAATGTTACCTTACCATGGTATATTGCTTGATCTAAGGATCTAAAATTCACTCACTCATTTGCAAAGTTTTCTGCTGCATCTATTTCTTCATTCGTATTTTTCCCAAAAGCGAAATAAAAAAATAAATAAGGAGAACAAGATAAGTTGGTTACCACATTTTGATAAAAATTTTCCAATTATCGCATGGATTGTTCTAATTTCCTTGCAAATCAGTAACTAGATGCTATGGAATTGGGAGTGGGGGATGGGGTTGATCTTCTGATTTTGATTTTATTGAATAGCTTGAAATATCAGATTCATCTTATTGTGGTGTACTTAAACTTGCAGCACAACTATAGTTTTAATGTTTGATTATCCTTTTGATTGACTGATTAAACTTGATCTAGGTTTGTCAATATTATCAAATCTGATTATAGCGACATAGTAATGGTTAACTTATAAGTTCATTCTTATAAGGAATGTCATGCACATTGTTTGTATTAAAGAATGACAAATATAATATGCCAAGACCCATAGACAACACTAACCAGCCACTTTAATGGAAGAGTTAGCCAATTCTACAAGTTGCTCTCTACAAAAAGGGAACAGCTAGCTATTTGAACAATCTAAGTATGCTTACTATGTCTTTGTTTAGCCAGAATTCTTCTTCTTATGACCAAAAGGAATACCCTTCGATAAGACAAGGGATCATCAACTTCAGGTAAAAAAAAATTATTGCTAACATGTGCCAATATCTAGCAGTTTTCTATATAAATATCACTTGAGATGAATGAATTACTTAGCAACATTTTTATCTAAATGAGTTCAATATATACTATTTTTCTCCCCCCCCATTTTCACCTTTCACAAGCACCACCAGTTCCACCACGCACTCCTTTACCATCTCCTTTACATATTTGGTATTTTAGATGTTACTTGATTACCACTATTAATATTATACCATTTGTAAGCTTAGCTTTAATGTAATGTTTATCAAAAGATGTTGCTTTGAGCCATGATAATTGCGGACCAGAATAAAAAAGACAATATAAATAATTCTTAAAATTGTTGATTAATTCTAATTGCGGGCCAAAATTCATGCTATAAAGTTAAAAAAAACTACAAACCTAATAACGGATCTCATAGTGTTCACCAAGGTCTTGCAATTTAGCTTTCTCTTTGATCCTAATTGGAAAACAACAGTAAGAATGTTGCATCCTACTTTGATGATATTCATTTTATTTGTGTATTACAACAATTGTAACACATTTTTCTTTACTTTCTTTCGTGAATTTTTCACAAACTTGCTTGTATCTGTGTAAGTTATGATCTATTATAACACTTTTTATCATTTTTTTAATGAAAATAGGAGGAAACCAACAAAACTCCCTCTCTCGGAAGATTCATTGACCTATATGGAATAAAACTTCTCAAACATCTGAAAGAACTTCAAGAATTTCCAGTAATTGTATAATTAAGTGCCAAATCAAAATCATCTTCAGGTAAAATCAAACATATTAACAATATCTCCTATACCACAATATTAATCGAATTAACACCAACTATTAAACAATATGCAGGCCTTTCAAATAGATTTGGTACAAAAATCCAGATTGATCCTCCATACCCACAAGCTATCGCATTAAAGACATGGTATTCAAAATACACCTCTACATAAACAAATAAATATATTCACATCTTTAACATTTTTTACGTACAGGTCTGATGAAATAAATCGATTCTCAACTCATACACAACAAAAAGCACCACAGCTACAGTCTCTCTTTTGTTTGAGCCATTTGAAGAACACATAGTGCCTATTGTCAACATCCAGCAACAATCTTTAGTATATGCATCATCTACATTTTAAATCTCTTTATGATATGAAACGTAAATATAATTTACCATTTCATATGTATGCCCAGGGGCAAATATTCCACGTGCAAGCTCAATTGTAATATCCAATGAAACTCAAAAATTCTGTGTCTTAGCCTGCTCTGACGCAAGCATGTATTTTCAAGGATTCGGACACGGAGAACATTCGATTGTACAACCTGCCGTCGACCAACACATCTCACACCAAGGTATGAAAATCATATCACTAAGATCAATAACTCCATAACCATAACGTCCTTGAATTTAAATTTGGTACGTTGAATTTTTAAAATTCTTAGCACTGATTTAGCTATATTTTTGAAGTCATGAGTTCAAAATCTATATTCCTTATATCTATTCCTAAACTTTCATAATTTTCACATGTGTATATATCTAAAGATGAGTTTATCCCGTGTGAGACTTCGATTAATTTTAGGATGAGTTTATCTCGTGTTTGGTTGCAGATCATAGAATCACAAGATAACTTTTCGAGAACTGTAGTGTTCTTACTACTAATTATATGATTTTGATAAGTAAAATGCATACATTAATTAGTTTGTTCAAACTTAGACAAATTGGATAAGTTAGCTTTATTTTACTCTTGGATGCTTTAATAAATAACAAATAGAGAAAACATCAAATAACTACAACAAAATTCGACAACCCTTTTTACCTTTGGTTGGAAGATGGATGAAAAGTTGTTTTTCATTTTCTCAAAACAGTACATCTACTCAATAAATCCAACTCATCATTTGATTAATAAGAACCCATATTTACTCTTTAGTTAAGCTGTCATTGTATGGGAGTCTACTTTGTTGAATCCAGAGCCTTAACTTTTAGAATTTGTTAGAAGTCAATTATTCATGATAAAGATGGACAACAAAGTTTTGATAGCGGAATTTTATTCCAGACTAGAGGACTTTGCTACTTCACCACTGAATCAACATTAGACATATAAAGGCAAACGTTCTTGTATGACTCTCACCTCATACGGCTTGCACAAAGACTCAGAAGTATTTACTTGCACTATATCCGTGGAAGCTGACCTAGAAACAATAAGATATCTTACCAAAGCAACATGAAATTTAGTTCAAAATGCTTTTGAATATGCTTAATAAGATTAATTCTCTTTTCTATGATGGTTGTGTAATGATGACTAGGGTGGTAATGTAATGAGTTATGCAACCTTGGTGTCTAGCTCAGTATGCGTGAACCTAGACTATTCCACCGGGTATCACTTAGACGAATTGGACAAGTTAGAGTATAATTTTACCACATTATATGTATGCATATTAAGGAGGTGCAACATATAGATTGTTTGTAGGTACATACCCTTGAAAGGGAAATCATATACTATATCTGTACGTTATAATCAAAGATTATAATACAATATCCAGAGAAGAGTAAGCCAATAATATTTAAAATTAAATTTCGGGAGAAATGAAGAAAGCTACTAAAGCAGGTAAAATCATAGATATATCAAGATAACTTATCCGTCAATCAAACGACCCTAGTGTTATATGTTAAGACATTAATTGTTTTGAGTGGCAAGGTAGCTTATTGTTCAATGCAAAAAAAAAAAAATATGTTGAAAACAACTGCTCAAAGTTTTAAGAATAGATAACAGAAAATATCATAGCATGCAGAAGATGTTTTATTTGATTGATTATCAAAAGGTGGCAAAACAGAAATATTTTAAACAAAACAGTGGGAGATCAATTTACTAATGCAGAAATTATTTTACTTGACAAATCCAATTTATGATACAGAATGAACCTGGTTCTTTAGTTGTTTATGATTCATATCATTAATTAATTACTTTTGTGATGAGCTGATATAGTTTGTTAGAATTCAGTTAGAAGATATTTCGTAGATTGGTGCTATAAATAGCATCACATTCTCTTTTAGGGTTGAATGTGTTAGAAAAATGATAATTTTTCTATTTCTAATTACTTGTTTGCTTTTGAATTGACACACCTATTAAGAAAATAATTATTGGCATAGTGAGTTTATTATTTACCCATATTAATTATGAAATGGATAAATAAAATTTTAATATTTTCAAGAAGTTTTTCCTTTTTCAAAGTAATTAACTGAGAGTAATAATTGAATTTTCTTTTTGTCATTTCTTGATTGTCAAAATGGATAAGAATTAGGGATAACCATAAGAAGAAAAAATGGACAAGTAAATTGGGTTATAGGGAGCAGGAAAATATAATTGAAGAAGAAGAAGACTCTGAGACGTATAAAATCACTTTCTATAAACAGATATTATCCGTACATCTCCTAGCTGGATAACGTCCTTGCTTTCTTGGAAAGTTATATAAATACCACCTTTGTTTTTGGTAGAATTATTTGATTGCATAACATATGAGCATATGAACGATTAGTAAAAGTGTACGCAACAAATATATTTTAGGTTATAAAAAGATGATTAACTAAATAACAATTTTCAATTTAAAAAATTATTATTGAACATAAACATATTGACTTTTGCCAGATGTCAGTTGAAGTAACCATCAAGGATGATACTGGTTCAACAACAGCCATGATTTCAGATAAAATTGGAGAAGAACTATTGTCTCTAACTGTAGCAGAAATTCATGACATACGTTGCAAGGTACGTATACATCTATAAACTCTCATTCTGCTCCTTGCCCTTGGTGGTGTGCAGATAATGTTTAATCTAACAGTGAAGAAGCTGATGAGTTTTCATCCATGTGAGTGTACAAAATCTAATGAAAGACTATATACTTGTTATTAAAGGTTTCTTCTGCATTCCTTTGCCTATTTTCTCATTCACTTATCGCAAGGACATTCAAGTATATATAATAGTTTAATCCAATTCAATTAATTAGCTTTACTTGTTCGTTTTATGAGATAAAGTTTTCCCTTTTAGATTTCTTAGAAGGTTAAAGACTATATTTTAGTTTTTGTGAGTGAGTTCTCTTCCCTTTCATAAACAATTGTTGTCACTCGTATCCGTGCAACACAAACTGCTAGGTAAGACATTCACCGTCCAAATAAAGAAGTTGTTTGCCAAAAACAAGGATGCATCTTCAGCAAAACTGTTTATCATGTCAATCACCGAGAAAGATATTGCTAGCAATCTTCCACTGCCCATCAACGCACCAACAACTCCAGAAAGCAGTAACGCAAGATGAAGCAAATCATGATAAAAGAAGACTAAAAGGTATTCTCTCTACACTCTCTCCTATTGCAGCAATAAATGTTGTTTGTCCTATTAATTTTAAAACTGATTATTGTATAGGTATTTCTTCAACATTTGATACTCTCCTTTTGTTATAGTGTAATACTTTTTTGCAATATGGTTGGCAACACCATTTTCTCTTGATGGCGTACACTTTTGGTGCTGATAGCATGGACTTTGCTGCATAGTTATAAGAAATTGACAGGTACTTAAATCTTGCAAAAACCAATGATAATTTTTAAACAAACCAGTACTATACTCAACATTAACTCCTCCCCATCACTATATACTAAATACATTTTCCATCTGATTTCACAGGTGTTTTTGAATGATGCTGACTAATAGTCAAAATGCAGCATTATGTAATTATTGTACATATCCAACCTAAATAACACAGCCATGACAACGAACAAAACAACTGTCAACCATATTTCAATATATATATATATATATATATATATATATATATATATATATATATATATATTATATTCAGAAAAAAATCATTTAAGAACAAATTATTAGTAAAAAAGTATTTATGAATCAAAAT